>OZ012612.1:10208534-10626971 GCA_963942555.1 Aleiodes leptofemur
ATAAAATAATCAGTGATTGATCTTAATTTTTTGGTTTATTTCCCGTCATCTCCTTAGGAGTTATGACAAGAAGAGAAAGGAAACTCAATGAAGTGTATATTAATTGTTGTTTTCAAATTAAATTAGTGTAACGAATCGTGCAAAAAAAATTCTGAATGATAATCGCAATATTAAGAAGTATCCTAACAGGTCTTCGAGATATCGGGATGAATTCAACAGCTGTAATGAATTCTTTAAGGGGGGGGGTAGGGGATTTAATTTTTTTTTTCTCGATTTTTTGAAAAATTTTGAGGTGAAAGTACCCTATTTCAGGAATATTCTGTGAAAATTTCAAGTCGATCCGAGAAAAATTGACAGTAGTACGGCATTTTTAGTATGAGTGGGTTAGAATTGAGCTCAAATCAAAACTACGCTTCCAAGCAAAGAAGGTTGCGTTGGCCAATGACAAGAGTGGCAACGTATTCTGGACACCTCTGATGATAGTTTCATATTTTGCGGACGCGGAATTGACGACTCTATGCAAGTAAAAAGTTTAAATTTCAAAATTCAAGTTCAAACTTCAAATCGATTTTCCCACAACTTGCTTTTTAAAAGTCGGTGGACACTCTCACTCAGAATCTACTGAACCGTTCGATTTGATTTTTTGCACACTTGTTTAAAACATATTCAGCGAGGTAACGCTGTCGAGTTTTTTTTTATTTTTTTATTTCAAGTATTTTTTATAGGAGCTTGAATGTTGGTTTTTTAGTCGAAAATCGGATTTTTGACTTTAAAGTGCAACCAAAAATCCAAAAATGTGAGAAAAAAAAATTTCTCGACAGGGTTACCTGGGTAATCTCATAAACTAACGGAATCGCTTCGCTTTTTTCGTTTTAGACGATCCAGTCTTGAGTTCCGCTGTCCACCGCAAAATGCTTTTCTTCCGAGGCGCCTGACAAGAGTTGCTCCCACTGGCTCAAATCTTTATATTTTTCCACGAAAATTTCACAGAGTCCTCTTGAAATGTGACTCAAGAATACCCCATGGGAACAACATCATTTATATTAACTGTTTTGTCAATAAAAATTCATAAAAATATGCCTTTTTTTGACCGAATTAACCCTACCCCCCCCCCCCCCTTAAAATATGTGAGGTTAGGCGACTTTCTCAGACTTTGGATTTTTTTTCATCATAAATAATCGGATGAAAAGTTTAAAAAAATTTGAGATGATTCAAATTAACTTGTTTCATCTCTCTAAGGAATTTCAGACTTTTCTTGTCATTTGAAGTTTACCCTCCAAACTCCTGAAGTTCCATCGCTGACAAGATAATAGAGTTCCTCTTAAGTGCCCGGGATAAAAAAATCGAGTCTTTCAGTGGTCGAAAGACTCCTGTCCTGGTCTCTGACAGAGTCCCTATTTGCGCCATGGCAGAGACTCTCTAGAGACACCTTGCTGACCTCCCGCACGGGACACGTGTTTTTCCTACAGGGACTCTTAGTCCCTGCTCGACGAATTAGAGTCCTTACTTGAGAGTCTCACAGTCTCTCAAATAAGGACTCCTCCAGTCTTTCTTCGAGAGCCATCAGTCTTTCTATTTTTCAAAAAAATATCTATTTTTATACATATTTTTTTTATTAAAAAGTACATTAATCAATATTTTATTGAAAGAATATGGAGTTTTCGAGGAAATTGATTTAGTTTCGTCACCAGCTTTTTTTATAGTATCTCGGAATCTAAGTGAGATAGAACGATATTGCCTTCATTTTTCTTCAGAGGGAACGGCAGAAAATATGGTCGCAATAGATATAAGTAATGTACTTCCCGTGTGCTTTCTTTCAAGAGTGCTCAATGGAAGTATTTACATTATAGAGCCTGTCAATTCGATCGAAAAAGAATAATAAATTATGTGTGTTTTTTCTCTGAATGTCCAATATTTTGATTCATTTGAAAAAAAAATTATAATGTAACCATCAAAACTCAAATATATCCATTTCACCCCTATGTCCGTTCTACTCCACTTCCCGCTAATATTGAGAATTTTGATCAAAGTCAAATATGAACAAAATAATAATTCCGCGCTTTCCAAAAATCATAAAAATTGAGAACTCAAAAATGATTAACTTAAAATGAAAAAATGATTCATTTCTCGGTCTCTCTCATAAGGACTTATGTCTTTGTGAATCTTTATAAATCTACTCAGAGCCCAGCAAAGATAGAAGTCCTTACGGGAGAGACCAGCAAAGATTGAAGTCCTTACGGGAGAGACATTGTAGAGACAGTTGCGGGACTTGTACTCCAGACAAAATACACATTCCTGCTTGCATTCAGTTCCATCAAGCTGGATTTTTGTGCAGGTCTTGAATACGTCATTACAAATGATGTGTCAAAAATCCGAGTTGATCCCGCTTATACGTTGTGTTTTATCTAAGGTCAAAGGTCACAAATTTTGGTTTCTCGCGTATTTCTCTGAAACGGTAAGAGCTATCATAAAAAGGGATTCCACCAAATTTGTAGATCGGGAAATTCTCTACGAAAAATATTGGAACACTTTTTTCCTACGTAGCACCATTCTCAAAATATCGCGATTTGAAACTTCGAACCAATTGTCAAGGCCAATCTTGCACCAATGTTGAATAAAATGCAGCAGATGGAGATTGTTTCGAAATCGATGAGGATATAGCGAATATATCTCTCTTCTTAGAGCAATCTACACAAATCGAGGAAGGAGAGGAAGAAGAGAGATATATCCGCTATATCCTCATCGATTTTGAAACAATCTCCATCTGCTGCATTTTATTCAACATTGGTGCAAGATTGGCCTTGACAATTGGTTCGAAGTTTCAAATCGCGATATTTTGAGAATGGTGCTACATCGGAAAAAAGTGTTCGAATATTTTTCGTAGAGAATTTCCCGATCTACAAATTTGGTGAAATCCCTTTTTATAATAGCTCTTACCGTTTCAGAGAAATACGCGAAAAACCAAAATTTGTGACCTTTGACCTTGGATAAAACACAACGCATAGGCGGGATCAACTCGGATTTTTGACATATCATTTGTAATGACGTATTCAAGACCTGTACAAAAATCCAACTTGATGGAACCGAATGCAACCTCAGGCCTTTATTTCGGCTATTTTGTCTGGTGTATTGCGAGACACTCCAGAGACCAAAAAGTCCTTCTGGGAGTCTTTGAAGACCGTAAAAGACTCTCAAAAGACTCAAAAATTTTATCCCTGGGTTACTAAAAAGCTGTTGAGTTCTCTCAATTTCAAAAGATTTGGAAACGCATTTATTACCACCAATAGCTTCTGAGATAATGTGCGGAAGGATTAATCAAATTGTTTCCGGGAGATCTCGAAAATGATCGGACAAAAATAGATTGAATTGACAAGTCTTCTGGTTTCTCAAACCTCATAACTGATACAATATAGAGAGTTTAAAGAAGCAAAAATAATTGTTCCGAATCGAAGCGAGTTTCAGCTCTAAGATGTCCTTTGATTCATCAAATTTTGAATCGGTAGCAATAGGAATATATTGCCTCTCCATTGATTTCAAGAGTGAAACTTTGAATAAATTGCATAAAGAAATCTTTCCATTCATGAGCAAGCCGAATTTTCAATTTTTTTTTCAATTATTATACCAGACGGATTTCAATTCAGTTATCTTAAATCCACCTGTGACACAAATGCAGAATTGTTTTTATTCACCGTAATTAGTTTACATAATTTTTTTTGCATTCTATTTATAGCAACCATCATGCTGTGATATAGATAAATTATAATAAATTTATCATCTCGTTCCTTTTCTTTGACATTTTTTTTCTTTGTTATTTTATTTTGATGAAATTTTTGTCACCGTTACTGGCAAACTGTACCAACTTACGAATCATGTTGACACTGTGCCCGAGTCTGATAAGATAATTCACTCTGTATCATTAACGTCAACGGATTTGAATTCATAAAATAAAGAATGATAGATTGAAGAAGAGAAAAAATACAAGGAAATTTCTTCTGATTTTTGAGAATTTTTGCTTATAAAACATATTGTTCTACCTAGCATAAGCACGTGATCACAAATTATAAAATAAAATTGATTTGATTGAATTAACCTGGTCGAGAAAAATGCAACAATTTTTCATCACTCCCAAAATTTCCAAAAGTTATTGAAAGATGTTATTGTTTTCATTGATGAATTCGGCCGATTAATGAAATATACATAATGAATGGAATCGAATGGAAAAGTTACATGGATTGCGGACTTATCTGAGTACACTAGGCTCGTACAGACTCCCCCTTCAGTTAATACAGGGAATTGGTGATAAAGCTTTGGGAAAAATGATGAACTCGAGGCAATCAAAACTTTCTTTCCATTCACAGACATTTCAATCAATTTTCAAACGAGTCTATCACGGATAGTGCAAAATGTTCAGTTGAAAGTGATTGGTCCTATAAGATGATGCATTGCATCGACATTATTCTTCCTGTTTTCAGTACACATGATCATATTTTTAATTAAAAATCCCTTCCAAAAATTGTTACTGAGCTTTGAGAAAAAATTGTTTCTCATGACTTCCCCCTCTAAACTTTAATTTTCTGGGAATAAATAATAATTAGAAATAAACGAACTGTGGAATTCTCATAGTCAAGATGTTTTTATTTGAAAAAATTGCACCATCGTATTACTATACAGGCTATTTTTATTTCGGATATTTTCAGAGATATTGCATTTAAATAAAACAGAAAATTGTTTTTCACCTTTTGAAATTATTGTCAATCGACTGCGCGCGATCTATAGCACCGAATCCACCCGAACGGATCCGAACAGCTAGTGTTGCCCCCTGGGCCTGATTCAATGGACTAAAGAACCTACCAAATCATGTGCTGGCTCAGTAACGTCGCGGCACTCGCTTGGAAATTAACCGCACGGAGCTGAAAATGAATTTCGTTATCATAATCTGTATCCGTCTTCTTGGAAAAAATTGGTGATTTTCTTGAACGGTCGATATACATTCGTCAATGCCTTCTGAACCTGTAAGTTTCGAAAATAGTGACAATGAACTAATTCTATGCTAGTTTCAGGTAGGAATCTAATATTTTTCAGTTCAAATGGAAAAAAATTGGTTGATAGAAATAGATATTCCGATTTTTCACCCTTCGAGGTGTACAACTTAGAGACTAAAGAAGAAATAAAAATTCCCGGGGTCTCAAGACCTACGGATGGCGGGAAAACTTAAAAAAAAAAAAATATTATTATGTCTTCCGTGTGAGTGAGAGGAAGTTGAGGATGATAAAAGTCAAATAGAGAGTAAAGTGCGTCGCTGATAGTCCGACTGCGGGGCGTCCCCTCGTGTCTGTCTCCGTCTGTGTCATTATTTTACGAACAAGAAAATAAGAAAGAAATAACTAGTGAAGTGCATAACATGAAGAAATTCAATCCATGATATCACACTATTTTCTCTCTCAGATTCAAAGGAAATCCTAGTCTCTTCAAGTTTGGAGGAATATTAGAGGGTTTTTTTTTGTGATTTCGTGGAGAAATTTTATTTCTTTAAACAATTATGAGGAAGAATAATTAGGTCTAAGACATCTGGGATTACCATGCTGGCTGCAGCCACAAATCACAGGTAAAGTAAAAGGCAGAGAAGACTTTTTTCACATTGAGTTATTCATAAAATCAAAGATTTTCTGTACAATTTCTCTGTTTTCTCCTTGCTTTGCTTCTTTCATATTAGAAAATTAAGCGTAAATATACTTGGGAATTTTCGGGCTACTGAGTCATGGGTATTATTAGATTATGTATTTCATATGAGTATTTTTTGTTGTTATTCTGATTATTTTAATTTTTACTAATTAATCAGTAAGGCGTTTCACTAAATTTCTTCATTGCGGTTGGCTAATATGTTTTGTCTCAGTAAAAAGGAAATCGTCTTAATAAAAAATTCACGATAAAAGTATATATTTGATGCCCGAAACATATTCCTTCAGCTTATGAGAGAACATGCTATCTCATTTTCGCTCGCTTATCTGCATGAGTTTCTGAAATCATAATATGTAATGAACACAGAAGAAAATAAGATTTAATCTATTTCACTGGCCAAACACATTCTATTGTCAATATTTTCACTGCTAATAGTAACATCAAGAAATATTTAATTGCATTATATTCCTCAGGAAGAGATAAATATGGGATGTCCTGATTTTTCTTTTGCTATTTCCAATTCTCAAAGAATTATTAAACGTTATAAATTGATTTGGAGTAGTGAATAAGAGTTTTTTGAACCGGGATATGGTGGCTGGTACTGCACGTGGCCAATTCACGTCTATTTTCATGTTAGTGTGTGAACCGAAAGAGGGAAGGGTGGGATGAGTCGGCGGGCAAAGGATCCCATTTGCATGTTCATTAAAACCTACACGTGACGGGGCTTTGTGTTCAACAAGGATTTGAAAGTCTATTCTTTTATCTTCTATTTGAAAACGAAGAACGATTGAATGAAATTTTTTAGGAATCTTCATTTTTTTTCCAATGTTTTAATACTCGAAGACATCGATAGTATCCTTGAATGAGGATCAATTTCTATCGTGAAGCTAAAGACCTTTATGTTACTATCAGTAGTCCAAAAGCCATGAATAAAATATTGATTTATTGCTAAGAAGAATTATTTTCTGGAATTGTGAATAAAATGGCAAGATTATTTGATTTTTCTGTTTTCAAACAATGTTTTATTTTCTCTTCTGAAAATCATTTTGACTCTTGATACAAAAATAGATGCTACTTCGGCGCAGTTCCACATCTAGACAGTTATTTACTGATGTTTCTCAGAAATGATATATATTTATTCTTGAGTTTTTCTTCCCACTACTTTACTTCATTTCAACTCTTTCTGTAACATTAGAGGTTTCCATTCTTGTATACATTCATTGATTTTTCTCTAAATCTCGGTCAGACACCTGACAATCTGATCGATACTCATATCGATGGAGATGAACGCATACTTAAATCACTACTTTCCCTGTTAAGTTCGTGAATATTGATTTATTCGTGCATTTAGTAGAAGAATAAAACAATAACAATGCTTGGCTCGTGTAATTTAATTGAATGTGGAATCTTTAAGAATTCACATCAATGGAGAACTCATGGCACAGAATTCATCCTTTCCCAAGTCTTACACGTATGAGAATTTTCATTGCAGTTGCCAAGTCCATGGAATATGTCATGGTACCTGCCATCAGTGTTTCGAAGAAAAACCATGGACGTTGCCATGGACAAATCGTCAAACAATTGCTTTACAAATGACGATTGTCCATGGTGAATTCGCCATGGATAAAGGAGATTTACCATGATTTTTTTATATATAAATTCTCGTCATAGCGATCGTCCATGGAGTATTTACCATGGATGAACGATGATTTACCATGGTTTTTTTTCCCTATTCGAAATATACTCATGGTGATCATCCATGGAGAATTTGCTATAGATGAATGAGGATTCACCATGGTTTTTTTATATATAAATTCTTTTCATGGCAATCGTCCATGGAGAATTTGCCATGGATGCATGACAACTTACCATGGTTTTTTTATGCATAAATTTTCGTCGTGGTGATCGTCCATGGAGTATTTGCTATGGATAAACGATTATTGACCATGGTATTTTTCCCTATTCGAAATATCCTCATGGCGATCGTCCATGGAGAAATTGCCACGGATAAATGAGGATTCACCATGGTTTTTTTCCTCATTTGAAATATCCCAATGGCGATCGTCCATGCAATATTTGCCATGGATCAATGAGGATTCACCATGGTTTTTTTTATATGAATTGTCGTCATGGCAATGGTCCATGGAGAACTTGCCATGGATACATGAAATCTTAACATGGTTCTTTTATGCAGAAATTTTCGTCGTGGCGATCGTCCATGGAGTATTTGCCACGGATGAACGATTATTTACCACGGTATTTTTCCTTATTTGGAATATCCTCATGGCGATCCTCCATGGGGGGTTTGCCTTGGATAAGTGATGATTCACCATGGTCTTTTTCATGTGTGAATTCTTGTCATGGTGATTGTCTATGGCGGATTTGCCATGGATAAATGGGGATTCACCATGGTTTTTTTCCCATTCGAAATATCCTCATGGCGATCATGCATGAAGGATTTGCCATGAACAAATGATTCACTAGATTCATTCTTTAATGAATATCTCAAAAATTAAGCGAGATAGAGCGATTCGCCTTAATCATTTCTTACAGAGAATTCCAAAAGCTACGTGACAAGGTGAGGATCGAATGGCTCTATCTCGCTCAATTTTCAAGATATTCTCAACAACAATTTCCGAAAACTTCCATTCACCCAATTTTACATTTTAAGGTATTTCGAGCGCCCCACCTCGTACCTAGCAAGGGTACAGTGGGGGCAAAAGAAGCATGTCCATATTATGTTATTAAATTGATCAACAGGTTTTTTTATCTAGAGAAACATGTTGTTTAGCCTTTATTTCCACGGTAAAATCCATCAAATAAACTAAATACGTAGATTCATCAATGTCTTTTTTTTTTTTAATTTTTTCTCTCAATAAAATTTAGGGACGTCCCTGGCATAATACACTCAAACACAATGTGTATGGATATACACGTACACGGGCTCAGTGCGTGTATGCACGAGCCTGCGTTTGTGTATGTGTCTTTTTTCCAATTTTTCGTACTTCAACATTTTTTTCTCATATACTAAATGGGCACATATATTTTTTTTTTTTGTGAATATTTCTAACAACTGACACTATCACTGGGATTTTTTTCTTTGAAATCTCAATTATTTAGAAGAAGTTATTGGAAAAAATATGTTTAAATTGACGAATCTCCATGTTATCAAATGGAGAAAAGGCCGAACTTTGAGGGCTGATATCTCTGTTTCCAGATGGGCAAGTTAATTTTCGGGTCATAACGAAGATTTTTTATTTTTTTTTATCTACATTTTGAGCCTAGCTAGAAAAAATTCTCAATTAAAGTGATGCCGCGCTCGAAATACCTTAACTTCATTCATTTTTTTTCATCACTATCTCGGAAACTAAGCGAGAGAGACCAGTTTTGCCTGAAGCCTTTTTTATGGAAAATTTCAGGAGCTCCAAAATAGGAGAAGAGTAACATCGCTCTATCTCGCTTAATTTTCAAAATATTCTCGAGAACAATCCCCAAAAAAATCCATTCGTCCAATTTTACTTCTTAACTTCATTTACTTTTTTATCGCTATCTCGGAAACTGGGCGAGATAGAGCAATTTTGGCTGAATCCCTTTTTATAGAAAATTTCAAGAGATACAAAAAAATGGGAAGAGCATCACTCTAACTCGCTCTGTTTTCAAGATATTCTTAGAAACAGTCGAGGGAAAAAGTCGATTCATCCAATTTTACTTTTTCACTTCATTCATTTTTTCTGAATATCTTGGATATTAAGGATGTATGATCACGAAAAAAAATTTCGATTTGGGGCGTCAAAATTTTTTTATAGTTAGATTATTCCTTGAAGAATTTTATCGTAAAAAGTCCGGGGTAGCTATCCATACATATAAGGAAGAAAAAAATTATTGAAAATTGACAGAAAATACATGGTTTCTCATGAAGAAATAGGGGTTACGGCCATAAATTAAAGATGCTAATCATGACAACAATTTTCGATTTGGGACGTCAAAATTTTTCTATAATTAGATTATTCTTCGAAGAATTTTATTGTAAAAAGTCTGAGGTAGCTATCTATGCATATAAGAAAGAAAAAAATTATTGAAAATTGACAGAAAATACATGGGCTCTTATGGAGGAATAGGGGTTACGGTCATAAATTAAATAAATGTTAGATGTTCAAGCTTGCGTAGTATGAAAAATTACTATGCATAAGAAAGATGGATAGTGTAGTAACTTGACAATATTTTCAAAATACTATACATCCATCCATCCTGAGAAGAAAAATCCAATTGAAATTCAAATTATTCCATTCAATGCTTCTTTTCTTGTCATACTCGCCATTTTCTGCTCTCATGAGTGCCACAGCCGGCCAATAAGAGAAACAGGGGAGAGCCCCGCAACCTCCCGAGCCCATCCCCACCACCGTTTCCCCCACTCCCTCGATCATACATCCTTAAGCGAGATAAAACATTTTCGCCCCTATCCTGTTTTGTAGAAAATTTCAAGAGCTATGGAATTGGGAGCTATCGGAGTGGAATGGTTCTATCTCACTTAGTTTCCGAGATATTTTCATGAACAATTGATAGGAGAAATTGATTTATTCAATTTCACTTCATCACTGGATTTATTTTTTTTGGAATATCTTGGAAACTAAGCGAGATAGAGCAATTTTGCATCGAACTTTTTTATGGACAATTTCAAGAGCTACAAAACAAGAAGAGACTAAAATCACTCCATCTCGCTTAGTTTCGAACATATTTCCGAAACCAATTGGATGAAAAAATCGATTCATCCAATTTGACTTTTTTACTAGATTCATTTTTTCATGAATATCTCGAAAACTGAGTGAGACAGAGCAATTTTGCCCTGAATCTCTTTTATGGAGAATTCTAAGAGCTACAAAACAAATTTCGAGTGAAATCACTCTATCTCGCTTAGTTTTCAAGATATTTTCAAAGGCAGCTTTTTAAAAAATCGATTCATCCAATTTGAGTTTTGACGAGATCTATTTTTTCATGAATATCTCAGAAACTGAGCGAGATAGAGCAATTCTGTGTCAATCCTTCTCTATAGAGAATTCCAAGAGCTACAAAATCAGATGAGAATGAAATTGCTCTATTCCGCTTATTTTCAAGATATTTTCGGAAACAATTTCCAAAAAAATCCATTCATCAAATTTTACTTTGCAACTTTATTCATTTTTCTTTCATCGATATCTCGAAAATTAAGCGAGAGAAAGCAATTTTGGCTGAATCTTTTTTTATAGAAAATTTCAAGAGCTGTAGAAAGAGATGGGCAACACATCATTCTATCTCGCTTTGTTTTCAAGATATTCTCAGAAATAATTGAGATTAAAAAACGATCTTTCAGTTTTACTTTTCCATTTCATTCATTTTTTATGAATATCTTGGAAATTGAGCGGGATAAAGCCATTAATAGAGTGATTTCACCCCAAGATGGAGATGAAATAGCTCCATCTCGCTTAGTTTCCGAGATATTCTCAAAAACAATTAAAAGGAAAAATTGATTCATCCAATTTCACATTTTCATTCATTTATTTATGAATATCTTAGAAACTAAGTGAAATTGAGCAATTTTGCTGGTAGCCTTTTTTATTTATAGAGCTATAGCTATAGCTATAGATTTCAAGAGCTACAGAACGAGTTGTGAGTGATATCGCTCTATCTTGTTTTCGAAATATTTCGGAAAACAATTAACAGAAAACATAGATTTATTCAATTTCACTCCATCACTGAATTTATTTTTCTTTGATTATCTTGGAAACTAAGCAAGATAGAGCAATTTTGTCTGGAACCTTTCTTATGAACAATTTCCAGAGATCCAAAACAAGAAGAGGATAAAATCGCTTCCTCTCACTTTAATTTTAAGATATTTTCGGAAACAATAGAGAGAAAAAATCAATTCATCCAATTTGACTGTTTCACTGGATTCATTTCTTCATGAATATTTTGGAAACTGAGTGAGATAGAGCAATTTTACTCTGAACCTTTTTGCTTCCGAATGGAAGCATTGTAAACGCGATTTTTTTCAATCTCGAGATTTCATCGGAATATGACTCAGAATGTTCCAAAACGTCGAGAAATGACATTTTTAAAAAATGTCTGTATGTATGTGTGTGTGTGTGTGTGTGTGTGTTTGTGTGACAGATATCAGCTCATTGCTCCGGAACGGTAATACTTGGTGACCTGAAAGTTTAACAGTACTTTCTCTCCCCATGCAAATTGCTCTCCGTGAAATTTGAGCGAAATCGGTTGAGTACTTTTCGAGAAAAATCAAATTTTCGAAAAATCGTTTTTTCGATTTTTTTCCGCGAAAAATTGATTCACAGCCCCCACTCTCAGCGATGAAATTCATCTCATTTGAACACACAATTTTCACTCGGGGTAAATTTTGCTGCGATTTTTCGTTTGCGGATAATTTCAATTACAGTGTTTTTTATCCTGAATTTTGTATACACGATAGCTCAAAAACTATTTGAGTTAGAGACTCCAAATTTCGTGGGTTTGTGCATCTAATGAACGAAAAGTTTGGTATTGAAATTGGGCGAAATCGGTCAAGTAGTTTCTGAGATATTGCACGAAAACCATTTTATGAAAAGAGGTTATATCTCGAAAACTACTGGAGCGATTTCACCCAAGTTCAGCTTAAAAGATTCATCTCAATGAGCCCCACAAATGGTGAGAATTTCAGATTTTTCAGAGGCAGTCTCTTGTAAGAGTTTTCGATAACTTAGTTTTTTCAAAAATCACGGTTTTTCTTAGCTTTCTCCCTAGGAACACTTCTATTTTTTATTTCACCATTCGAAAGTAGATAATTTTTTCTACCAAATGAGTACATTTTCTTCTGACGATAATCGGAAAGAATAGGAATCCTATTTGAAACCTGAACTTCAATTTTTAAGTTTTATCGTAGGATCTCAGTTTTCATCTAATATTGAAAATTTATGTATCATATGACATTATTGCAATTTAATCGATCATTGTAAGCTAGGACTGCAGGTCCTAAGATTGAATCCTGAACAGATTGATACGGTCTGGAACAATATTCGTAGGAATGTTCAAGTGCGAATTTGTCGTAAAAATGATGTTATTTGTTTGAGCCACGGAATACATGAATAGCGATTTGATGCAAAATTTATGAAATTCCATTCGGAAGCATTTTGCCAATCGAATTGGCAACATATTAAATGTCGCACAAGGAGTGGGGCTCGCCAGTAACGCACAAAGAGTAGCACTTCTGCTTGTTTATGGAGTATTTCAAGAGCTAGAAAACAAGTTGAGGATAAAATCACTCCATCTCACTTAGTTTTCGAGATATTCTTAAAAATAATTGATTGAAAGAATCGATTTGTTCACTTTGACTGTTTCGCTGGATTTTTCCTTCTCAATATCTCGAAACCTAAGCGAGATAGCCCAATTTTCCTTGGATCCTTTTTTGTTTATAGAGTATTTCCAGAACTATGAGTTGTAAGTAAAATCGCTCAATCTTTCTCAGTTTTGAATATATTCCCAAAAACAATAGAAAGAAAAAATAGAGCAATTTTGCCTGGAGCCTCTTTTATGGAGAATTTCAAGCGCCACAAAACAAGAGAGAGTTGAAATCGCTCTATCTCGCTTAATTTTCGAGATATTTTCAAAAAAAATTGAAAGAAAAAATTGATTCATCCAATTTTAGTTTTTCATGGCTACAAAAAAGTATGGAAGTGAAATCACTCTATCTCCCTTAATTTCCGAGATGTTTTCGAAAATAATTGATCGAAAAAATCCATTTGTTCAGTTTGACTTTTTCACTGGAATTTTTTCTTCAAATATCTCGAAAACTGAGTGAGATAAAGTGATTTTGCCGTGATACTTCTTTGTAGAGAATTCCAAGATTCAAAAAAAACGCACTATCTCGCTTAGTTTCCGGAATATTCTCGGAAAACTATTGATGAAAATTAAAACAAACCCGACACGATGTTTCTCCGGCTACACTTCTTTTTCTTCTTACTTGTGCTGCGATTGGTCGCAGCTGGCCTTTAACCGCTATGTTATACAGCCAACTTCATTCCGGCTGTACACACGAGAACAAATCAGTCGGTGAGGTTAATTAGCTGACGCATGCGTGAAGTCGTATTGGCCAATGGAGTAGCCTCGGAAGTATTCGGCTCCTATGCTACAACACGTAAATTTCAACTTCGGATGGACTTCGGAGGTGACCTCTTAGGCTAGTTCGACAACACTGCGTACTGGACACAGTACGCATGCGTCAACTGATTAACTTCGCCAACCGTTTTGTTCTCGTGTGTACAGCCGGAGAAACATCGTGTCGGGTTTGTTTCAATTTTTCTTAATAGTTTTTCGAGAATATTCCTGAAACTGAGCGAGATAGGGCTTTTTTCTGTGAATCTTGGAATTCTCTACAAGGAAGTATTACAGCATAATCACTCTATCTCACTCAGTTTTCGAGATATTTGAAGACAAAACTCCAGTGAAAAAGTCAAACTGAACAAATCGATTTTTTCAATCAATTATTTTTGACAATATCTCGAAAATTAAGTGAGATAGAGTGATTTCACTTCCATACTCTTTCGTAGCCATGAAAAAATAAAATTCGATGAATCAATTTTTTCTTTCAATTTTTTCCGGAAATATCTCGGAAATTAAGCGAGATGAAGCGATTTCAACTTTCCCTTGTTTTGTGGCGCTGGAAATTCTCCATAAAAGAAGCTTCAGGCCGAATTGCTCTATCTCGCTTAGTTTCCAAGATATCCAAAGAAAAATAAATCGAGTGATGAAGTGAAATTGCATAAATCTACTTTTTCTTTCAATTGTTTTTGGGAATATTTTCAGAACTAAGAAAGATTGAGCAATTGCAACTCATAATCCTTGAAATACTCTATAAACAAAAAAGGATCCTAGCAAAATTGCTCTATTTCACTGAGTTTCTAAGATATACATGAATAAATGTATTCAGTGAAAAAGTAAAATTGGATGAATGAATTTTTCCTATCAATTGTTTTCGAGAATATCTCGGAAACTAAGCGAGATAGAGCAATTTTGTCTTGATCCTTTTTTTAGCTCTTAAAATCCACTACAAAACGAATCCGAACGAAATTGCTCTATCTCGCTTAGGTTTCGAGATATTGAGAAGGAAAAAGCCAGCGAAACAGTCAAACTGAACAAATCGATTCTTTCAATCAATTATTTTTAAGAATATCTCGGAAACTAAATGAGATAGAGTGATTTTATCTCCGACTCACTTTCTAGCTCCTGAAATACTCCATAAAAAAGGTTCACGGTAAAATTGCTCTATCTCACTCAGTTTTCAAGATATTCATGAGAAAATCAATCCAGTGAAACAGTTAAATTGGATGAATCGATTTTCTCTCTCTATTGTTTTCAAAAATATCTTAGAATTTAAGGGAGATGAAGCGATTTTATTCTCTTCTTGTTTTGGAGCTCTGACAATTATCCATAAGAAAGGTTCCAGGCAAAATTGCTCTGTCTTGCTTAGTTTCCAAGATAATCGAAGAAAAATGAATCCAGTGATAAAGTAAAATTGAATGAATCAATTTTTCCTTTTAATTGTTTTTAAGAATATCTCGGAAACTAAGCGAGATGGAGCTATTTCACCTTCATCTCGGGGTGAAATCACTCTATCAATAGCTTTATCCCGCTTAACGAAGTTCTACACTCACACGGTAGTTCAAGAAAGCAACATAATTTTTTTATTTTTTTGATCAGTAAAAACCCGACGAAAATTAACTATTTTAATTATAAAAAATACATGTTATTTCGCTTTTTTTATTAATTGATTTTTTTAATAATAGAAGTATTAAAAATATTCAAGTAGTGGAATGGCGGCTGCCTGCAAACTTCAAATTCTTGGATGTCAATTTTCGATTATTGTGCTTTGTTCCTCAAAAATATTAATAAATTCTTCTACCGATGTTAAGAATCTGTTAGCAACAAATTATTCCATTTGAAAAGAAAAAATTACGGAATAGAAACATATCGGTATACATTGATATATATTCGATCAGCTGATGCATGCAGCGTAGCCAGGCCCTCTATCGTTTCCGCCGCCATTACGTGTTTACTACAAATAAATTTTTTTGTATTGCGTTTCTTGAGCTTATTTGGCCGGTGAGGTGGGTCCGAAAGAATATCATTCAATTCTATACATATTCAATTATATCATATTAATTTTTAGTGGGAAAATATCTGTTAGATCTATAAAAAAAACACAAAACGTCGCCAATAGCGTGGTTCTGTCATAAGGGCTCCCTATAAGCATTTGAAATTACGCATTTTTACTATTTTTTTCTCGATAACTAGACGGTCAATGCATTAATCATTCAACTAAAACGTGTATGATATATTTGTTTGTAACCTTAAAAAATTTCATGCAAAAATATCAAAAAATTCAAATTCACTCTTGAGTAGTGTAGAACCTCCTTAATATCCAAGATATTCATAAAAAATGAAAGAAATGAAACAGTAAAACTGAATAAATCGTTTTTTTATCTCAATTATTTCTGAGAATATCTTGAAAACACAGCGAGATAGAGTGATGTGATACAGCTCTCTTTTTCTACAGCTCTTGAAATTTCCTATAAAAAAAGATTCACCCAAAATTGCTTTCTCTCGCTTAATTTTCGAGATATTGATGGATGAAAAATGAATAAAGTTGTAAAGTAAAATTGGATGAATAGATTTTTTTGGGAATTGTTCTCGAAAATATCTTGAAAATAAGCGGGATAGAGCTAATTTATTTTCATCTTGTTTTGTAGCCCTTGGAATTTTCTGTAGGGAAGGATTGACGCAGAATTGCTCTATCTCGCTCAGTTTCTGAGATATGCATGAAAAAATAGATCTCGTCGAAAGTCAAATTGGATAAATCGATTTTTTAAAAAGCTGCCTTTAAAAATATCTTGAAAACTAAGCGAGATAGAGTGATTTCACTCGAGATTTGTTTTGTAGCTCTTAGAATTCGCCATAAAAAAGACTCAGGGCGAAATTGCTCCACCTCACTTAGTTTTCGAGATATTCATGAAAAAATAAATCTAGTAAAAAAATCAAATTGGATGAATCGATTTTTTCTTTCAATTCTTTTCAAAAATATCTCGAAAATTAAGTGAGATAAAGCGATTTTACTCTACTCTTGTTTCGTAGCTCTTGAAATTGTCCTTACAAGAAGTTCCATGCGAAATTACTCTATCTCGCTTAGTTTCCGAGATATTTGAAGAAAAAAACATCCAGTGATGAAGTGGAATTGAATAAATCAACTTATCCTATCAATTGTTCATGGAAAAATCTCGGAAACTCAGTGAGATAGAACCGTTTCACTCCGATAGCTCCCAATTCTATAGCTCTTGAAATTTTCTACAAAACAGGATAGGGGCGAAAATATTCTATCTCGCTTAACTTCCAAGATATTCAGAAAAAATTAATGAAGTGAAAAAGTAGAATTGAATGAATCGATTTTTTTCCTCGATTTTTCCTAAGAATATCTTAAAAACAGAGCGAGATAGAGTGATGCTCTTACCATTTTTTTGTATCTCTTGAAATTTTCTATAGAAAGGGATTCAGCCAAAATTGCTCTATCTCGCTCAGTTTTTGAGATATTCATTAGAGAATGAATCTAGTGGATCATTTGTTCATGGCGAATCCTCCATGCATGATCGCCATGAGGATATTTCGAATGGGAAAAAAAACCATGGTAAATCCCCATTCATCCATGGCAAATCCCCCATAGAAAATCACCATGACAAGAATTTACACATAAAAAGAACCATGGTGAATCATCATTTATCCATGGCAAATCTTGCATGGACGAGCACCATTGGGATATTTCAGATGAGGAAAAAAACCCATGGTGAATCTTCATTCATCCCTGGCAAATCCTCCATGGACGATCACCATGAGGATATTTCAAATAGGGAAAAATACAATGGTCAATAATCGTTCATCAGTGGCAGATACTCCATCGACGATCACCGCAACGAAAATTTATAGATAATAGAAACCATGGTAAATTGTCATGTATCCATGGCAAATCCTCCATGGACCATTGCCACGACGAGAATTCATACATGAAAAAAACCATGGTGAATCCTCATTCATCCATAGCAAATCGTCCATGGACGATTACCATGAAGAGAATTTATATATAAGAGAAACCATGGTGAATCCTCATTCATCCATAGGCAATCCTCCATGGATGATCGCCGTGAGGATATTTCTAATAGGGAGAAAAACCATGGTAAATCATCGTTCATCCATGGTGAATACTCCATGGACGATCGCTATGACGAGAATTTATATATAAAAAAATCACGGTAAATCTCTTTTATCCATGGGAAATTTGCCATGGACAATCGTCATTTGTGAAGCAATTGTTTGACGATTCGTCCATGGCACCGCCCATGGTTTTCCTTTGAAATACTGATGGCAGGTACCATGCCATATTCCATGGACTTCGTTATAGCAGTTTCCATGGCAACTGCAATGAAAATTTTCATACGTGTATACCTATATGGAAGGATAATTTCGAGAAATAAATCCATACCGATAACTTCGAATGATTAGATTTAATGGGAAATTTGAGATACTGATCAATGAATTTCAAGGAATAATGATAGGGGGGCATCTTTGAACAAAATAATTTTTTTGAATTAATAATATAATTGTGATGTCTTTAAAATATTGATAAACGTGTATTATAAACGTTAAATATCCAAAGTATTGATTCGAGATAAAAAATATTAATGATTAACTATTTTTTCATGTTAAAATTAATTATTACAAAAGCAAGAAATATTCAAAGGTGCCCCCTCTCCCCTACTGAATTTATTCAGAAATACAAATGCTAGAGCAAATACACTGAGAAAAAATAGTGGTAAAAACAATCAATTATTGATGCCATTGGTACTTAGCTAATATTTTCTTGAAGTAATTTTTTCTTCCTAATTCACTGAATTCAGTCAATTTAACTAGTTAATATGTTTGAATCAAATAAATTCAGTAAATTAAACAATTTTTTTGATTATTTCAAAGAAATATTAGCTAAGTACCAATAGCATCCATATTTGATTGTTTTTACCACTATTTTTTTCTCAGTGTACTGTCGGCAGTGGCTGTATGGTTAGAGCAGGGGGCTTGGCACGCAAGAGTCCTGGGTTCGAATGCCCACGACAGGAAGCCAAAATTTTTTTTTGAAAAATTTGTAATTTCACAGTTTCGCTTAACCGAGCGGGAGTCTCGCAGAAGACAACTGTATCTGGGCAGTTTTCCCTCAAAAAATGAGGTTTTCTCTCGTTCTTTGGTGAATGCGGTACAACAGGGGGGAAAGAATGTAAAAGGCAGAGACGCCATGCATATGAAATAAAAAAAAAATCCTAGAGTAAATATTGTTAAAGAAGACCGAAAACAAGTAGGCGCTTCACCCTATGGGCATTTTCCATAAATTTCACCCCTCGTTATTCACTCTATGATGTCTTTACTATTGAAGAATTCATTACGAAAAACATTTAATATTATGCCAATGCAATTGGCATAAAGCTTCCGAATGGATTTTCAACTATTTATTTTTCATTAATTTGAAAATGAAAATTAAGCAATAATTTTGATTTTGAAAAACCTCGAACCCCTAGCGAGTCGAACTCAGAACCCTCCAGTAATGCGTCGGATACTCTTCTAAGTGACATAGCGTGGGCTCCCAGAACTTATTTCTCAAACTAATCACATCACCGTCTATTATACTGTCAGTTAAATGAATTGATATAAATTTTACAGTTAAAATTCCAAAATCCACGCCATGAGTCTAACTTGCGACCCTCCAATAATACTTCTGGTCACTAAATGTAATAAAAGTCAACACTACACTGAATGCTTCCGTGCATATACGCTCATTGCATGGAATAGTTTTTCATCAATATCTCAGGAACTGTTCGGTCGATTACGCTGAAATTTGATACCGAAATTCGCACTCATAAGATGTACAAACACACGAAATTTGAAGTCTCTAACTCAAATATTTTTTAAGTTATCACGATAACCGTGATTTTTCAAAAATCACAGTAAAAAAAATATAATAAAAAAAGTAAAAATGGGAGCACTGGTTACCTTTAGGGTTTAATGTGCGCCCTATCCGTGCGCATCTCCTCGCGGAGGATAGACGCTGTAAGTTGATTTTTCGCTGAGAAAACTCGAAAAAACGATTTTTTGATGATTCACTTTTTCTCGAGAACTATTGAACCGATTTAGCTGAAATTCAATAGCAAAGTTGGCACTCATAAGATATATAAACACATCAAATTTGAAGTCTCTAGCTCAAATATTTTTTAGGTTATCGCAATAACCGCGATTTTTCAAAAATCATAGTAAAAAAAATATTTAAAAAAAACTAAAGATCGGAGCCCTGGTCACCCCCGGGGTTTAATGTGCGCCTCGCCAGCGCGCATCTCCTCGAGGAGGATAGACGCTGTAAATTAATTTTTCGCTGAGAAAACTCGAAAAAACGATTTTTCGACAATTCGCTTTTTATCGAGAACCATTGAACCGATTTAGCTGAAATTTCGCAGAGAGCATTGCGCTCGCGTAGTGAATATTCCCTCAAAATTTCATATCGATACATGCAGCCGTTTTCGCATAAAGTGATGAAACGTGTCATCACACACATACACACACACACACACACATACATACACACAGACATGTGAAAAAAATATTTTTTTCCGACATTTTAGAACATTTGGAGTCATAATCCGATGAAATCTCAAATTCGAAAAAAATCACGATTACAATGCTTCCATTCGGAAGCAAAAATAGATGGGATCATTGGGAACTATAAAAAAATTATTCATCACTCAGGTTTTATCATAATAAAATTAGTATCCCCTTGAATTCCCTCCGAGTGATATATATTCTCCGGAAGGTGCATCATAATAATGGAATAGATGATGAATTGAAGCTGCATACAACTATAATAGATGATTCTTTCATCGGAAGGATTATCTAGAAGGCAAAAAATGCGAAAGAAAAGAATTGATTGTGCATTTCAGTTGAGACAACACCATTTTGAAGAAATAAAATAATAAAGAATGAGAACAACGTGAAGTTTGAAAGTTTCCAATGAGAGCCAGAATGAACTCCTTCATCATTTCAGGGTAGGAATTTCCCTTGTTTTCGAAGAAAATTTTCATAGTTCATGAAACTTATCAACTTCTGGATTTCTTGACTTAACATTCTCATTGGAGAAAAACAATGAACTATATACTTAACGTATTGAGGTGAATGGTGGCTCATTCGTCAGAGTATCGGATTGGTAACTCAAAGATCCGAGTTCAAAACCCAGTCTGTGCCGAATGATACAAGCACCACTGTAAAATTATTTAGAAGTGCTTTGTGTACAGGCACACCACGACTCTATGTCGCTGATTGGCATGACCTTAGCGTAATGATGGCGACGTCAAAAAAGTATTTAAAACAAATATATTTAACATACCTATCATGCAGATAATATTAGTTTTCTTTCGATCAGTTATCATCAAATTTTTTTTACAATCAATTTGAGCCATAGTAGTTGAAAAACCATAAAAGCTTGACATTCAAGGTAGTACTGTCGGTAATAGAATTACCCGTCAGAATTTACTGAAATTCGGCACATTTGCAGATTATGGTGAGATAATGACTCGATTGAATTTGTAAGGAGCCAAAGTTTGGCCTAGCACGCATCTCCTCGCTGTATATGTAGTTTCTGATAAAGATGGTTACATGGATCTGGGACATATCGGCTGAACGGTTCTCGAGATGCTTCAAATTGAAGTTTTTCCGAAAATAGGCTGTATCTTCCAAACTACTCAACCGATTTCATCGGGACAAAGCTCAGACGATTCGTCTTCATGAGCTGAAAAAACTGTCAATTTTTGGAATTTTCAGATAGAGTTCTCCGCCTATTACATTAAAAAATGTATTTCTTCCTCAATATTTTCAAAAAGAATCCAAAACATGCCACTTTTTTCGATTTTTTTGAATGAACACCCATATTCTTTTTTTGATTCTCTGACAGAACACATTTTTCTCATTCAAATAAGCCCCTGTTCATCTTCGTAGGACAATCAGAAACTGTACTCAAAAGAGAACATTCAAAATGAAAAAAAGATTTTCTATGTAAAA
Source organism: Aleiodes leptofemur (assembly GCA_963942555.1). Taxonomy (NCBI): domain Eukaryota; kingdom Metazoa; phylum Arthropoda; class Insecta; order Hymenoptera; family Braconidae; genus Aleiodes; species Aleiodes leptofemur. Next base: position 10,230,372 of record OZ012612.1, read on the forward strand.
TTTAGTATATATAATTTTTTTTCCGAAAGAGATGATAGAAAAAATTGAGGAAGAACCATTCAGAAGCATCCCGCTAATTCATTAGCGGAAATCGAACGGAAGAAATAGCGATTCAAAGGATAACGTAGAAGAAGTAGCGACTACTGCAGTGACAGATGCCTGCTTATTTACTTTACTCTGAGTATCTTAAGGAGGAAAATCAGTTTTTGGCATGAAATTAAAAACGCTTAGACTCACGCCAAAATTTGGAGATATATTCTTGAACTGATAATTAATATATCCTTAAAGTTAATGAGACTTAGAACGCTTAGAAAAATACGAAAAAAAATCACAGTTCATAAACTGATCATCGAAGTGTATATATTCGGAGTTCGCTGGACATTGAACGGCAATGGTCCGAGTCATTAATCAACAAGCAGGAGCCCCACTACTTGCACGTAATTTGGACATCGTACATTTAATATTCTGCCAATGCAATTGGCCGAAAGCTTCCGAATGGATTTTTCAATCTTACATCTACCGTCATTGATCCGTGCGGGGAATGTGAAAACCGAAATAGACCTCAGAGGGTTAAGTTCGTCCCAAATATAATCAATTGAATAGTTTCGAAGATATAGCTTGCTTTTTCGGATGTTTCTATGCTAATGTCCAAGAAACTACCGTACCGATTCCGCTCAGTTTCAATACCAAACTTTGTGCTTATCAGATGTATGACCTCACAAAATTTGAGGTCTCTAGCTCAATTATTTATTAAGTTATCGTGGAATCAAGATTTTTACGAAAAATTTCTCAAAAGTTTTATACTGGATAAACTAAAAATCTGAGCTCCCACCACCTCGGGGGTCAAAGATGCAGCTCTTGGACGCGCATCTCCTCGCTGAGAGTGGACGCTGGGATTCCATTTTTCATCGAGAAAAGTCGAAAAAACGATATTTCGAAATTTTCATTCTTCTCAAGAACTATCCGGCCGATTTAGCTGAAATTTTTGTGAGAGCTTGGGGTTCGCATGGCAAACTCATGGTGGAATTTTGAGATCGCTAGCTAGCCCCACTTTAGAGTAAAGTGGAAAATTCGTCATCACACACATACACACCCACATACATACACACAGACATTTTTTAAAAACGGTGGTTCTTGACGTTTTGTGTCATTTGCAGTCATATCATGATGAAATCTCAAACTCGAAAAAAATTGCGGTTCCAAAGCTTCCATTCGGAAGCAAAACATGCTAAAAAACGTGTTATGTGGGTGTGGTTATGCAAAACGAACGTGAGATTTGGCAACGATCCAAATGGAGTCACGATGCACGTGGGGCGATAATTCAAATCTTATATGAGATTTTTTTTTTGTTTTTCTGTCCAAGCACTTGATTATCATTGGAGTTTTCGTCCCATTTGTTTTCATTTATGAATCTTCTCTTATATCGCAATTATGAACACTTGGGATCATCCATAATGGGAGACAAAAACGGAAATTGAAGTTTCTGTTAAAAAAACGTGGCCAAGTACATATTGCTGAGAATCCCATTTTTTTGGAAAAATGAATGAGATAATTGGAAGGAGCCAAGAATTGAAACTATTCTGCGAAGGCTGATGAGGAGGAGCAGAAACAAATACGATTAGATGGCAGATTATTTAGTAGGGAAAATTAGAAACTTGGCCTTTTCGATTCTTATCAATGACTTCGGATGTCGAAAAGGCCAAGTTTCTAATTTTCCCTACCAAATAATCTGCCATCTAATCGTATTTGTTTCTGCTCCTCCTCATCAGCCTTCGCAGAATAGTTTCAATTCTTGGCTCCTTCCAATTATCTCATTCATTTTTCCAAAAAGAGGGATTCTCAGCAACATGTACTTGGACACGTTTTTCCAACAGAAACTTCAGTTTCTGTTTTTAATTCCCAGATTTCATTGTTTTTTCAAATTTTTCAGAATCTTTCTCAATAAGTTCGGGTTGAGATCACACGAGCCAGACGAAAAAGGTTGGATCAAGAAACTGGGCGAAGGAAAAAGTCCCATAGCTAATTCTTTCGAAAATTCCCCCTCCGCATGGATGAATGACCTACTTAGATACATAGCCCAAGCGTCAGAGACTCAAAATTGATGAATGGATAAAAAAATTCCTAGAGAAGGTTTCATTGTTTCTATCGTTAGTTTTATGTGTAATGAACCAAATTTCCAAAATGTAAAAAGAAATTCGGTCGGGAAAATTTGTTTAAATAAATAAAACGGAAAATTTTCGTGTTTCTTTAGATTTTTTTCCAAATATCTCTGAAAATATGGACTGAATCGAAGAAAATATAGAATCCGAAAAGTTTCCTCATGAAATTCTTCACGAAAAAGGTTCGATCATTTATTTCTAATCACATGATAGTTTTGAAGATGCGGCCGTGCGAAGCTGGCCCACGGTGTTAGAGCTCGTGCGTGACGTCAAGAACGTAGAATAACGTTCCGACCAGTTGGAGTAAAAAGGTTTGACTGGATTCCTCATCGATATTTATTGAAAAAACTATTTGTTTAACTGGATAAGTGGATGATAGTATTGTTTTTCAACTGATATAGCGTCTCCTGCTAATACTTTAGCGATATGCTTCTGAATGGAAGTGATTCATTCAATTTGTCAACAATTGTCGTGTGATTATTAATGGATATTTCCATCCGATTTTTCACTAATCGGCGAACCTAACTCCAGTACTTATGAATTCTGTCCTGAATTCAAAATACTGACCTGAATATTTAAAAACTCATTTATATAGCGATAGATAAACTTGGCTTGCGAATTCGTCATCTATTCAAAGCATAGAATTCAATAATGGCTGAAAACAGGAGTTTCTCAGATGCATGTATCTCATGCATTTTCTTCTAATTAATTACTGAATTCAGTCATCTAGCAGAACCATTAATGATTCTAATCAATGCAACATTTCGTTCTCCATTCATGCAGAGTCTCAATACCTCCAAAAGCATTGATACAACTTTTTTGATACCATCAACAAAATATCAAATTTCGAGAAATTCACTAAAACGGCAATAACTCGAGAACTTATCATGCAAATATGCTCAAAATTGACAGGCATCTGCATGATACAGCTTTCGAGATAAGATATGAGTATAAATAACATCAGTTGAATAGTTTCCAGAGAATCTATTAAGAACTGATTTTCGAAAAATGGACATACCTCAAAAAGTCCCGATCGGATTCTCTTCAAATAAAGCTTAGAAATAGAGTTTGTCGAGAGGCAGATTTCCATAAAATGTGAAATTTTTCTACAAAGCCGTTTTGCTGCAATTGAGACTGTTATGCACATACAGACACACATACACACAAACATGCGCCAAAATATCATTTTTTCTCTTTTTAGACCATTTTAGGTATCTTCTATTGAAAAAATTACAATCGAAAATTCTGCAGATTACATAGTTTCCATTCGGAAGAGGAAACAAATCGGAGTTCGAAAATAGAAAAATGAACAATTTTTTTCTTTTTTGAATATTAATTGCTATAGTTTCATTGAGTAATTCTGAGGAGGAATTTTCGATTGCAGAATTAGAGGGAGTAATCAAATGATCTTTTGGCTGATCAAGATTCTGCTACGTGAGCTTTTTTTCTTATTTGCTCATTCTCCGTCTTTTCCATTGGGGCTGGTCCCCAAGTTCAAGCTGCATATTCCTGGTTCTTCACTTTCACAGTAACTACTGAGGAGGAAGCGCCATCATGTTCAGGATGATCAACTGCAGTTGCAGAGGTGGATGCAAGGAAAACTGCGGTTGTCGTAGACAAGGACTGAGCTGTTCAATTATACAAACCAATTGTGAGGGCCAACTTTCTTCCAATGCCAAGGTGGTCGAAATAGAGATCGCAGAAGATAGAGATGGAAGCATTGACATTAATTCAGGAAAGTTCCTGAGCGTTCTAATGTCTGACGAGGAGAGCGAAAAATCGGAAGAAGCTGGAGGCCCCGAAGGAATCGAAAACAGTCAGGAAAGTGAAGATTCAGGAATATCGAAGCACCTTGAACTTGGGGACGAACCCCAACGGAAATGACGGATAATGAGCGAATGAGAAAGAAAGTTCACATTGCAGAATTTTGATCAACCAAAAGATTGTCCAATTACTGCCTCTAATTCTGCGATCGGGAATTCCTCCTCAAAATTACTCGATAATATTATAGTAATTAATATTTAAAGAAGAAAACATTTGTCAATTTTTCTATTTTCGAATTTCGATCTGTTTTTCAGTTGAAAGAATGGTTTTTCCAATAAATATTGTTGAGAAATCATTTCAAACCTCTCTACTCTAACTGGTTGAAACGTTATTCTACGTTCTTGACGTCACGCACGAGCTCAAACACCACGGGCCAGCTTCGCACGGCCGCATCTTCAAAACTATCATGTGATTAGAAATAAATCATTGGACCTTTTTTATGGAGAATTTCATGGGAAGCTTTTCGAATTCTATATTTTTTCCGATTGAGTCCATATTTTCAGAGATATTTGGAACAAAATCTAAAAAAAAACGAAAATTTTCCGCTTTATTTACTTAAACAAATGTTCCCGATCGAATTTTTTTGTACATTTTCGAAATTTGTTTCATTACATATAAAACTAATGATAGAAACAATAAAACCTTCTCTAGGAATTTTTTTAGCAAAGAAACTCCTGACGTCTGGACTAAACGACATTATCATTGCGAATGGAGAATTAGGAGAAATTAGAAATAATGAGGAAAATGACAAAGCGCATTGAACTATGGAAGAAATAGTATATTACCTAACAAGTGCAGTAAAGTACTTTTCTGACGAGTGTGAGGCTGTAAAACGAGCCGAATGCGAGGGTTATAATCACACGAGTCATAAAATCTTTACCGCACGTGTAAGATACAATTTTTTTACGCACAACGTGTGGAAAGTACCACTGACCAAACTTACACTGACCACCTACAAAATTGTTCAATGTAGGAATTGAATTTTCCAGGTAGGAATTGACGATCGGGACAAGCTTTGGCTAGCCTTTGCCCAAGGCTGAGGCTGACTAGTCTGAGGCTCAGATAGCAAGGCTGCGACAAGCTTGTATGAGCCTCAGAATGATAAGATCACCCCAAGCCTAGAAACTGAGGCTTTCCCCAACACTCAGATCTAAGGCTGAACTGAGAGTGAACCACTCATTATAATTGGGTTGTAAAATATTTAAACAATTGTTGAACATTGATTATTATTCGATTATAAGGCTGTTACAAGATAAATGAGTTCAGATAATATTTAAACAAAAATTAATATGGAAAAAAAAGTTGCTCCGGCTTGGATTCGAACCCGCGACCATTGATTCTAAAAATTTTTAATGAAAATGAGTTATTTCATTGTTATTAATTATTCTCGACCCGGATGGTATGGATATATTTATTCAGGTGGCGCGTGCGGATGTTGTTCCCCAGAGAAGATCGTCCTGGGGGCCCTTGTTGTCCAAGATATCCACCGAATGTCTATGCCTCGAACATGCATCTCGCCCACTGGGCTATTTCACTTACTTATATTCATAGTAAATAAACTCGGATTATAAGGTGACTCAACCTTTTCTCTATTTGACACTCTAAAGCTCTACATTCAAACATTTCATTTTGTATCCTTTCAATGTTATAATAATAATTTCATTCAATTATCTATCAACTTGAATAATTAATAACAATATTTCGTCGATTTGAATCGAAATCAGGCTCAGCCCAGGATTGAGACAAGCCTCAAATGAGAGTATGTGAAACATTTGGAAAATCACACAAAAAAAATAGAATTTACATACTGACAATGACATTGTTATTGTTATTGCAATAATAATGGCAAGTTCCTATCTAATGAATGAAGGCTGGCCCAAGACTCGTCCAGCCTTCAGAATTAAGCCTTTGTAGAGGAAGCCTCAATTGAGGCTGATTCAAGCCTAGGTTGAACTTGGAAAATGAAGGAATAAAAACTTATAATCTCAACATAAATTTGACGACAAAAACAAGCCTGGCACAGGCTTGGCTCCCCAAGCCTCAGTGCGCCAAGGTTGGCAAGGGGCTGTACTCGTCGTCAGCCTCGGCACTTCCTACCTGGGTTGGGATGAATTAATAATCAGTAGGCCTATAAATTTTGGGGTAATTATAATTTCAAAAATCAAATATAGACCGATTGTATTTTCTGGAGAGTGAGAATTTCCCCGAAAAAAATCCTTTTTTTTACCGAGAACCCATAAATTCGCCAAATTAGAATGCAATCGATTTTTTTTCTTATTTCTATAAATGTGTCAAATAAAATTTTCGTCGAATTTCCAATTCTCCAGGAAATGAAATCGGTCCAGAATTTCTTTTTGAAATCATTATTACCCCAAAATTTGTAGGCCTACTAATCATTCATTCATCTTAAATTTAATTCCTCCATTGAACAATGTTGAAAATCATTTCTTCGTCTATAGTTCAATGCGATTTTTCATTTAACTCATTATCTCTAAGTTCTCCTAATTTTCCATTCGCAATGATAATGTCATCGGACTATTAATAATTCCACGAATAAATATTTTCTCAATTATTTATTCGTGTAATTAATGATCCTAGCGATTATTTATCGCACGAGTTCCTTTACGGAATTAGTATATGTAAGGAAATTAAAAAAAAAAAAAACATATCATTCACCATCTTTTTTATCGTCAATAATTTTTTTTCAAAAAGTTACGGATTTTTCGAATCAATGTTTCTACATAAAAAAGTTTCAGCATCTTAATTTTACTACATTCAAAAATTCTTCTGTACATCATTTTCGTCCTAATTAGCATTAGGACATTATTTTTCCGAGCAATTTTCTATTCTGACTCTTCCCCTCCAGCTAGTCTGACCTCAAGCCATAAATTCCTGAAAGTCGATAATTACTTACCAGCGAATGGTAATTTTCTGTACCGATTTTCGGATTTTACTCCGGTTTTATCGATAGACTGGCTGTCAACGAGAAAGACAGTAGTGCCAACCTCTCAAGAGAAATGTAGCTTCAAGATAATGTAATTGGCGATAAATTTTCCGCGGTCATTGCTATGGGGCGTTTTTAATTAAATATTGATTAGAAAAAAAAAGAAAATCACCATTGGAATGCTCGATGTCGAATTAGGTGATGTAACAAAGGCTACTTTTTGCGTAGCTTGTTCCGTTTTCGAGCAATTAAATAATAAAGAAAAAAGAGTAGTGGAATAATTGATGATAGATCAGTAAAATAATAATTAATTCGCACTTTTTTTTTTTTTTTTTTTGTATTATTTACCGTCGCGTTTTGACACCTTAGATTGGCGTATTTAATGACTGATCAAGACTTTTTGTACTGGTTAGATCTCACCAGTGTCACCGGCGGGGATCGAACCCGAGTCTACCGCGTGTGAATCATTGACTATATCCACAGCGCCAGACCGCCGGTTTTTTAATTCGCACTTTTAATGATCAATAGAGTAGATTTATTAATATCAGAGTAGAAATTGATGTGAAATGATAATTAGATAAAGTTTTACAAATAAATGCGTGTGGCGTTCTTGATAGAATCAAAGAGTGAAAACGTGCTATTCGCAATGACGCCGGAATAACGAGTGATTGGCATCGCTCGTTGGGACGTCCGCGTGGTCCTCTTCGCCCTTCTTGATCGACGATTGGGCATATACGCTCTCTTTAACTCTTGAGCAATACTTATCTATTATCGCGCGAGATGTCGAGGCAATCTCATTTTACCAGGTCTAGACCTCTGTCTCAAATGTTATGAATTAATCTGAATGGAATCGATTGCGAAGTTTTTGAGAAATTAATTTTTTCTTAATCAAAATTTCATCATATCTCAAAAAATATGAATTTCAAGCAATAAGGTGCAAAAAAAAACATTTATCACGACAAATTTACAGTAAAAATATAAGATTTTTAGGTTAAAGTTTTACCGTTTTCGCTTCCGAATGGAAGCACTGTAAACGCAATTTTTTCAATTTCAAGATTTCATCGGAATAGGACTCAGAATGTTCCAAAACGCCGAGAAATTACATTTTTAAAAAATTTCTGTATGTGCGTGTGTGTGGGTGTTTGTGTGCGTGTGTGATGTGTGTGTGTGTGACACATATCATCCCATTACTCCGGAACAGTCATACTCGGCGACCTGCAAATGCAACAGTATTTTCCCTTCCAGTGCAGAATCTCAGTTTCCATCTGACATTGAATTTTTATGCATGAAATGACTATATTCGGACTGAGAGTGCAAGTTCTGAGATTGAATCCTGAACAGATCGATACAGTCTGAAATAGGAATGGATAAGTGCGTATCTGAAAACAATGTTATTCTTTGAGCAACGGGATATATGAATAGTGATTCGATTCATTATGGATGAAATTCCACTGAGAAGCACTTTGCCAGGTACACCATAGGTAGCGGGGAAAAGGGGTACATTGCAATTTTTTTTTTTGCAATCGGTTGGTGGTCGGATGGTGGTAAAAGGTATAAAACTTTTAATCATTAGGGAGTAAAAGTTTTTTTTATTTTTAATTATTAATTATTGACCTATTGTCCACGGGGGAATTTCGTATTTTTAATTGATTCTCCCTTCAAATAGATGTAAAATCAATTGGTGGTAAAAGGTAGTCCAATATCAAAATGATTGACTGATTGGTTTGTCCTTTTTCCTCATTATTTAGGCAATATATGTGGGTGAATTGTGTATGCGACCTTAGCATCACCCTCTCCACTATTGTTCGCGGTTTTCATTTGAAAAATTCAAACTGTACGAATCTATAATGCTGTGAGATTGTTGTTTACAAATAAATAAAGAAATAATGATTAAGGAGTCCCGAGGGTAAATATAAAATGACGGGAAAAGTTTGAATTTTTAACAGGGATGGAAAAAATGATTTTGAATCATCTCAATTTTTTTCCAAATTTTTCATCCGATTGGTTTTAGAGGAATTAATTATCAAACTTGAATCTTATACCTGGGCTCTTATGCACCAAACCTGTCTTAGCACGAGACTATGTTACCCCCTTAATCGGTACACCTTGACTTGACGCATTCTCCTCTCTTCAACAATTATGGAAATCATTGTTGAAGAGAGGAGAACAGTCAAATTGAGTGAAAATTTTTTTACAAACGTGGCAGAGAGGCTCGGCCTTTTTTTACTATTTTTTCAATTCTTTTTTCACCTGTTCCCTTGCCTTGACCCATTCTCCTCTCTTCAAACACCGATGGAAATCATTGCTGAAGAGAGGGAAGCGGTCAAATTGCAGGAAAAAATTGAAAAAAGGGCTGAGAGGCCCACCCTTTTCTATTATTTGAAGTAAAAGAAATTTCAACTATTTTCTCGTCATGACGCATTCCCCTCTCTCCAGCAACAATAAGAATCATTGCTAAAGAGAGGGGGGCACGGTCAAATTGCAGGAAAAAATTGAAAAACATGAATAAATTTAATGACAGAAGGGCCCGGCGTTCTGCACTATTTAAAAAAAAAATTCCTTCCAACTAATCCTTTGCCTTGACGTATTTCCCTATCCAGCAACGAAGAAAATCATTGTTGAAGAGAGGGAACAGTCAAATTGAGGAAAAAAATTTTTAAAAAATGGCTGAGAGGCTCGGTTTTTTCTACTATTTTTTCGAATTTTTTTTCACCTATTCCCTTGCTTTGACGCATTCCCCTCTCTTCAGCAACGATGGAAATCATTGCTGAAGAGAGAAAAACTGTCGAATTGAGGGAAACAATTGAAAAAAAATAGCAGAAAAGGCCCAGCTATCTGCCTTAAATTTTTTTTTTTTTACAATTTTTTCTTGCAATTTAACCGTCCCCCTCTCTTTAGCAATGATTTCTATCGTTCCTGAAGGGAGAGGAATGCGTCAAGGCAAGGGAATAGTTAAAAAAATGAAAAATAGTCCAAAAGGCCGAGCCTTTCTGCCATTTTTTTAATTTTTTTGTTCCAATTTTTTCCTGCAATTTGACCGTTCCCCTCTCTTTGTCAATGATTTTCATTGCTACTGGGGAGAGGAGAATCCGTCATGACGAGAAAATAGTTGAAATTTTTTTTTTTTATAGTAGAAAAGAGTGGACCTCAGCCATTTTTTCAATTTTTTCCTGCAATTTGACCGGTTCCCTCTCCTCAGCAACGATTCCCATCGTTGCTGAAGAGAGGAGAATGCCTCAAGGCAAGGAAATACTTGAAAAAAAATAGTAGAAAAGGCCCACTCTCTATTATTCTTTCTTATTTTTTCATACAATTTTTCCCCTCAATTCGGCGGTTCCCCGCTCCTCAGCAATGATTTCCATCATTGCTGAAGAGAGAGACACGTGTCAACGCAAGGGAACAGTTGAAAAAAAAAATTTGAAAATGTGGCAGAAGCCTGGACTTTCTGCCATTTTTTTCCACTTTCTCTCAATTTGACCGTTCCCCTCTCTTCAGCAATGATCTTGATCGTTGCTGGAGAGAAGGAAATGCGTCTAGGCAAGGAGACAGTTGAAAAAAAAATTTGATGTGGAAGAGGACTGAACTCTGTCATTTTTTTTTTAATTTTCAATTTTCTCCTTCAATTTAATTGTTCCTTTCTATTCAGCAATGATTCTCATTGTTGCTAGAAAGAGGGGAATGCATCGAGGCAAGGGAATAGGTGAAAAAAATTTGAAAAAATAGAAGGAAAGGCCGGGCCTTTCAGCTATTATTTTTTTTTCAATTTTTCCCCTCAATTTAACTGTTTGTCTCTCTCCAACCATGATTTTCATCGTTGCTGAAGAGAGGGAAATGCTCCAAGGCAAGGAAACAGGGGAAAAACAAATTTGAAAAATTATAGAAAAGACCGAGCCTCTCAGCCATTTTTTTTCAATTTTTTCCCGCAATTTGACTGTTCCCCTCTCTTCAACAATGATTTTCATCGTTGCTGGAGAGAGGGGAATACGTCAAGGCAAAGGGATTAGTTGAAAGAATTTTTTTTTTTAAATACTGCAAAACGCCGGGCCCCTCTGTCATTAAATTTATTTATTTTTTTCAATTTTTCCTGCAATTTGACCGTTTCCCTCTCTTCAGCAATGATTTCCATCGCTGCTGAAGAGAGGGGAATGCGTCAAGGCAAGGTGTACCGACTCAGGTGGTAACATAGTTTCGTGCTAAGACAGGTTTGGTGCATAAAAGCCCATGTATAAGATCGAAGTTTGATAATTAATTCCTCTCAAATCGATCGGATGAAAAATTTGAAAAAAATTGAGGTGATTCAAAATCATTTTTTCTATCCTTGTTAAAAAATTCAAACTTTTCCCGTCATTTTATATTTACCTTCCAGACTCCTTAATCATTATTTATTTATTTATTTGTGAACAACAATCTCACAGCATTATAGATTTGTACAGTTTGAATTTTTCAAATGAAAACCGCGAAAAGTAGTGGAGGGGGTGATGCTAAGGTCGCATACACAATTCACCCACATATATTGTCTAAATAATGAGGAAAAAGGACAAACCAATCAGTCAATCATTTTGATTTTGGGCTACCTTTTACCACCAATTGATTTTACATCTATTTGAAGGGAGAATCAATTAAAAATCCGAAATTCCCCGTGGACAATAGGTCAATAATTAATAATTAAAAATAAAAAAAACTTCTACTCCCTAATGATTAAAAATTTTATACCTTTTACCACCATCCGACCACCAACCGATTGCAATAAAAAAAAATTGCAATATACCCCTTTTCCCCGCTACCTATGGTGTACCACTTTGCCAATTGAATTGGCAAAATATTAAATGTCGCACAAGGAGTGGGGTTTGCAAATAACACATAACGAGTCGAACGCCTGCTTCTTAAGTAAAAAAAAAAATCCACACAGACACACACAAACACCGACTTTTTTTTTCTGAATATCATTTCCAGACTCTTCACATCATTTCAAGTCATTTGTTAAGCTTCCATTCGGGAGCAAACGGGATTCTGTCTATAGACAGTACTATAGTAGTTCTTGAGATAGTCCAGTGCTGCTTAGTTTCAATGACTGCCTGGAGATCTCTCGTTGCCTGCTGCTAGTCTAAACTATATAGCTGTTTCGATCCTAATTGCGCCTTTGAGGCTCTTTGAAAAAAAAAATGATAATGAATCTCATTAACAAGAATAAGTAATAATCTATCTGAAATAATGATACATTAATTAACTAATAAAAAATGAATTTTAGCTGGAAAACAAGCGCCAGAATTACTGTTTCTCAACTTTTGAAAATTCTATTTTTGTGGGAAAATTCACGTTTTCAAAGTATCTCCGACTCTAGTAGTGATACCGTGAAATTTTTCAAAAGAGGTAAAAGGCGAGATCATTTGCGATGAATTTGACGAATTTTCAATTTAATCGATTTTTTTTGTATTTATTGGTAGTTGCATAAAAATCAGGGTAGAATCAGTCTATCCCACTTCGAGATATTCATTTTTTGGGATATTAGCCAAAAATAAAGAATGAAAAAAAACAGGCAATTCAAGAAGGTCATTTTTTCCATTAGTTTTTTCAATATTTCTCAGGAATTGAGTGAGATAGTGCAATTTCACCTGAATCATTTTTTATAGCTCTTGAAATTTTCTCCAAAGATCATTCGGGACGAAGTCTCGTCCATTTTTCAACAGATTGGCTGGAAATGGGAAATAAAAAAAGTAAACCAATGATTTGAGGAGAGGCACAAATATCTCTTTATCATGCAGTTACAGATGCATCTCTGATGCATGATGCCCCATAAAAATGCATCAAATTTCGGAAAGACGTATCAATCGGATGGCAAAAGAGTTATTGAAAAAAAATGGAAATTCCTCGAATTAAAATCGATATTTTTCATTTATTTATTATCCGTTTTTATTTTCTTTTCTAGCGATAAGTTCAAGATGCTGAGAGTAAGGTGGAAAGGGAGGCTGAATGTTTTTTCTCTCTCCTCTAAGGTCACAGAACCGTCGTAAATGTATAGGCTGAAAAAACAAACAGTAGTCCCACTACTTGTGCTAATTTGAACATCTCACATTTGATGTTCTGCGAATGCAATTGGCAGATAGCTTCCGAATGGGTTTTTCAATTTGAATTCTACCATCACTGATCTGTGCGTGGAGTGGGGAAACCAAAATAGGTCTCAGGGGGTTGAGCTCGTCTCAAAGATAATCAGTTGAATAGTCTTGAAAATATAGCTTGCTTTTTCGGATGTTTCTATGCTAATATCTAAAAAACTACTGGACCGATTCCGCTCAGTTTCAATACCAAATTTCATGCTCATCAGATGTGTGATTAGATCTGTGATCTGTCTGATCAGATCTAATTAGATCTGACAAAATGGAAATCTTTAATATGAATAGATATGAATAGATCTGTTCAGATCTAATTGGATCTGATTAGATCCAATTAGATCTAAGTCTGATCGGATCTGTTCAGATCTAACTAGATCTGATTAGATCCGACTAAATCTGGTCAGATCCAACTAGATCTGGTCAGATCTAACTAGATCTGGTCAGATCTAACTGGATCTGATTGAGTTTATCTATATTGGCTCATCAGATCTGATCAGATCTAGTTGGATCTGATCAGATCTAATCAGATCCAATCAGATCTGAGAAACTCAGATCTAATTAGATCAAATTAGATCTGATCAGATCTAAGGAACTCAGATCTAGTTTGATCTGATCAGATCAAATTAGATCTGATCAGAGCGTGCCAATTCTCAGATCTGATCAGATCTAATTTGATCTGATCAGATCTAAACATTTTTTCCTGGGTATAGAGGTATCAAGATTTTTACGAAAAATTCCTCAAAAGTTTCATACTGGATAAACTAAAGATTTGAGCTCCCACCACCCCAGGGGTCAAAGATGCAGCTCGTAAGCGCGCATCTCCTCGCTGCGAGTGGACGCTCGAATTCAATTTTCATCGAGAAAAGTCAAAAAAACGATATTTCGACATTTTCATTTTTCTCAGGAACTATCCGGCTGATCCAGCTGAAATTTGGGTGAGAGCTTGGGGCATGCATGGCAAACTTACGGTAGAATTTCCAGATCGCTAGCTAGCCTCGTTTCAGAGTTAAGCGGAAAATGCGTCCTCACATACACACCCACCCACATGCATACACACAAACATTTTTTTAAAATGGTGGTTCTTGACGTTTTGGGTCATTTGCAGTCATAATATGATAAAATCTCAAACTCGAAAAAACTTACGATTTGAAAGCTTTCATTCGGAAGCAAAAACACGTCGACAAGTACGCTCCCCGATTTTATTGGAAAAAAAAATGAAATGAGAATAGTACAAGTCCGCAGATCTCCTTCTAGCGCGCAAGTTGAAGTACTTTTTCTAATTAATTCATCATCTTATTATTCGGATACTAGATGAAATTGTACCAAGTCAGAACTCAGATCAAATTCATTGTACAATACCAATTTCATCTAGTATCCGAATAATGAGATGATGAATTAATTTGAAACAGTAATGCACAACTTTTCATTCGATGGGACTTCAACTTGTACGCTAGGAAGGAGATCTACAGACTTGTACTATTCTCATTTCATAGTTGGTTTTCAAATAAAATGGGGGTATGTACTTGTCGACGTGTTTTTCAAAACGCCCTAGCGTTTTTTTTCAGTCATTCCACTTCTTCTTGCTTCCGAATGGAAGCTTTATAATTGTAATTTTTTTCAAATTCGAGATTTCATCATAATATGACTGCAAATAACCCAAAACGTCAAGAACCGCCGTTTTTAAAAAACGTCAGTGTGTATGTATGTGGGCGTGTGTATATGGGTCATTCCATGTCAAATCACCTGATTTTAAAAATGACATTTTTTGATTGGGTTGAATTTTTCATATGTTTCGATACGTATCAAAATATGCCTAAACTCAAATTTTGAGACCTTAATTTTCGAAAGCCTCGGAGATATGAATTTTTAAATATTGCAAAAATATGAAAATATGGTAATTTTCAAATATTTATATCTCCTGATTAAATCATCGTAACCATATCTTACAGGTGTCTATTTCCTTTGTTTTGGGATGTAGTTTTCGAGAAAAAAAATATAAGAACCAATTTTTTTTATTTTTCACCGTTTTTTCTTAATTTTTAACTTGAATTTTGAATTTTTTTGAAGAGCGACACTTTTGATTTTTTTGAAAAAAATATATGTTATACTAGGTTATAAAACGTGTCTTTTGAGCCCTTAATGAAAGTGGGGTTCAAATATCTTCGATTTTTTAAGCCACTTTTTCGCATTTTTTAAATCATAAATTCGAGTTTTTTGAAATTTTTTTAATTTTTCATGAGAATTTCATTGTGAATACGGTCAGCTACTATTTTCCTATTGTGCTGAATGCGTAAATTGTTAAAATCTTTGTCAATATATGGACAAAAAATTTTTTTACTCATTTTATTTTTTTCACTCATTATTATGAATCGTGCAGACTAGTATTCCGTGAAATATAAATAATTGAGACAATAAGAGGAAGTTAAAAAAAATATACTGACTAAAATAACTAAAAAAATATTCAACAAAGAGCCAAACCAAAATTTTGATATTAAGATAACTATAAAATTTGGAGAAAGCGTAGCATTTTTATTAAGGGGTCTTCTCACTTTACAATTTTCAAAAAATATTTTTCTTTCGAAATTCGCCATTTTAGATGCGAATGAACATTATGAATAACTAGAAGACATACTCTATGATGCAAATATCGCTACTTAAGGACAAGTAATATTTTCCGTAATTTTTCATTTAAAGGGCCGTTAAACGCGTTTTCCTCGAAACAACGTTTTTTGACAGCTTGTTGATGAAATCTTCGAAACTAATGGAATTTCGAGCACATATTCTCCACTACCATAGCTATAGCGCATATAGTACGATTTTTGATATAAGCGAAAATGATAAAATGGTAGACATTGTCGGAAAAAAACATGATTTTTTTCATGGAAAACGTGGCAAAAAAAATGGTAAATATCAAAATTTTGAAAAATCCTCTAATGCGCTATAGCTATAGTAGTAAAGAATATGTGCTCAAAATTCCATAAGGATCGGTTCAGTAATTTCGAAGATTTTATCAACAAGCTGTCAAAAAACGATGTTTCGAGAAAAAAGCGTTTGAAGTTCCTTTGAATGAAAAATCGCAGGAAATCTTGCTTGTCCTCAATTAGCGATATCTACACCATAGAGTATGCCTTCTATTTGCTCATAATTTTATTCGCATCTGAAATAGCGAATTTCGGAGAAAATTTTTTTTTTTGAAAATGTAAAGTGAGAAGATCCCTTAAGCGTCGCAAAGTTAGTTTCTTTTATACACTAGCGGAAACAATTAAGGGATCAAAGGAAAATTTTCTATTTTCAGCGGTTTTTCAAATGGCCGTATCTTTTTCAAAAATGATCGTATCGGAGCTTTCAAACAACAGTTTGAAGCTTGAAGTCTCTAGTTTCGAGATCTTGGGACGGAAATTTTTTTTGGTCTGAAGATTTCGGAACTAGAGACTTTAAGCTTCTAATTTCTTTTTTTTTATTTCGATATGATCATTTTTGAGAAAGATACGGCCATTTGGAAAACTGCTGAAAACTCGAAATTTTCATGTGATCCTTTATATGTTTCCGCCAGTTTATTAAACGTCGATTTCTGATATTTCGAGAAGAAACTACCATGAAACTCCTAAAAACGACTTGTAAAGAATAAAATAAGCGAAAAAAATTTTTTTGTCACATTATATTAGAAAAAATTTCCAATTTACTCATTTGGCACAGGAGGGGAATATTAGTTGTCCATATTTAGAATGAAATTCTCATGAAAAATTGAAAAATTCTCAAAAAATGCGAATTTATGTTTAAAAAAAGCGAAAAAGTGGCTTAAAAAATCGAAGATATTTGAATCCCATTTTCATCAAGTGCTCGAAAAATTCGTTTTACAGCCCAGTGTAACATATATTTTATTCAAAAAAATCAAAAGTGTTGCTCTTCAAAAGAAGTCAAAAATTAGGTTAAAAATTAAGAAAAAACGGTGAAAACTAAAAAAAATTGGTTTTTATATTTTTTTTTCAAAAACTACGTCTCAAAACGAAGAAAATAGCCACCTGTAAGGTTTGGTTACGATAATTGAATCAGGAGATATAAATATTAAAAAATTGCCATATTGGTGATTTTTTGCGATATTCAAAAATTCATATCTCTGAGGTTTTTGAAAATTGAGGTCTCAAAATTTGGGTTTAGGCATATTTTGATACGTATCGAAACCTATAAAAAATTCAACCCAATCAAAAAATATTATTTTTAAAATCAGGTGATTTAACATGGAATGACCCATATGTAATGACACACTTTCCGCTTTACTCTGAAATGGGGCTAGCTAACGATCTGGAAATTCAACCATGCGTGCCCCAAGCTCTTACAAAAATTTCAGCTGAATCGGCCGGATAGTTTTTGAGAAAAAGGAAAATGTCGAAATATCGTTTTTTCGACTTTTCTCTATGAAAAATGAAATTACAGCGCCTACCGTCAGCGAGGAGATAAGCCTTATGAGCTGCATCTTTAACCCCTGGGGTGGTCGGAGCTCAGATTTTCATTTTACCAGTATAAAACTTTTGAGAAATTTTTCGTGAAAATCTTGCTATCACTATAACTTAATAAATAATTGAGCTAGAGACCTCAAATTTTGTGAGGTTATACATCTGATGAGCACAAAGTTTGGTATTGAAACATCCGAAAAAGCAAGCTATATCCTCAAGACTATTCAATTGGTTATATTTGGGATGAGCTTAACCATCTAATGCCTATTTTGGATCCCCCACTCCACGCACAGATCAATGATGATAGATTTGAAATTGAAAAATCCATTCGGAAGCTTTCTGCCAATTGCATTGGCAGAATATTAAATGTGAGATGTTCATATTACGCACAAGTAGTGGGACTCCTGCTTGTTTTATTCATGAATGAGCAATGTAATAGAAATGGATTAAATCGAATCTAGACGCGTGCTGATCGATTTGACTGTAAATCGAAATATCTCTAAAACTATTGAACATTTATCGAAACATGCTGCGAATGAAATTTAGAGAAAAAATTGAGGAACAGAATGAGCAAAATCCTGTTTTTTTACGACTCTTAGTTTCTGAAATATGATTTTTTTCATGGAAAATTCGAAAATGACGCGTGAGGCTCTGATTAGTTTTTTTAGGTCTCGCACGTCATTATTAAACTTTTCAGTGAAAAATTAATATCTCGGAAACTACAAGTCGAAGTAGAACGGGGTACTGCTTATTGTATTCGTTAATTCATCCCCTAAATTTTATTCGCAGCATGTCTCGATAAATTTTCAATAGTTTTCGAGACATTTCCATTCAAAGCTAAACGCGTCTGATGCTTACTGTCTGCCTTCGTCTGACGCATACTTCTATGTAGGCCGGCAGCTGTGGAAATCGAAGAGGTCGATTTTGGATTTTTAAGTTAGTATGGTCCGATTTTAATGTTTTTTTTTGTAAATTCATAAAAAAAATCACTGAAAGTTTGTGACCTAAAATTAAAGTGCGCTCGCTATTTGTTTAAAAAATAGCCTTTTCACATGGCCCTGTCGATTAAAATATCTCGATAACTATTGAAAATTTATCGAGACATGCAGTGGACGAAATTTAGAGAATGGATTCCCGAACAATTAAAAAAAAAAAAACTGCATGTCTCTACGATTTGTTATTCGGGAAATATTAATTTTTGATTAAAAAGTAAGGCACCGCGCGCGAAGATGCATAAACAAATGCTCATAACCTCAAGCGTAAATTCTATTTTTCGCGATAAAAACTTCAAAAAAAAATTACGGGCCCAGCTGATTTTTTCCCCGATAGCTTGAATGAAAAGCTTCAGTTTGAAAAAAAAATTAAAATTGATCAATTTGGCACCGAGTTATGAACATTTGTTTATGCATATTCGCGCGCCGCGCCTAACTTTTTAATTAAAAATTAATATCTCCCGAATAACAAATCGTAGAGACATGCAGTTTTTTTTTAATTGTTCGGGAATCCATTCTCTAAATTTCGTCCACTGCATGTCTCGATAAATTTTCAATAGTTATCGAGATTTTTTAATCGGAAGGGCCATGTGAAAAGGCTATTTTTTGAACAAATAGCGAGCGCACTTTAATTTTAAGTCACAAATTTTCAGTGATTTTTTTTATGAATTTCAAAAAAAAAAACATTAAAATCAGACCATACTAACTTAAAAATCCAAAATCGACCTCTTCGATTTCCACAGCTGCCGGCCTAATGTAGTGTCGGTGAGGCACTAACACAGTTACAGTGTCCCAAAACTTTCCATTCGGAGATGAATTCTGGCCAACGTTTCCAATTAATTATAAAATATCGTTTTTCAAATTTTTTGTACATAAATTCGAAGAAAACGGTAATATCAATATATTACCGGAAAATTATCTCACGAGATGAAATTTGGACAAAAGATTTTTTTTTAAATTCTTCGAATACTATTTAGCCGTATGAGAGTGCGGTAGCCTTTGCCTGACAGAGAGTGTGGGCTCGTACTTGTCGGGAGATGCTACTGCATCTCCTGATATTTACATACAAAAAAGTGAGTGAGTTTGGGCGATTTTGCTTGAATTCTTTTTCATAACTCTCGAAATTCTCTACGAAAAAGGATCTTGACACTTTCTTCTGAATTGTAGTATCATTTTTCGATTAGATGAAGTTGAAAAGAACTGAAAATTAGCTCTCTGAAGCACAAAATTTCTTTTCCTGCATTGAAATACTCGGTTCACCGTGAAGTTATTGAATGAATGAAGGAGAATCACATGAAATTTGAGCTTAACCTACATCACAATGGACTTGAAACGTTTGGCAGAGTCGTATTTGATAATTTCTTTGAAAACCGTATTCTCTACAAGGTGTACCAGAAGTATAGGTACTCACGGAAATCCTAGGTAAAGGGGTTCGTTTGGAGCAGAAAAGTCCTCTTCGACTTTTCTCTCCGATGAACCCCTGCTGAGATATGAGGGTGAGAAAGTGGGCCAATGAGAGCCCACCTTTAGACGGCCGCACATCTGTGAAGGAATCACAGGTGTGTTGGTGCGTCCCCACTCCACGGTCACCGATCCCCTCCACAACCACCGTGTCTTTCGCTCTCTCAGTGACGTGGAAGTGATTGGCGATCCTCGGCTGTCACCTCTCAGCTGGAGAGGCATGATTTTTAAAATAAATAGTTGGAATTTTTTGAATCATTTTTTTTAAATTAATTTTTCCACTTTGTTCATCATTTCAATCGTTTTAAAATTGATTGAAATGATGGGAAAAAAGGAAAAAAATCAATTGAAAAAAAAAAGATTCAAAGAATCCTTAGCTCTTGGGAATTTTTCGGAGACGTCAAGTGATCTTGACGCCTCAAAAACGGTGCACAAGTCTTTCCTGGAGGAGAGAGGGGCACTCTTAACACTCGAAATGTCTCTGTACTTGGTACAGAGCCTCTTTGAGCCACAAAAACCCCCCTCCCACCTCTAGGAAAGGGGGGAGGGATACCATGGAGCCAGGAAAATCAGGATTTTTTCAATTTTTTTTCTCCAATTAATTTTTTCTTTTTTTCCAATTTTTTTGATCGTCAAAAAATGATTAAAATGATGGAAAAAAGTGAAAAAATTAATTTAAAATTTTTTCTTCAAAAATCCTCATTTTCAGACAGTTTTTCGAGACGTCAAGGTCACTTGACGTCTCGAAAAACTGCCTGGAAATAAGGATTTTTTCAATTTTTTTTTTCGATTAATATTTCCATTTTTGCCATCATTTTGGTCGATTTTGAAACGATCAAAATGATTGGAAGATTGAAAAAATAAAAAAATAAAAATTTCTTTAAATTCTGGTATTTTCTCCTCAGGTACTCTCTCCCCTCTCTCCTAGAGGTGGGAGGGGGGTTTTTATGGCTCGAAGAGTCTGTCCCAAGTACAGAGACACTTTGAGTGATAAATGTACTCCTCTCTCCTCCAGAAAAGACTGGTGCTCTGTTTTTCGAGACGTCAAGGTCACGTGACGTCTCGAAAAATTATCTAGAAATGAAGATTTTTTCCAATTAATGTGTTTTCTTAGGTCATCTCTCCCCTCTCTCCTAGAGGTGGGAGGGGGGTTTTTATGGCTCGAAGGATCTTTGTCTCAAGTACAGAGACACATTGAGTGATAAATGTGTCTCTCTCCTCCAGGAAAGACTGGTGCTCCGTTTTTCGAGCCGTCAAGTTCACGTGACGTCTCGGAAAACTACTTAAAAATGAGGATTTTCTGAATTTTGTTTTCCAATTAATATTTTCATTTTTTCATCATTTTGATCATTTTTTAATGATCAAAAAACTTGGAAAAAGTGAAAAAATTAATTGAAGAAAGAAAATTGAAAAAATCCTGACTTTCCTGACCCCATGGCATCCCTCCCCTCTTTCCTAGAGGTGGGAGGGGGGTTTTTGTGGCTCAAAGAGGCTCTGTACCAAATACAGAGACATTTCGAGTGATAAGAGTGCCCCTCTCCCCTCCAGGAAAAACTTGTGCACCGTTTTTCGAGGCGTCAAGGTCACTTGACGTCTCCGAAAAATTCCCAAGAGCTAAGGATTCTTTGAATCTTTTTTTTCTCAATTGATTTTCTTCCTTTTAGTTCCATCATTCCAATCAATTTCAAAACGATTGAAATGATGAACGAAGTGGAAAAATTAATTTTAAAAAAATGATTCAAAAAATTCCAACTATTTATTTTTTATATCATGCCTCCCCAGCTGAGAGGCGACAGCCGACGATCGCCGATCACCTCGACGTCACTGAGAGAGCGAGAGACACGTCGGTTGTGGAGGGGATCGGTGACCGTGGAGTGGGGACGTACCAACACATCTGTGATTCCCTCACAGATGTGCGGCCGGCCAATGAGAGCCCACCTTCTCACTCTCATATCTCCGTAGGGGTTCATCGGAGAGAAAAGTCGAAAAGGACTTTTCTGCTCCAAATGAAGCCCTTTACCTAAGATTTCCAGGAGTACCTATACTTCCGGTACACCCTGTATTTTGATGATAAAATGCCTTGCTCACTATTCATTCACCCATTGGATTAGCTCATTTTCTGCTTCCAAATGAACGTTGTATAACGTTGGGTGACGTTTCCACTATTGTTACAAAATAAGTGGAAGTCTAGGTTAAAAAATCCTGAACATGTTACCGGTAAAATTAATTTTTTCTGATAATTAATTCTTAAATTATCAATAAATAACTGAGCTGTAGTCCAGTGGTTAGCGGGTTAGCGTAGTGTGCAGAAGGTTCTCAGATCGAATCCACCAAGGTGCAAATTAATTTTCTAATTTAAAATGTCTAATTTCAGTGGAAAATGTCATCTAATGTGCAAATACAGCGATGGATTAATTGAGAGTGAATGAATAAATTATAAAAAAAAACAACAAAAAACAAATTATCAATTGAAGAATTTTGCTATTTTTCGGCCAATAACAGTGGATAGGATGGCCGCTATGAAGATGGAAGATCCGTGGCATTAACGATTGTTCATAATACCGGCGTTCAGAGTGAACGAGTGACATTTATACGTTTGGAGTATAGCTTCTCAACCTTTCTGCTATCATTCGATATCTTTGATGTTTGATCAATTCAAACATCAATAGAAAGATAAAATTGACATGCAAGAATGATTGAAATGAACAGCAAATGAGAAGGGAAAAAAATGATGCATATCATTTTCCTTTATAAGAAAACTCGCCAAGTACGCGTTGGAGAGTTTGATATAAATGGGCTAAAAAAGTTGCAAAATAGAGTGCAGCCCCAAGTACCTGAGTAGAGCTGTTCACTGGCTCGATTGAAGCTGATAACTGATCTAGCCTTGGCCGATGAATAGCTCTACTCAGCGTACTCCGTGTAAGAGAAAAAATGTGAATCCCAAATCCAGAAGAAAATAATGATAAAATTAAATGAAAGCTAAAACAAAAATTCAAAAAACGTGCTTGGCTGTGCTGATACATGGATGATATAGTTCGATTATTGATTGCACAGCCAAGCACGTTTTTTGAATTTCTGTTTTAGCTTTCATTCAATTTTATTATTATTCTCTTCTGGATTTGGGATTCATATTTTTTCTCTTACACGGAGTACGCTGAGTAGAGCTATTCATTGGCCAAGGTTAGACCAGTTATCAGTTTCAATCGAGCCAGTGAACAGCTCTACTCAGGTACTTGGGGCTACACTGTATTCTGCAACTTTTTTAGCCCATTTATATCAAACTCTCCAACGCGTACTTGGCGACTTTTTTTTATAAAGAAAAAAGCTACGCATTCTTCTTCTTTTCCCCCATTTCAATACTTTTGTTCACGTATGATTCCCATTCACATCGAAACATTTCTTAAGGAAGTTGGTCACTAAATGCGTTCAGATGAAAAAATTCTGAAAAATTAATATGTTATTGTTAAACATCCCATACGACTCGTGTTAAATTTTTAAGCCATTCTTGAACCTAGTTTGGACGTAATAAATTGATAAAAATCCCTGATTATACACAGCCTCTCATGGGCATGCGGAGCTGTACCGATAAATCGAAGACAAAAAAATAAAAATCTCGTGAATGACAATTGAGATTTGATTGAAAAACGGATCAGTACCTTCCTTGAACGATCAGGAAAAATACTTGACCATTTGTTTCGGGCCTTACAGACCTTTTAAAATTGCAATTTATGGTTTTATACAATTCCTCGATAAAAATTCATGTGTCGAGTAACTAGCATGGCATTACCGCGTGACGTAGCGTTATGTCCGTGAGAGCTCTGTATGTATGTGTGGATACAGTTCGAAGTATATTTCAACTGCAGCGTTGTCAAAGTTCCCGAGCCCATCTCGCAATCAATTTTATTTTATTTTCTATGCAGTGACGACATCATTTGGAGTGATTATTTATTTTCAAAAATTATAAAAGGGAGTAAAAAAATTGTTATGATGATTTTCAGCAAGTAATTAGCTGATTAATAGTCAGAAAAATGTTCTATATTTTCGTGTTCAGGAATTGGTATTAACTTGGGATCCCTATGCTAAAGCATAGGTATTCTCCCCTGCCCGCACGCCGTGCACTAGGAACGACCAACCTCCTTAAGGAGTTACAAAAGCCTTAAAAAAACGTTTTTGGGATGTTTTCCATTTTTTCAAAAATGTCACTCCCGCAGTTTAACTGGTGCAAATTTGAATTGCAAAAAAAAAGTGGCTCAGTTTAGATGCACATAGCCACAAAAATACGTGAGGAATTTCGAAAATATTTTTTTTTTTGTTTAAGGAGGTTGGTCACCACTCGTGCGGGGCGCGCGGGCAGGGGATAATGCCTATGCATTAGCATAGGGATCCCAAGTTAATACCAATTCCTGGACACGAAAATATAGAACATTTTTCTGACCGTTAATCAGCTAATTACTTGCTGAAAATCATCATAACAATTTTTTTGCTCCCTTTTATAATTTTTGAAAATATATAATCACTTCAAATGTTATCAATGTCATAGGAAATTTAAAAAAATTGATTACGAGATGGGCTCGGGAACTTTGACAGCACTGCAGTTGAGATATACTTCGAACTGTATCCACACATACATACAGAGCACTCACGGACATAACGCTACGTCACGTGCTGATGCCATGCTAGTTACTCGACAGATGAATTTTTATCGAGGAACTGTATAAAACCATAAATTGCAATTTTAAAAAGTCTGTAGGGCCCGGAACAAATGGTCAATTATTTTCCCTGATTGTTCAAGGAAGGTACTGATCAGTTTTTCAATCAAATCTCAATTGTCATTCACGAGATTTTTAATTTCTTGTCTTCGGTTTATCGGTACTGCTCCGCATGCCCATAAAGGCTGTGTATAACCAGGGATTTTCATGAATTTATTACATCCAAACTAGGTTCAAGAATGGATTAAAAATTTAACACGAGTCGTATGGAATGTTTGACAATAACATATTAATTTTTCAGAATTTTTTCATTTGAACCCATTTGGTGACCAGCCTCCTTAATTGGTGAGCATTTGGATGGGAACGTTCAATTTTCAGACCAAGAACGGCGATCTTTCATTAATAGAAAATGTGGGAATCAATTTTCTGAAAATTCCCTATGTATTTTTGTTCGAAATGTTTTACTATAGACAGTGACAGTGCTGTACTACAGACAAAGCCGTGTCTGTGTACACGCACACAGATGCCAGTCGCCATGGTCCCGTCTGACTGCGCGCAGTACGTCGACCCACGTCTGTGTACTCGCACACCGATGCCAGTCGCCGCGGGCCCATCTGTGTGACTGCACACAGTAACAACGGTCACTCGAGACGTGAAATGAATAAACTTTTCGGGCACTATTTTTTCCGTTTAAAATACACCGAAAAAATAATTTCTTTTGATTTTATATTGAACATTCACTCAAAACAGACACAGAAAAAAAAAATTTCAAAAATTCATTAAGTTATCCAAAATTAAAATTTTGAAGTGTTCTTTTAGCTGTATATTTTTTCCGAAATTTGATTCTCTTAAAAAAAAATTTATTAATAAAAGTTAATTTATTAATGAATTTATTTGTTTATATGCGAATTGACCGTACATGTACATATATGTGCATATATGGACATATATGTGCATATATGGACATATATGTCGATTTTTTTCCGGGTATGGCAATTCCATATATGATCATATATGGGCATATATGATCATGTATGGGTATATATGTCCATATTTTCCCGGGATATATCATCAAAATGTTCTAATAGATGAACATAATAAATCAGTATTAATTCCCTTGATCACTCAATTCCTCATTAATAACAAATTTCAATTGGAAGAAAAAAACATCCAGCTGGGATCCAGCCCGGGACCGTCACATGATGAGTCCATCATCCTACCACCTTGGCTATTCGCAATTCACATACTTGCTGAATGAATTTTAATCCTGATGTAGTGATCAATATCTTTCGGACTTAGAAAAAGTGAATTCAATTGAATTATTTCAATCATTGGAAATAATTTAGTGATACCGAAGAAAATGATTCTCGAAATTCTCAAAGTAAGCGGTAAGCAACTAACAGAACGAGCATTTACTATTAATCATTCAAATTTATCATTTTCATGTTTTTATATGGATTGAGCGAGCATTTTTTCATATGTTTCATATATGCACATATATGCCCATACCTGCTCAGTTTCCACAGGATCATACGACCATATATGACCATGTATGCCCATATATTTCCATATATGTCTCATATATGCACATATATGTTCATATATGCTCATATATGTTCGATACATGCCCATGAGCATATATGCTCATATATGTCCATATGTGTCTCATATATGCTCATACCTACTCGGGTTCCACAGGATCATACGACCATATATGCCCATGTATGCCCATATATGTCCATATATGCCCATAGCTGTCTGATTTCTCGGAAAAACGTATGAACATATATGTCTCATATATGTGCATATGTGTCACATACATGTTCATGTATGTCCTATATATTTATTTTATTTATTTATTCATACCTGCTCTGCAGGGAACCACGCCCTATAGCAGGGGGGGGGGGGGTATCTACAGTTGTCAGTACAGTTGGTTTACATTGATAGTGTATGTTTAGTGAGCTAATCGAAGGCAATTCCATGATACAATTTTGACAGTTTGTGGAATTTTATCCAGTTAGGTGGAATTCTCTAATTTTCATAGCATTAAGTAGGAAGTAATGGAGATTCTTTAGAGTGCAGCCAGTAGTACAGTTCTTAACTAGTAATTCAAGTAGTACATTAACAATTTTATCATTCATATCGTTTTGATTGCTATAGGCTAGTAAGCTCAGTGAAGGTAACCAGTAATTTCGGAGTCCATGGTATAGCGGACATTTTGTCAAAATGTGTAGTAATGTTTCTGATTCCTTTGAGTTACATAGGCGGCAATTTTCGTTTGGCATGAGCTTGTGAGTTTTACCACATATTGTGAGCGCTAGGTAACGTGAATTTGAGAGCCTGACCTGGATCATTGTTCTAATGTGAGTCCATGGGCATCTATTCAGTAAGTAGGGAGCAGTAGTGTCCGTTAGTGATCGCGGGATAGGGATTTAGATGGATTCAGAGGTTTCCAGGGATAATAAGTCGAGTTTTTTGTAGTGGAGTGTCAGTTTTTGCACCAAAACGGCCTTTTTGAGAGACCAAGCTTTAGGGTTTAGAGAATCCCACATGCTATCAGCCTCAATCTGTTGGAGAATCATATTGACCTGATATATCCAGTTATGTTTCTCAAAATAGGTCCGTTGCTTGTCATTCAGTTCAGAATCTAAGTTTTTGAACAAGGAGAGGTGGCACTTGAAGCAGATTTTCGGTAGCCTAGTATCGTCCATTTCAAGTATTTTTATTATCCAGGCCAGTGTGCTCTCAAAGACTTTGACAGCAATGGGAGCCAAATTCAACTCAAGGCGCAACAGATAACCAGCTGTCGAGATAGGTAGATGAAAAAGTTTTTTGAAAAAGAGAACCTGTGCGCTTTCCAGCAAGTCAAAATATCTCAAGGCCCACACTGGAGCACCATACAGCATTGTCGCTGTGACAATACTATTGTATAGTCTAAGGTTGCTCTCCCATGAGTCGGATTTGGCTCTGGTCATTATTTTGAGAACAGTCCCAGTGGCAATGCGTGCTCTCTGGACTGTTGCTCTTGCTGCCTTAAGCCCCAACGCAGAAGATCCAAATTCTTGGCCCAAATATGTGTAAGAGCCTACTCTCTCGATGTTTTCGTCCCCATAAGCAATCTCTTCCCCACTTAGCGCCCATCTTCCATTTTTAAAAACTACTAGTTGTGTTTTCTTCAAATTTACAATGAGACCTTTGTATTGCACATACTCATTCAGTGCATTTGCTGTTTTTTGAGCTTCATTTTTATTGCAAGCCAAAAATGTCATGTCATCGGCGAAATGCAGCTGAGATAGATCGTGGGAGCCATCCAGAGGGACTCCCTGGATACCCTCATCCAAGAAGAATTGCTGAATGTCAGAGATAAAAAGGATAAAAAGGAGCGGGCTCAGAGACTCCCCCTGAAGGACTCCTTCCGTTATTTCAACGGAGTTTGTGAAGTTGACACCTTGTTTTACCTTGAGCGAGGCCGACTCGTACAGTTTGGCCATAATGCTAATGAATTTTGTACTTATGTTCATTTCATGGAGAAAGTGCCATAGTTTATGATGGTTAACAGAATCAAAGGCACGTTTAAAATCTACAAAAAGTGCAAATACTTTTCTTTTCCGTAATCTAAGCTGTAAATCAACTGCTGAGCTCAAAGTGAAAATATTATCCAGACAACTTTTCATTTTTACAAATCCTGCTTGACATTCAGGTATGATGTTACGTTCAGATACCCACCTCTCTAGTCTACCCCTGAGAATCATAGTAAAAAGTTTGGTGATGCAATTTACCAATGCTATCCCTCTATAGTTTAATGGGTCTTTTTTATCGCCTTTTTTGTGAATCATTGTCATTTGTATGTTAGACCAAGAAGTGGGTAGGTCTTCAGTATCTAGGATTTTGTTAAAGAAATTTGTCAGGTAAAGTAACCAGTTCCCTGGCAGACTTTTCAGGAAATCATTTGAAATACCGTCTGGCCCTGGAGCCCTTTGCGACTTAAATTTTTTTAAATTAGCAACAATTTCTTCTAAGGTAATAGGTGAATCTAGGCATGGATCAAAAAGCCCAAAAAAAGTGGATGTGCTTGCCACTCTAGGTGGGTATGTATGTAGATAAAAAGCATACCACTCATTCAGAGTGACCTCGTACCTTATGGGTTTGAAGTCAGAGCAAGATTTAACTGTCTGCCAGAAAACTTTCGAATCACTCACCCTTGCAAAACGATCAGTAATGTCGATATAGTAGGCTTTTTTCTTACTTTTGAGTAAATTATTATATGCTCTCTTTGTCTCCTCAAACTCAGTTCTGTATTTTTGTTCGTAATTAAATTTTTCCATTTGCTTAGTTGCTGCATTTAGCTCCAGCTTAAAGTCTTGGCACTCCGTATCAAACCAGGATTTTTTGAATTTAGTATTAATTGAATTCGTTGTTACCTTCGTTAAATTGAGATCCATAGCAACTCCCTTAATTGCTTCGCATAAATTATTATTCAAATCATTCACCAGTTCATTCTTGAAAGTAACGGCAGTCCGATCGGACCACATCATTGCCTGCGAAAATGAGTGAAATTTTTTTCTCAAAAGGTTGCTTCAATTCAATGATATCATTTGCATATGGATTTATTATCACAGTTGCAATAGGATAGTGGTCCGAAAGGGTTATGTCAGTATCAACAGAAAAGTTTTTGACTAAGCTATGGTGTGGAAAATCAACCCAAACCAGATCGACAACACTCGCGCCACTACCAGCAACGTATGTCATCTTACCTGGGAAATGTCCCTCCGTTCTGCCATTCAATAATAGAAAATTATTCCCCTCCATAAACTCAGTCAATTGTTTTCCCCTAGGATTAGTTTTCTTATGGTAAGAATTTCTCATGCCATGCAAAGCAGATTCACTGAGTACATCCTCTGGCCATGAGTTTAAATCCCCGACCCAGCTATTGAAATCCCCCCCAATAAGCCATAAGTTGTCTTCATATTTGGTACTTAAATTGTATAGTATATCTTGAATTGACTATAGTAATAAACCTATGCTTACATCTGGTTTGAAGTAAATACATCCTATTATAATTGTAAAGTCTTTGAATTTTGCTTCGCCGAATACACAGAAACTTGACGTATGGAGAATTGTAATATCACAAATGCTTTTCTTCCAGAGTAAAACAAGTCCTCCACTGACTCTTCCTTTTCTGTACTCTCTCGATGCTGCAACCCAATGTTGATTATAAGTGTTATGCCAAATTTTTGACAGATATGCAGGTGATTCAGTAGCCCATGTTTCACTAATGAAGATAATTGGTTTTGTACACTCGGCGACAAAATCAGCTAGACGCCCTGGGCCATGGGAGTTCCAGAAGGCAATTTCCACTGTGGGATCATCCCGTGGCCAGGGCTCAGATGGTTTCCCGGATGCGGATTGTTCTTCTCGATCTCAGCAGGGTGTGGTGTGTTGATAGCATTATTAATTGGAGCTTCGACTAGTATCTGCCTTACATCATCCCACCTCATCCATTTATTCTCAATATTGATTTTCAGGTATCCCAATTTGGTTTTTTTTTCCGTTCTGCTTTTCATCATTGGCAATTTCCCTCAGCTTTTTCATAATTTTGCTTTCTCTCACAGTATAGTCAATGTCTACAGAGATTTTTGTATTCCGAAGAACCTCTCTCTTCTCTCTCATTATCGCTTGTTTAGCTTCCCAGTTTTTCAGAGTAACAATAGCCAGTGAATGGTTTACAATTATTTTCACCTTATCAACACAGTCGTTCATCTTGAATTTGTCTCGAATGAAGGATTTAATTTGATCTTCTGTTTTAATCCCTTGATTGATAATACCCCTTAAAACAATATTTAATCTTTTTAATTCTCGGTCTTTTGCATCTAGTTTGTCCAGAGTTGAGTTCAAGTTTACTGCCCACGTGTCTTCCAGCTGGTTTAAGTGTGTCTGTGTTGTTTTCAAAGATGTTTCTATGTGTTTGGCAATATAGGAATCCAGCTCTGGACCAGGCAATTGTAATTGTTGGGCATTTTCGAGGAATTTAATTCTGCTCTCAATTGAAGACCATCGTTTTTCAGCATTCGCTTCATTAGACGTAATTTGTTGTGCTAGTTCATTATATTGTTTCTTTAATTCAAGAAAGTCCTTCTTCGAGTCTTCACCCACACCTTTTAATTCAACATCAATATTACCTAGTTGTCACGACATACGCTCCATAGTTTCTAACATTTTATCATTCATTTCGAGCTCTGAGGGTGCTGTACACGTACTATCTCGAGATTTCTGCTTATAAACAAAATTGTTGAAGGTGTAGCCCAATTCAATGTCCCCTTGTGCCTTTTTTCGGGGTTTCTTCGCTGGTTTAGGTGATTGGATTATTGTTTCTAGGGGTCTTTTTATCCCGTTTTTCGCAAGAAATGTTTCAATTGGGTTTTTCACCGAGGGATCTCTTGTCTTTTTTAATCTTTCAGCGTTAGAAGGTCTCCCTCTATGTGCTCTTGGAGTATACGGATTACACGGCGAATTTGTCGGCGTATTAATTACGTCTGCGATGGGTGTATCTTCGTCTATCAGAGTAGTCTCTTCAGAGTCGGAAGCTGAAGCGGAATCTGTACTTGCACCACTTAGTAATTCTTTATCTGGTAAATAACTCAATAGTTCATTATCGTTCAGAGAGAGAGTAGAGTTCAATAGGTTAGATTGGTCGGGGTTGTTGTGGTTTACATCTCGTTTTGAGAGCTGTGAAGGAATTTCTTTTACCTGTTGAGAATTCTTAGTGCTAGTTGATGGTCCACTCGACAAGGCGGCGCGCCCGTCAGTGACTGATTTGTACATGGTCTACCAGATCGCATATCTTGCACTGTGAGATTCTATGCCCAATTGTTTTTTCTAACTAACCTCACTTGTAATTCAGATTTTGAAACACTGTAGGAATAACTTGTTTTAGTAGTATCGCATAACTTTATTATTTCAGTAAAACACACAAATTTTCATGAGTTGAAACACCTCACTCGCTGAATAATTACATGTAATAAACTGAATTGCTATCGAATTTGAGAAAGCAACATTCAACAGCGAACTAACTTGATCAGCGCATGCGCACGTTCCCCCATCATATAGGTACATATATGTTCATCAGACTGTGCCAAATTTGACGACTATTTTTTTTTCGGCTCCCAAGTGAAAATTACATTTTCCATTACGAAAAAATAATGCTCCCCAAATCCGGGCTTCCTGTCTTTTTTTTCCAGTTAACGCTGGCGTAAATAAGGATTTTTAAAGGAAAAATTTTAAAAAAATGATTTTAAACTGCAAAATTCATGGAATATGATCTCTAAAAATTTTGAAAATGCATCATTCCGTCGAGAATTCAATGCTCAACGAAGATAATCGTGAACGAAGTCAAAACAATGGCCTACACGCCTTGTAGACCAAATATAAAGCGAATATTTCCTTAATTTATTACTAACATTCATTCTTATACACATATCAAACAATGAATGTGTAATTAAAACTTGTGAGTTTCATTTTCTAGACAATCCTCATGATCCAAAGAACTAATTTTCGTCCCTTAATTCTTCTCTATATTTCTTTCTTCAACTTAAAATCATAATAATAGCAAACAATATAAAAAAAAAAAAATTATATCATTTCATTACTCACAACTTTCATTCACTCAGAAATTTTTAATCAATATTCATAGCCTTGATGCTTATATTCATGGCACCAATCATAGTGATTGACATTCGTGAGTGATTTACCAACATGTTACTCTGAATATTAGTCAGAAAATGTTGCTACACTGAGAAAAAAATCCGCTACAAACCAATATGACGGTGAAGCTAGCCGCTATTCTAACCGCCGAACGTCAAACGTTCAGGGACGAATAAGGGCCCCGTGCATAAAGAAAAATATTAAATTTTTTGAATAATTTTTTTCGCTAATTAGCTCTAAAAATCTAAAACAAACGTCTCGTGGAAAAATCTGAACTTGAGGGGTGGCCTGAAAATGACAGAAAGGGTGAAAATACGCAAATTAATGGTTTTTTGCCGAAAAAAATTAATAATTGTTTAATTAATTTCTGCTACATCAGTTTTGATGCTGGAATAGCTTTGGCGATCTCGAACGGAGGTATCTCCAAAAAATCGAACTCCTAGGGGTGGTATAAGAGTTGCGAAAGGGGTGAAAATGCGGAATTTCATATATTTTTGCCGAAAAAAATTGATTACTGTTCAATTAATTGTTGCTACATCAGTTTTGATGCTGGAATAGCTTCGGAGATCCCGAACGGAGGTATCTCCAAAAAACCGAACTTCTAGGGGTGGTATGAGAGTAGCAAAAGGGGTGAAAATGCGGGACTTCATGGATTTTTGCCGAAAAAAATTGATTACTGTTCAATTAGTTGTTGCTACACCAGTTTTGATGCTGGAATAGCTTTGGACATCCCGAATGGAGGTATCTACAAAAAACCGAACTTCTAGGGGTGGTATGAACGTGACAAAAGAGGGGAAAATGCGGAAATTCACGGATTTTCGCCGAAAAAAATTGAGTGTCGTTTTATTAATTGTTGCTACATGAGTTGTGATCCTGGACTAGCTTTGGCGATCCCGAGCGAAGGTATCTCCAAAAAATCGAACTCCTAGGGGTGGTATGAGAGTAGCAAAAGGGGTGAAAATGCGGGACTTCATGGATTTTTGCCGAAAAAAATTGATTACTGTTAAATTAATTGTTGCTACATCAGTTTTGATTCTGGAATAGCTTTGGAGATCCCTAACGAAGGTATCTTTAAAACCGGACTCCTACGGCTGGTATGAGTGTAACAAAAGGGGTAAAAATGCGGAAATTCCTTGATTTTTTACCGAAAACAGTAAATTACTATTTAATTATTTGTTGCTACATCGTTTTCACTTCTGGAATATCTGAGGAGATGCCGAAAGATTATTTTCTCTTCAACATCATATTTTTAGGAATGATAATTTATCAATGAGGTAGGGAGAAAGTGTAAAAAGTGCGTATTTTGTGCGATTTCTTTCATTTAAAAAACATATTTGCTGCTACATCAGTTGCAAACCCGGAATAGCTTTGAGGATCTGAGACAAAAGTCTCGTGGAAGAAGGAGATCCCTAAGAGTGGTATTATGGCTTCATTTGAATGCACAGAGAAGGAATTGCGAGAGTGATTGAGTATCATGTAGTTGCGTTACAGTTTTTTTTCCGCAGAAATCCATGAATTTCCATATTTTCAACCCTTTCAATACTCTAATGTCATCCCTAGAGGACTGGTTTTTGTAAAATACCTTCGTTTCGGATGCTCGAAGCTATTTCAGGAATGAAACTGATGTAGAAACCGATGTTTTTTCCAAAAATCCAAAAAATACAAGAAATTACGCGTTTTTCAGATTCTCTTCCCACCTCTTTTGCAGAATACCATTCCCAAAAATATGGTTTAGGGGAGGAAATCATTCTTCGGCACGCCCCTAGGCATTCCAGAAGAAAAGTAGATATAGCAACAAAAAATTATGCAATAATGTTTATTCCAGCACAAATTTATGAATGTCCACATTTTTAACTTTCTTATTACTATAATACCATTTCTAGAGGTCGGGTTTTCTCAAGATACCTTTGTTTGGAATCTTTAGCGTTATTCCAGGAATCAAATTCATGTAGCATCAGATATTTTTCGAAAAAATGAAAAAAGTTCCGAAAAATACACGTTTTTCACACTTTCTCCTTGTCTCTCCTGTAGAATACCGTTCCCAAAAATGTGGATTGGGGAGGAAATCATCCGTTGGCATTCCCTTGGGTATTCCAAAAGAGAAATAGATGTAGCAACAAATAGTTATGCACTAATTCATTTTTTTCGGTACAAATCCATGAATGTCCACATTGTTAACCCTGTTACTATTATAATACCACCCGTAGAGCTCTGATCTTCCCACAAAATCTTCGTTTTGGATAGCCAAAGCTATTCCAGGAATAAAATTCATGTAGCATCAAATATTTTTCGAAGAATAAAAGAAATCCCGAAAAATACGCTCTTTTACACTTTCTCCTCACCTGTTCTCTAAAATACCATTTCCAAAAATATCGTTCAGGCGAGGAAATCATCGTTTGGCATCTACCTAAGTATCCCAAAGAAGAAAAAGATGTAGCAATAAATGATTACACAATAATTCATTTTTTTCGGCAGAAATCTATCAATTTCCACATTTTTACCTCTCTTACCACTCTAATCCCACCCCTAGAGGTCTGGTTTTTTCACAATACCTTTGTTTTGGATCCTGAATGCTATTCCGGGAATGAAGCTGATGTAGCAAGAAACATTTTTTGAAAAAAGTGAAAAAAATCTAGAAAACGATACGTTTTTACACTTTCTCCTCCTTTCGTTCATGCCATACCACACCCAGAATTCTAATTTTTTGAGAAAATGTTCTTCTTCAATTCTTCAAGTCATTAAAAAAATCAAAATCATATAGCAAACAATATCTCTCCATATTATATATACAGGGTACTACACACCCTGGTACACCATAGGTAGCGGGGAAAAGGGGTATATTGCAATTTTTTTTTATTGCAATCGGTTGGTGGTCGGATGGTGGTAAAAGGTATAAAATTTTTAATCATTAGGGAGTAGAAGTTTTTTTTATTTTTAATTATTAATTATTGACCTATTGTCCACGGGGAATTTCGGATTTTTAATTGATTCTCCCTTCAAATAGATGTAAAATCAATTGGTGGTAAAAGGTAGCCCAAAATCAAAATGATTGACTGATTGGTTTGTCCTTTTTCCTCATTATTTAGACAATATATGTGGGTGAATTGTGTATGCGACCTTAGCATCACCCCCTCCACTACTTTTCGCGGTTTTCATTTGAAAAATTCAAACTGTACAAATCTATAATGCTGTGAGATTGTTGTTCACAAATAAATAAATAAATAATGATTAAGGAGTCTGGAAGGTAAATATAAAATGACGGGAAAAGTTTGAATTTTTTAACAAGGATAGAAAAAATGATTTTGAATCACCTCAATTTTTTTCAAATTTTTCATCCGATCGATTTGAGAGGAATTAATTATCAAACTTCGATCTTATACATGGGCTTTTATGCACCAAACCTGTCTTAGCACGAAACTATGTTACCACCTGAGTCGGTACACCTTGCCTTGACGCATTCCCCTCTCTTCAGCAGCGATGGAAATCATTGCTGAAGAGAGGGAAACGGTCAAATTGCAGGAAAAATTGAAAAAAATAAATAAATTTAATGACAGAGGGGCCCGGCGTTTTGCAGTATTTAAAAAAAAAAATTCTTTCAACTAATCCCTTTGCCTTGACGTATTCCCCTCTCTCCAGCAACGATGAAAATCATTGTTGAAGAGAGGGGAACAGTCAAATTGCGGGAAAAAATTGAAAAAAAATGGCTGAGAGGCTCGGTCTTTTCTATAATTTTTCAAATTTGTTTTTCCCCTGTTTCCTTGCCTTGGAGCATTTCCCTCTCTTCAGCAACGATGAAAATCATGGTTGGAGAGAGACAAACAGTTAAATTGAGGGGAAAAATTGAAAAAAAAATAATAGCTGAAAGGCCCGGCCTTTCCTTCTATTTTTTCAAATTTTTTTCACCTATTCCCTTGCCTCGATGCATTCCCCTCTTTCTAGCAACAATGAGAATCATTGCTGAATAGAAAGGAACAATTAAATTGAAGGAGAAAATTGAAAATTAAAAAAAAAATGACAGAGTTCAGTCCTCTTCCACATCAAATTTTTTTTTCAACTGTCTCCTTGCCTAGACGCATTTCCTTCTCTCCAGCAACGATCAAGATCATTGCTGAAGAGAGGGGAACGGTCAAATTGAGAGAAAGTGGAAAAAAATGGCAGAAAGTCCAGGCTTCTGCCACATTTTCAAATTTTTTTTTT
Organism: Aleiodes leptofemur; assembly: GCA_963942555.1. NCBI lineage: Eukaryota > Metazoa > Arthropoda > Insecta > Hymenoptera > Braconidae > Aleiodes > Aleiodes leptofemur. Next base: position 10,266,923 of record OZ012612.1, read on the forward strand.
CAACTGTTCCCTTGCGTTGACACGTGTCTCTCTCTTCAGCAATGATGGAAATCATTGCTGAGGAGCGGGGAACCGCCGAATTGAGGGGAAAAATTGTATGAAAAAATAAGAAAGAATAATAGAGAGTGGGCCTTTTCTACTATTTTTTTTCAAGTATTTCCTTGCCTTGAGGCATTCTCCTCTCTTCAGCAACGATGGGAATCGTTGCTGAGGAGAGGGAACCGGTCAAATTGCAGGAAAAAATTGAAAAAATGGCTGAGGTCCACTCTTTTCTACTATAAAAAAAAAAAATTTCAACTATTTTCTCGTCATGACGGATTCTCCTCTCCCCAGTAGCAATGAAAATCATTGACAAAGAGAGGGGAACGGTCAAATTGCAGGAAAAAATTGGAACAAAAAAATTAAAAAAATGGCAGAAAGGCTCGGCCTTTTGGACTATTTTTCATTTTTTTAACTATTCCCTTGCCTTGACGCATTCCTCTCCCTTCAGGAACGATAGAAATCATTGCTAAAGAGAGGGGGACGGTTAAATTGCAAGAAAAAATTGTAAAAAAAAAAAAATTTAAGGCAGATAGCTGGGCTTTTTCTGCTATTTTTTTTCAATTGTTTCCCTCAATTCGACAGTTTTTCTCTCTTCAGCAATGATTTCCATCGTTGCTGAAGAGAGGGGAATGCGTCAAAGCAAGGGAATAGGTGAAAAAAAATTCGAAAAAATAGTAGAAAAAACCGAGCCTCTCAGCCATTTTTTAAAAATTTTTTTCCTCAATTTGACTGTTCCCTCTCTTCAACAATGATTTTCTTCGTTGCTGGATAGGGAAATACGTCAAGGCAAAGGATTAGTTGGAAGGAATTTTTTTTTTAAATAGTGCAGAACGCCGGGCCCTTCTGTCATTAAATTTATTCATGTTTTTCAATTTTTTCCTGCAATTTGACCGTGCCCCCCTCTCTTTAGCAATGATTCTTATTGTTGCTGGAGAGAGGGGAATGCGTCATGACGAGAAAATAGTTGAAATTTCTTTTACTTCAAATAATAGAAAAGGGTGGGCCTCTCAGCCCTTTTTTCAATTTTTTCCTGCAATTTGACCGCTTCCCTCTCTTCAGCAATGATTTCCATCGGTGTTTGAAGAGAGGAGAATGGGTCAAGGCAAGGGAACAGGTGAAAAAAGAATTGAAAAAATAGTAAAAAAAGGCCGAGCCTCTCTGCCACGTTTGTAAAAAAATTTTCACTCAATTTGACTGTTCTCCTCTCTTCAACAATGATTTCCATAATTGTTGAAGAGAGGAGAATGCGTCAAGTCAAGGTGTACCGATTAAGGGGGTAACATAGTCTCGTGCTAAGACAGGTTTGGTGCATAAGAGCCCAGGTATAAGATTCAAGTTTGATAATTAATTCCTCTAAAACCAATCGGATGAAAAATTTGGAAAAAAATTGAGATGATTCAAAATCATTTTTTCCATCCCTGTTAAAAATTCAAACTTTTCCCGTCATTTTATATTTACCCTCGGGACTCCTTAATCATTATTTCTTTATTTATTTGTAAACAACAATCTCACAGCATTATAGATTCGTACAGTTTGAATTTTTCAAATGAAAACCGCGAACAATAGTGGAGGGGGTGATGCTAAGGTCGCATACACAATTCACCCACATATATTGCCTAAATAATGAGGAAAAAGGACAAACCAATCAGTCAATCATTTTGATATTGGACTACCTTTTACCACCAATTGATTTTACATCTATTTGAAGGGAGAATCAATTAAAAATACGAAATTCCCCCGTGGACAATAGGTCAATAATTAATAATTAAAAATAAAAAAAACTTTTACTCCCTAATGATTAAAAGTTTTATACCTTTTACCACCATCCGACCACCAACCGATTGCAAAAAAAAAAATTGCAATGTACCCCTTTTCCCCGCTACCTATGGTGTACCACACACCTATTCGTCCCTGGGCGCTCAGCGTTCGGTGGCTAGAATAGCGGCTAGCTTCACCGTCATCAAACCAATGAGGGTTCCCTCTGGAAATTAGTGTGCTACTCACCAACGATGGGACATATCGGGGAGTACGTGAATAACCAAGATGTCACACTTCAATAAATGGAGGAAGTAATTCAGTAATTCCTAGGTGGCGCTGTACAAATTAGTGTGCTCAAGTTTTCAAAAATTAGGGTGCCCATCAGGGAAAGTTTTTAAATTTTTTTGTTTTTTATTTTAATTCAGTGGCAAGCGAGGCAAATAAGAGAATTTATAAATAGTGATGGATTGAAAAAAATAATAGTAATGGAATTATATTTACCTCGTTTCGTCTTTGTGATTGCAGAAATAGAATTTGATAGAGGGATAATTCATTGAGGAAAATATAAAAATGAATGGAATGACTTTTATTCATTTGGAAACATTTTTTATTCAGTAACAAACTTATTAACTAATTACATCCATTTTTTAGAGAGAAATTCCCTGTAACTGAGAACATTTTAGCACTTTCCACAAGGGGGGAGTAGCCATATTGGAGAAAAAAATATGGACTTAATGGAAAATGGTGATCTCCCACTACAAATTAGACTACTCCATGTTGGAAACTGGAAGGTTGGGTGATTAACATTTTAATTTTCCTACCAATCGATTGTTTAGATCACAGAAGTCACCACTGACTGTTGGGCGGTTTATGAAAATTCAGTCAGTGGCACCCTAAAATTTAAAGAAGGTCTACCATATTTCCATGTTCGGTACGATGAAAGAACGGTTCCTCATATTAATTTTTGAAGAGCTGACAAAAGTAGGGTGCCACATACGAAAATTTGTAGAGAGGTAGTTCGGATTGCAGTTGCCGGACTCCAATTTGTGCAGAATGCTCGCTACTTTTTAGGCCCCCCTCCGATACGTGCCATGCGTTGGTGGGAAGGCACACTAATTTGTAGCGAATTTTTTTCTCAGTGTAGCTTCTTTTTGAAGTGAAACTTCTTATACGAAGTCCACGCGTTTAACGCTGTTGCGTTACTTTTCCTCGCTTTAGTGGTGGGGGAAAAGAAGGAAAGAGAGAACGAATGTGCGCATGCGCACTCGTATCCCTGCTGCACTACTCGTCATAGTAGGATTAGCGAAGGGATCGACATCGGATTTCTTCGACGTCCATGCCCCACCAAATAATCTTTGGCTTCGGCATGCCTCGTGTGTCGATTCTTTCGTTAGTACGACAATACCTGTCCTGTTACTGTTTATTTTCTATTTTCAGTTATTCAAGAATATCTCGGAACCTAAGTGGGATAGAGTGATTATGCATTTCTTCTTTTTTGTAGATCTTTAAATTCTCGACAAGAAAGCTCGAAGTTGAAACTGCTCTATCTTATTCAGATTCCGAGATATTCTCAAAAAACAATTGACAAACAAACCAAAAAAACAGGAAAAGGTTTCTTTTTTGTTGATAATTTTCTGGGTATATGTCAGAAACTTCGTAAAATAGCGTTATTCTGCTCCAATCCTTCTTCATAGCCTTAGAAATTCTCTGCAGAGGGCTTTCGCAAAATCGTTGTATTTCGCTTAGTTTCCCAGTTATTTTCGAAATACTATTGACGAAAAGAAACCTACTTTTCTTGTTATTTGGATTATTCATTCCCCAAAGTTTTTTTGAGAATAGTCAGAAACGGAGGAAGATGCAGCGATCTCACTCTGATTTTCTTTCTTGAATTCCAAGACAAGCTATTAGAAAGGAATAGGTCAAAATGGCTTTACCTCGCTGAGTTTCCAAGATATTCTCAAAAAATCATTGGAATAGAGTTACTTTTCTTTCTGAAATAAGTCTATTTTTTCAAATTTGTTTATGATAAATATCCCAGAAACTAAGCGAGCTAGCGTGATTTTGCCCTAATCTTTTCTTTGTTGAAAATTTCAAGAGCTTCAGAAGAAATTGAATCAAAGAAGGCGTTTCTCCGTTAGATTTCGATATATCTATAAGTCTATGTTCTGGTCGTAGGATTTTGATGAATTTCTCTGAAACTAAGCAAGATAATGAAATTTTTGTAGAGACCCTTTTTTTAGTTTTCGAGATTCTATGCAAAAAAAAAATCTTCAGAAAAATTTCATCTCGCTCACTTTCCGAAATATTCTTGAAGAGAAATGGATGTTGAGGAAGAGAAAAATATCAAGCTTGTAGACAAATAGAGTGCTCTTTATCATCAATTTTCTTTGAATGTCTGGGAATCTAAGCACGGTAGGATATTTTTGCACTGATCCTTGGACGATCAGCAAAAAGTTTCACTTCTGCCGCGCGTGAATTTCACGCACCCTCTTTTTTTTCTGAGCTTTACAAGTGTCAAGTATTCTTATTAAATCATTATGATTTCAGTTCCAAGCAAAGTGCAAAGAAGAATGGAAGGAGCATAAAAATTTATTCTATGGATCGTGAGGATTGTCTAGAAAACGAAATTCACAAGTTTTAATCACCCATCAATTGTTTGATATATGTATAAGAATGAATGTTAGTAATAAATTGAGGAAAAATTCGCTTTCTATTTGGTCTACAAGGCGTGTAGGCCATTGTTTTCACTTCGTCCATGGTTATCGTCGTTGGGCATTGAATTCTCGACGAAATAATGCGTTTGTTTTAATGTTTAGAGATCATGTTCCATGAATTTTGAAGTTTAAAATACTTGTGACGAGTACAAAAAAATATTTGACATGAGTATAAATAAGTACTTGTAACAAGTATAAGAAATACTTGTTACAAGTATTTTTTATGCTTGTCAGAAGTATTTTTTATACTCCGTGCATGGCAGTTGTACTTGTAGTGAGTACCAAATTGGACTCATCGCTAGTATTTTTCTATACTTCTCACAAGAATACTACACCCAAGCACTAGCTTGTGCTTGTCATTAGTATATGTTTTTTAGAGTGTAATTATTTACATTAGTATACCTATTTCTGTATCTCATTCAGTCTGTCCAAATAATGAATTAAATTTAATTTAAAATTGCTGTGTGAAGGTCAGCGGAATGGGGATAAGACTGTTGAGTGAGTTCTCAGGACAATTCGAATGAAATTTGGTATAGCACTGGATAGCTCAATCGGTAGAGCGCCCGACGCGACCTCGGTAGATTCTGGGTTCGACTCCCAGTGCAGGACAATTCAATTTTTTCTCAAAAAAAATCTTGGATAGGGATGTTAAGGTACATAATTATCCCCGGTGCAACAATGGAGACGATCGTTGCATTGATTGTCACATTTATTGTTGTACACATTGTTGCACTAGCATTCATTGTATTAATCTTTCACATGAACAAATATTCTCGATAGAAAATAATTATGCAAAGAAGAATGAATAATTCTGAATTAAATATTAGAAAGGGGGTCATCAATTTTCTTTCGTTGTTCATTTCAGTCATTTTTTCATATCACTTCCATTTTTCTATTGATCTTCGAATTGATCAAACATCAAAAATATCGAATGACAGCAGATAGGCTGAGAGGCTGTACTCCGAACGTAGAATTGTCACTCGTTCGCTCTGAACGACGGTATTATAGACAATCGTTAATGTCACGGATCCTTCATCTTTATGGCGGTCATTCTATCCGCTATTATTGGCCGAAAAATAGCAGAATTCTTTCGTTGATAATTTAAAAGTTAATTATCAGGAAAAATCAATTTTAGTGACAATATGTTCAGGATTTTTTACTCTACGCTTCCACTTATTTTGTAACAATAGTGGAAACGTCACTCTGTATAATTGTAATTTTTTCTCATTTTGATATTTCATCATAATATGACTGCAAGTCCCCCACGGAAAAATACATATTGATTTATGTGTGGGAAAAGCTCGAATTATATTACAGAGTATATTTTGTGCGCGTAAATTGAGTTCAGTGACCACGTGATTCGCAACTAGAACGTCATGCGCATGTACATGGTTCTTCGGTAGTGGCCTCGGATCGCGTAAGAGCACAAAAAAGCGATTCTTCGCGAACGGTTTGAGTGCACATCGCGAAGATTCACAGGAAAATCAGAAATAAATCAATCTTCAGCCCATATTTTTTTCAGATTTTTAGGAGCATGTATTCTATAATAATCGTCAATTTGTTTATTTGAATAGTTAATCAAAAATAGAAAAATTGCGTTTTGATCATCGGAAGCTATTTTGATGCAATTTTATGCTAATTCTCCACAAAAAAGTATTCTTCCACTTTTTTTCATATAACCGAAATTTAATGGGATATGAGTATTTGAAGTTGGGGAGCAATGAGCATCCACAGCGTTTTTTCCAAACTCAAACATTTCGTAATTTTTGGGAAAAAAAATTATTTTTCCCTCTGGAAATGATTTCTATTAGCATCTTGCCATGTATAACGTGATATATAACAAACATAAATAATGATATATCGAAGATATATTGAAGAATGGTATATTCTTTCATATATGATAGTTATAATCGTGGTATTCTGAGAATGCCACAATTTTATATACAATCCATGTATGATTCATAGAAAGAAATAATACACATGAGGCACTCCACGCTATTTCACTCACTTTTTGAACTTTGTTTTCGATTTTGTTCATTTTTGAATATGTTGTTGGCATGGCTTGGTGAAGTCATTTCTCATGGGAACGAAAAAATAAATTATTTTTTTTCCGAAAATTATGACTTTTTAAAATTTGGAACTAACGGTGAAGATGCCCATTCTACTCCAACTCTCAATGCTCCTGTTTCGTTAAATATCACTTCTACAGAGAAAATGCAAGAGTACTCTCTTATTGCGAAGAAGCGTATAATTACAACAAAATTTATTTCAATTTTTGAAATCCAATATTTCTATTTGTTATAAGCAAAATAAATGAAAAGATGGCCAATCATTGTTTTCACCATTTGAAAAAACTGAAGGAAATATATGATATAGATTAAACTGGCCTTGATTCTTTTCTAAATTTTCATTATACTATCTGTAACGGTTCGAGAGATATCGCTTTTTTAATCTCTTTCCTTCATCCGAGGCCGGGACAGAGCAGCCACGTTCATGCGCATAGTACTTAGTGGATATTTTGTTTACAGATATTTTGTCACGGATATTTTGTCCACTAATATTCAAGTGCGTCATCTTTTCTCATTCAAATGCAAAAGAATTACAATCATAATATCGTACCAACAGTCTGGCTGTTCGGTCTGCGTACGGCTCGGCGGGTCCACCGGGGTAAGCAGCATTGAGTCTGGTTACTACTTGGATGGGTGACCGCTTGCCGTACGCAGATCCGAATAACAAACTGATCGGTGAGGTGTGACTACAGAGAATTACTGTGCCTCTTTCGTCAGCGTGACTGAAAGGCACATTAAGGCTCTGTATGAATCTGACTGCGCTGATCAGGGTTTCCATGGTTTCCCTTGGTCTCTGGCGAATGCGGTGCAGTATGGCAAAGAAGTCGATCCATGGTGTCGCAAGGGGGGGGGGGGGGGGGGTGTGGTAAAGGAAAGAAAAAAAATGTGAAGAACCGAAAGGTTATACATGGCAAGAAAAAAAAATACAATAATAATATCTGTCATTTTTTTTATAAAGTTATTGAGAATGATAGCTCTCTCTTGTGATTCATGATGATTGAATAATGAACTTCTGAAAAACGATGTTCATGTAATTTAGCAAAATTCCCCCTTTACCACCGCGTTGGTAAACGGGGAATTTTGCTAAATTACCTCGCTGTCTATATCGTCATATACAGAAGTTCCAACTTTGATAATTATTTTCGTTTATTATTCGGTGGTGGAAAAATCCGAAAAAATTATGATATATTCTGGATTACTTAATGAACTTGTCATCGAAGTTTCATAAAAACGTAAGCGTTTTTTGTTTCAGGTCGAAAGCTGATGTTCCTCCTTAAACGCGAGAACCTCGTATAAGAAGTTTCACTTCAAAAACTTTGTTATTCAGGGTGTACCGGAAGTATAGATACTCCCGGAAATCCTAGGTAAAGGGCTTCATTCGGAGCAGAAAAGTCCTCTTCGACTTTTCTTTCCGAAGAACCCCTGCGGAGATATAAGGGTGAGAAAGTGGGCCAATGAGAGCCCACCTTTAGACGGCCGCACATCTGTGAGGGAATCACAGATGTGTTGGTGCGTCCCCACTCCACGGTCACCGATCCCCTCCACAACCACCATGTCTCTCGCTCTCTCAGTGACGTGGAAGGGATCGGCGATCGTCGGTTGTCGCCTCTCAGCTGGGGAGGCATGATTTTTAAAATAAATATTTGGAATTTTTTGAATCATTTTTTTAAAATTAATTTTTCCACTTTGTTCATCATTTCAATCGTTTTAAAATTGATTGAAATGATGGAAAAAGAAGGAAAAAAGTCAACTGGAAAAAAAAATTCAAAGAATCCTTAGCTCTTGGCAATTTTTCGGAGACGTCAAGTGATCTTCACGCTTCAAAAAACGGTGCACAAGTCTTTCCTGGAGGGGAGAAGGGCACTCTTAACACTCGAAATGTCTCTGTACTTGGTATAGAGCCTCTTTGAGTCATGAACAACCCCCTCTCACCTCTAGAAGAGAGGAGAGAGATGCCCTGAGGCAAAAAAAATCAGGATTTTATTAATTTTTTTTTTTAATTGATTTTTTTCGTTTTTCTTCATCTTTTTGATCATTTTGAAATCGAGCAAAATGATGAAATAAAATGGAAATATTGATCAGAAAAAACATTAATTGAAAAAAATCTTTATTTCTAGATAATTTTTCGAGGCGTCACGTGACCTTGACGTCTCGAAAAACGGAGCACCAGTCTTTCCTGGAGGAGAGAGGGGCACCTTTATCACTCAAAGTGTCTCTGTACTTGGGACAGAGACTCTTCGAGCCATAAAAACCCCCCTCCCACCTCTAGGAGAGAGGGGAGAGAGTACTTGAGGGGAAAATACCAGGATTAAAATTTTTTTTTTTTTTTTTTAATTCTTTCAATTTTTCTATCATTTTAATCGTTTCGAAATCGACCAAAATGATGGTAAAAGATGGAAATATCAATTAAAAAAAAAAATTAAAAACATCCTCATCTCCAGGTAGTTTTTCCAGACGTCAAGTGACCTTGACGTCTCGTGAAACGGAGCACCAGTCTTTTCTGGAGGGGGAAGGGGGATTTTTATGACTCGGAGAGGCTCTGTACAAGTACAGAGACACTTTGAGGAATAAAAGTTCCGCTCTCTCCTCTAGGAAAGACTGGTGCTCCGTTTTTCGAGGCGTCAAGGTCACGTGGCGTCTCGAAAAATTATCTAGAAATAAAGATTTTTTTCAATTAATGTTTTTTCTGATCAATGTTTTCATTTTCTTTCATCATTTTGCTCGAATTCAAAATGATCAAAAAGATGAAGAAAAACAAAAAAATCAATTAAAAAAAAAAATTAATAAAATCCTGATTTTTTTCGCCTCAAGGCATCTCTCCCCTCTCTCCTAGAGGTAAGAGGGTGTTTCTCATGACTCAAAGAGGCTCTGTACCAAGTACAGAGACACTTTGAGTAATACAAAAGCCCCTTCCCCCTTAGGGAAAGGCTGGTGCTCCGTTTTTCGAGGCGTCAAGGTCACTTGACGTCTCAAAAAACTGCTTAAAAATAAGGATTTTCTAAATTTTGTTTTCTAATTGATATTTTCATTTTTCCATCATTTTGATGATTTTTTAACGATCAAAAAAATTGGAAAAAATAAAAAATCAATTGGAGGAAAAAAATTGAAAAAATCCGGATTTTCCTGGCCCCATGGCATAGCCATCCCTCCCCTCTTTCCTAGAGGTGGGAGGGGGGTTTTTGTGGCTCAAAGAGGCTCTGTACCAAGTACAGAGACATTTCGAGTGTTAAGAGTGCCCCTCTCCCCTCCAGGAAAGACTTGTGCCCCGTTTTTCGAGGCGTGAAGATCACTTGACGTCTCCGAAAAATTCCCAAGAAATAAGGATTCTTTGAATCTTTTTTTTTTCAATTGAATCTTTTCCTTGTTTTTTCATCATTCCAATGAATTTTAAAACGATTGAAATGATGAACAAAGTGAAAAAATTAATTTAAAAAAAATGATTCAAGAAATTCCAACTATTTATTTTAAAAATCATGCCTCCCCAGCTGAGAGGCGACAGCCGACGATCACCGATCCCTTTCACGTCACTGAGAGAGCGAGAGACACGGTGGTTCTGGAGGGGATTGGTGACCGCGAAGTGGGGACGCACCAATACATCTGTGATTCCCTCACAGATGTGCGGCCGTCTAAAGGTGGGCTCTCATTGGCCCACCTTCTCACCCTCATATCTCCGCAGGGGTTCATCGACGAGAAAAGTCGAAGAGGACTTTTCTGCTCCCAATGAAGCCCTTGACCTAGGATTTCCGGGAGTACCTATACTTCCGGTACACCCTGTATATGAGGCATTCCACGCTATTTCACTTATTTTCAAGCTTTTTTCCTCAGTTTCGTTCATTTTTGAATATATTATTGGAATAGCTTGTGAAAGTCATTTGCTATGGGAACAAAGAAAATCGTTTTCCTTCAAAAATTATGACCATTTCAAATTTGGAAAAAACGGTGAAGACGCCCAGCAAATAAATTTTCGTTGTAATTATACGCTCTTTTGCAATAAGAAAGTACTCTTCCATTTCCTTCATAAAACTGATATTGAACGAGATAGGAGCATTCGAAGCTGGAGTCAAATGGGCATCTTCATCGTTTTTTAACTTCCCGATAAGGGAAGTTCATGTATTGGCCCCGAAAATGAAAAATCGATTTTTCGATCGATCTTCATGTTTTGACACCTGCCCAACATTTTTTGATAGTTTTCACGACCATGTCTGTATGTGTGTGTGTGTGTGTGTGTGTGTGTGTGTGTGTGTGTGTGTGTGTGTGTGTGTGTGTGTGTATGTCTGTAACCAAATGTTTCGTTCACATTTTCTCATAAATTAATAATGTGATCGAGGTGATCGATGTCGTGATCGAAGCATCTTGACATAGATTCGCGGCCATTAGATTTTGATCGAAATCGATCCGGTAATTTCTTAGTTTTTTAAGAAAAACATTATTAAATTTTCCTTAACTTCTCAATAAGCGAAGTCTATGTACTGACCCCGAGGAGGAAAAATCGATTTTTTTATTAATCTCATATATTGCGATCTCCTCAACTTTTTTTGATAGTTTTTACTACTATGTCTGTTGTTATTTATCATTCTTTTCATTCAACATTTTTCCTAATAGTAAATGAGAGAAATTATCGGGAAGTTCTTAGTGCGGCTCAAGGAGTCACAGTCATCACAATACATTCTTACTAATTCCTTCTCATCAGCAGTAAAGTACTCCCCCATTCGCGAGCGAGCGTAGCGAGCCAGCAGCTACGCACTCCTCTGTTCACTAGCGAGCGTAGCGAGCGAGCAACTACGCACCCCTAGTTCAAAATTTTAAATGGTCATAATTTTTGGAAATTTTTTTTCTGTTCCCATTAGAAATGACTTTCCTAAGCCATTCCAAATACATATCCAAAAATGAACATAATCGAAAAATAAATCTTGAAGAATAAGTGAAATAGCGTAGAATGCCTCATATCTATTAATTAAGTTATCTCCAACAATTTAGTTTCACGATTGAGTTTCTGACTTTATAAATTTAATATAGTCCATATTAGTGATGCGAGATAGATCTTCTCACATATCAGAAGCTCTTTCTGCTTGCAAATCTTCTCATGCAAATAATTCCTCAGACAGTCATTCAGTGGTACTGACGAATCTCTGACTTACCAATGAATGACTGGGCGGGCATTCACCGGCTCAATAGAGTAATGAAGTATACCAGTGAATGACTGACATAAAATTAAGAAAAACTAATGATTATGTTCAATTTCATGTACAGAAAGTCAATTTTAATGATTATTCACTCATAACAATGATGAGTAGTTTTTGCTTCCAGATCAAAATCAACTATTACTGTAAAAATACACAGTTTCCTCAATTCTTTGTTTTCACAGGTTTCAGGTCAAAATGACTATTCCCCTAATAATCTCAGGAGTGTCTGCATAATTCCAATTCATTTAAATAATAATTCTATGAATTTCTTCGATTATTTGTTATTAAATAATGATGAATACATGTGAGATTACATATACAAGTGAATAACAAGTTTAAATTCAATTATAAAATTACTATAACTATCATTTTGTCGATCGGTCATTCACTGGTGAGTGGTCACGGACTGGACCGTTCACCCCAGAATTTTCATGCGAAAAAAATTGCATTCCAGATCACAATGCGATAGGGAAGCGCTGAGTAGGGTAATTGCTCTCAAACAAAGCATCATAAACCAAAATTTCTCATGATTTGGAAAAAAAATTGAAATTTGGTAGTGGTAACTGAGGTTCTTACCAACTCAGTTTCGGTTTCATACTCAGTTCCAGTTTCAGAATTTCGAATAAAACTCATGATGAAAAATTATAATTTCAGTTTTGAGTCTCGATAAGAAGACCAAATTGTATCCTAGAAATATAAGAAAACGGCCAAATATCGCATATCTTGGAGTAATTTCTTCTCATAATCTGAAATATATCTTTACTCATATTTGAGGATATATTCTGAGCCCCCTCTCAGGATATAATTTTGTTTCCTGGGGGTTCCTCGCAATATGAATGAAATATACAACGAATATATAATAAATATACTCACAATATCAGTAAAGTATATCTATCAGATATGAATGTTCTACGGAGAATCCGAATTTCCATATGTAGTCAGATATATATAGTATATATGAATGATATACTTTGCATATATTTGATATGCGAGTAACTCATATCGTCATATATGAATTAATAGATATTTTTCCGTTCGGATGACTAAAAATTCCCAGGTGAAAAAATTTTATAGAGGAAAGATTTTTCGAAGATCGTGAAAAAGTTTTCTATCGAAGTTGCCCTAAGGGGACTGAATTCGACATTCACGAGATTTTTTTTCCGAAAAAATGTGGAGCGAATTTTTGTAGAAAAACGGTCTTCAAATATTTTATAGATGAGAAAGAAAAAAACTAACTTTGCGAATCTTGATTCACGTTATTGAGGTGACTTTGAGCAGAGAGATTGGCAATGTTTCATGGTTATCAAAATGAAAAAATCGCCACTTTTTCTATTGTTTCACAGGATGTTGACGCAATTATTTGTAATATTGTGTACTTAAGTTGTAAGAGAGAAAAACCTCTCGTCCTCTCGTCCTCTCTCCCCTCGTTCTCTCTCCCCTCGTTCTCTCTCCTCTCGTTCTTTCTCCTCTCGTTCTCTCTCCTCTCGTTCACTCTCCTCTCGTTCTCTCTCCTCTCGTTCTCTCTCCTCTCGTTCTCTCTCCTCTCGTTCTCACTCCTCTCGTTCTCTCTCCTCTCGTTCTCTCTCCTCTCGTTCTCTCTCCTCTCGTTCTCTCTCCTCTCGTTCTCTCTCCTCTCGTTCTCTCTCCTCTCGTTCTCTCTCCTCTCGTTCTCTCTCCTCTCGTTCTCTCTCCTCTCGTTCTCTCTCCTCTCATTCTCTCTCCTCTCGTTCTCTCTCCTCTCGTTCTCTCTCCTCTCGTTCTCTCTCCTCTCGTTCTCTCTCCTCTCGTTCTCTCTCCTCTCGGTCACTCTCCTCTCGGTCACTCGCCTTTTTGCTTTCAACAATACCACGTACCTCATCATCATAGCTTTGGAGATTATCAACAGAAAAATCAGTGTAGTCATGAGTTGAGCAGAAAAACCGAAAACAAATTGAAGTGTCTCTGATTATTCTCTACTCAATAAAAGGAGAATATTGGATACACGACAATTTTGAGAGAATAAATACTCATTTAAATACCTAACTCACATTTTTCTCCAATCGTCGATTGACTTTCCGCTTCACTTGTCACTCCAGTTTGTTATTTCTTAAGAGAGAAAATTCAAATTCTTCTATGCAAACGAATCGTTTTAACTGCTGACGTTTCCTTCAATGAAAACGTCGCAAATGAATTAAATTCTCTTCACTGATCTATTAATTTCCTTGGTTACGATAAACAACTTGAATCGTTGTTCCATTGATAAGAGTGAACTTCGCTCATGAGAGATTTGAAGAAGAAAAAAATATTTTGACAGCTAAGGAGTGATTCAGTGTGAAAATTCAAAGTGTCCAGGTAAGCGAGTTTTCGTATTTTATTTCGACATTTGATTGAGGTTTTTTTTCTATTTTATATTGAATTTGACGTAGAATTACAATGAAAAAATATTGACGTGATAATCTCCTTTGTCGTAGATTTTGAAGCAGTTCGAGAGTCGATGTATTTCTTGTTTTGGAGAGCTCCGACAGGCAAGAGAATAACGAGCTCTTTGAAGCGATATTCTAATGAATTTTGGAATCGACACGTTTGGAAAAATTAGACTGAAATTTTTCGAGGCGGAATCACCGTAGAAGAAGTGTTCACAATGAAAATAGGGGAAGCTGAGGTAAAACGGACACTTCAAACGAACAGTTAAAGATAGAATTTTTTTAATGATTTCGTTGAAAAGCTGAGAAAATTCCAGGTGGAAACGAGTGTCAAAATTTTTATTTTTCGGAAAAATTTACTTTTTGAAATCGTTTCCCTTTTGAAAATCGAAAAAATTCACTCTTTCGGTGATATCTCCGGTTCTGTTGATCGTAGTGACCTGGGGTTGATCTCAAATGAAAGGTGAGCTCATTTCTCATCAATTGATATGATTTAAATTTTTTTAGAATCAATTCTTCAAATATTTATGGGTCATTCTCTGAAAATCAGTTTTTGCCCTATAAGTGTTAAAAATCAGAGGGATTTTCATGACGCCCACTCAAGTTACTTATGAGTGACTGCGTAGATTTTCGAGGATTTTCTAGAAAAGTGGACTGTATTTGATGATAATGGATAATTGATGATTTTCAGGAACCTTTGAGGAATGTTCAGGATAATTGGCGATGGGTTAACACAATGATAACTCGCGAATCATCTCAAAATTATACTTTAATTCTTGACTAGATTTCACTCGGTTACATTGATGAATTTCACTGATAATTTTCATTATAGTTCATTAGATAATTGTCTTTGTATTTCACTGGATAATTGTCTGTATTTCTGATAACTGTCTGATAATTTGTACGTGTCGGTTGTAAATCGACGCACTTAAGATAATTAATAATCTGAAGGATTATTGGTTGATGCACAAATGAATTATTGAAGATAATCCATTGAGCGATAGTTTTCTGATAATGATCGATAACTTTTCATTAACTATTGCATCTATCGATTTAATGAATTCACTTTGAATGAACGATACGAATTTTTGCACGCGCACTACACGGAAGTATAGAGACGATGCTAGAATTTCGGCCGTTGATCGACGAGTGACGCTACGCGTCTTCAAAATTGATGAATGAGGTGGTCAGTGTCGTCACTGACCCCCGTGGCCAATAGTTTAATTAGTTTTGATGGTTGACTGACCTTTCCCTTGGTCGGTAAGGCCAAGATTCTTAACAATAAGTACTTGAGAAAATTAATATTTTTCGTTTTAAACCCCATAAATTGATGGGAAATGATCTCACCTTTCACTGAAGATCAATTCCAGGTCACTACGATCAATAGAACCAGAAATATTCTCGAAAACCTGAAATAGTTTTACCTTCAAATCTAGCGCAAAGAATGAAATTTTTGAAAAATCCAAAAAAATAACTTTTGACACGTGATTTTTCTGGGAAATTTTCTCCTCTTTCCGATGGAATCATCAGAAAAAACCTATCTCCAATAGTCTGATTCATTTCAAGTCATTTTCGTAGCATGAAATACGAAAATCAGCCCATGTCCGTTTTACTCCATTTTCCCCTATTTGTTCTTGTAGATGGTTAACTTCGTGAAATGCGTTTATTGCATTGTTGATTGGAAGAATACGAGAAATTAATATTATTCTTCTTTGAGAGGCTTCCAGAGGCCCGGAAAAATCGTGACAAAATCGTTCATTGTGAAAATAAAAACTCTCTCAAATTTCTTTCATGGACAAATGCATAAGCCGAATTCACAGAAAATGAATGAATAAATGAGTCGATAGATCAATAGATAAATTAATTGATTAATTGATAAATTAATGAAATTAATAAATTAATGGAATTAATAAATTAATGAATTCATAACGTAATAAATTGATGAATTATAACTAGGACCCGGACGTTCCTTTAAGATCCTGACCAACGTGAATATAACGCTGGGTCAAAATTTTCAAATTCATTCATTTACGTCAAACTATCAGACTGACAGCTTATAAATGAATAGAATTTGAGAGAAAATTGAATAATAATAATTATGCGGTGGAAAATTTGTGAGAAAGCGAGGGGAATTGGGGGAATTCGAGAAAATATTATATTTCGCTGGGGGAATTTGGGGGGGGAATTCGAGAAAATACTATATTTTGCTGGGGGAATTGGGGGGAATTCGTCCTGAACATTTCTGGACGAATTCCCCCCCAAATTCCTCCAGCAAAATATAGTATTTTCTCGAATTCCCCGCGTGAAATATAATATTTTATCGAATACCCCCCGAATTCCCCCAGCGAAAGATAGTATTTTCTCGAATTCCCCCCGCGAAATATAACATTTTCTCAAATTCCCCCCAATTCCCCTCGCGGTATTTTCTCGAATTTTTCTCAATTACCCCGCAAAATATAGTATATATTTCTTACCTTGAGCTTTCTCACAAATTTTATTCATTCATAAGCTGTCAGTTTGATAGCTTGACGTAAATGATTGAATTAAAAAATTTTGACTCAGCGTTATATTCATGCTGGTCAGGATTTTGAAGGAACGTCCGGGCCCTAATTATAACATTATGCTATTATACACATTATGACATTTGAAAAATAATAACCTTGAGAAAATACTTACTCGCCGAAAAATCGACTTAATATTTTCTGAAAAAAAGAGTTCGAAAAGTTTTTTCGTCGACAAAGAAGCATTTCACCTTCTGAAAGTGATAGTTAAAAAAAGAAGATCTCGACAATAAATTGTCTCAACATGATTTAGTGTATATTTTGGTTTTCACTCGGATGACCTGGAAAAGATCTGCAGGCATCTGCATCTTGGGTCTCAAATTCATATCAATATTTACATTGTTTATACAGATATCCTTATTGAGAATAATATAATAACTGAAGTGAAGTAACAACCGAGAAACAAAATGACATATTTCTCATAACGGAATATCCATTTTTTGACACAGAATTCTTCCATTTTTAAAAATTAAAGTTTTATTTGTGTATTATTTCTTCTTTTATTAATGAACGAATCATTCAATGGAAGGAAGGGAAGTTTTTTTTCTTGATGATTTTTTATATTTATTCTGTTTTACATTTACTTATTATTCTTATATAGGGAAACTATATAGGCTGGAACTCCTAACTTTTTATTCTTATATTTTTTCAGATTTAGTTCACGAATTGATCATTAATGGGAGGAATAATTGAAGGAAAATCGATTACAGCGTGATTTTTCAATTATTATGTTAGAAAATAAAAAAATATGGCAATTAATAAAAAAAAAACTGATAAAAAATAAACGATTGTGAAAAATTATTGGCCGATGTCAAGGCTGATAGCGATTGGAATTCGTGCCGTTAAATTGAGGAGAGCGATGTTAGAAACGGGTCATACCATGTCAAATCGACAAATGGTTGGAATCGACCACCTCTGATTCGGATAAATTTTGGTGGAGAGTTTTGTCTCATCATAAAACGAAGTTCTGCAAAAGGAAAAATTTTAAAAAAAATTTTCTTGAGAGTTATGCAAAATTGAAAATTTCACTGTTTTTCTGGTTTTATAAGTTTATTTATTTAATATTTCATAATCTACTGTATATTGAGAAAAAACCGCTGGTGCGTTCAAAGAGGACACTTAGAAGTAAGAGAAATTTTTTTTTTGGAAAATAAAATTTGAAAATGACCGAAATTGGAAAATTTTGAATTTTTAAAAATTGTAAAAAATAAACTTTGCAGTAAAATTTTGGGCTCAAAATTTTTTATTTTATAGCTCTAACATATCTTAAGAAATTCTGAAATTGTCGGGAGGGTGTTTTTTTTTTTTTTTTTTAATATAAATTTTTGAATTTTGGCAAAATAATTTTTTTCAATTTTTTCAACTTTCCTGTTCGATATAATTATTCTACCACATGATTATTGAAGTTTAAGCTCTAAAATGTTTCTCTTATGTTAATGGGATGTATAAACGAAAATGTCTCAAAAATTTTATATTATTATTTGTTTATTCAGAATAATGTTTGAGATTCAAGGTTTCTCTGATCAAATACAACAAACCCTGAAAGAACAAAAAGATTAGAAATGATTTCTCATGTACTGAAGTAGTATTCAAGGGGAGACGTCAGGTCTCTACGGGGTGAGGTGTGAGGGGCAAAAGATCGAAGGATCCGACAGCTATTGCCAATCTAAGATAAATAAAATATTCTCACATATTTTAACATTTCGGCTGGGTTCAACTCGAAAAAATATTCATAAATATCAATTACTATTTTCCCTGAATCTGAATTTCGTTATTTTATTTTTTTCTTCACTTTCAAATTTTATTTATTTGATTATCGAGAGACGAATCTGAATGAAATAAGTTGGTACCATAACTATCCATGAGGAGATGGTTTCATTGGCTGAGCACGCTGCCGCTCATAACCTCTAAAAGTGACATGCAAAAATTCAAGTACTCAGAGTACTAAACAAAAACAAAAAGTATAAGTTGCCCAAGGCCCATTTTATATTTTATATTTAACTATTGATATTGTATTGTATTGTATTGTTTATTGCTCTTAAGGTTTTCCCTTTTAGCAAGGGGGATACAGCTTTTTTAACAGATTTTTTCGTAATTCATTTGTTTCTTCGCGTTTTCCTCTAGTACAAGATTCAGTGCAAGTTTACATATTTCTCCTTTAACTTTTTTTTTTTTTTTTTTTTTTTTTTTTTTTTCACATTTTACATTATACATTTTTTCATTTTTTACATATTTTACATTTCTGCGATTCTTCCGTTTTCTTCCGTTTTGACTTATCTGAGTTTTTTTACTTTCATTGTTGTGCAAATCTTGTGTTGGAACAAGTGAAGTGTACGAACAAGAGCGGATGTGCTCCGGGTGATGTGTTCTGGTTTGGTCATGTGCTCATAATTTCCTCACGAATGTTCATTGCTTCCTCCAGGAAGAAGAACAATGCTTTGGTTGATTCAACTGAGTGACAGTCGAGAAAGTTCACCAGATTATCAATTGAAGCCGAGGGTCCTAGGAAAAAGCTCAAGTATCTTAGCCGGGAGGCGTTATACATGGGACAGGATAGGAGCACATGTATTATCGATTCAGCTTCTTTCAGGTTGCAGACAGAGCATAATGCTTGGGGGTCCAGATTGTAGAATCTCCTTTTGATGTATAAAGTGCAGGTGAATTTATTGCAAAGTCTGACTTGGGCCTTGAGGCGTTTGAAGGCTATTGGGATACGCTCCAATAGATAGGAAGCTGGACCTGGTGGAGATCTTTGTGGGAAAAAAAGTTGTGATGATTGATGATTTAATACAGAAGAAGTATCTCGTTCGACTAGGTGGACTGCGAGGTGTTCGAGTAGGACAGGGCCCATGCGGTACCAGTCATTGATGTCATCTGATGCTTTGAGCTCATTCAGGCCTGGTATATCAATATCTTTGAATAAGTTGAAAAATTGCATGACCCAGTTGTATTTCTCGTCACAGTGGTGGAACCTGGAAAGTTCCATTACTCGCAGCAGGCAGATTCTTGGTAGTCTTGAGGGGTCCATCTCCAACACTCTCAGTATCCAATTTATAGACAGTTTACAGATTTGTAGTGTCAGTTTAGTCACACCAACTTCTTGTCTCACCAGATAGTTAGGAGTGTTCCTTGGGAGTAGCAGCAATTTCTTGAAAAATCCCACTTGTGCTGTCTCAATGAGGTCGCAGTATCTTAATCCCCATCCGGGAGCAGCGTATAGTAGTGTCGATGTAAGTATACTCTGGTAGAGTTTCAGAGCTGTAAGCCAGGAGTCAGCACTAGCTTTTGCTAGTATGGACATGATGGCTCCGGTAGCTTTTTTGGCTTTTCCAACGGCTTGCATAGCAGGGACCAGGCCTAGTGCTGAGCTAGTAAATGGTATACCAAGATATTCATACTGTTTAACGATTTCGATTTCCTCTCCGAGGTATAGGAAGCCATTATTCGGTGCTGGAGCCGTGCCATCTGCTGCACGTCGATAGGATCCTCTCAGTCTGCCGCCCTTTCGACAGACAACAATCTTCGTTTTTGCCGTATTCACTTGCATTTGGTTGTCTCCACAGTATTTTCCCAAGATACGTAGAGATTTCTTAAGCTGAATGGGTGTTGCAGCAAAGAGAATTAGGTCATCCGCGTATAATAGCAGTAAGACGTCGTTGTGGCCGTTAATATTGAGTCCATAGATTCCCTCAGAATGAAAGTTTTCTTCAATATCATGTAGGAAGATAATGAAGAGCAGAGGACTTAACATCTCTCCCTGAAGCACGCCCTCGGTTATGTCAAACGAGTCAGACAGATGACCATTCGATCTGACCTGCAGAGAGGCAAGATCATACAGGCTTTTTATGACCCTTATAAATTTAGAGCTGATACCAAGCCTACTCAGCTTCTCCCACAGCAGCGTGTGAACAATCGAGTCGAAGGCTCTACGGAAGTCAACAAAAAGATTGTGAACTGATCGTCCACCAAGCCTGAGTTGTAAATGTGTAACAGTATATAATATGAAGATATTATCAAAACAGGAGCGCTCTCCACGGAAACCTGCTTGACATTCGGGTAGTATTCTCGTGCTTTCAGCCCAATTCCCCAATCTTCGACACAAAATGCCAGTGAACAGCTTTGCAAAGCAGCATACCAAAGCTATACCACGGTAGTTGCTGGGCTCGTCTCTATTTCCCTTCTTGTAAATCATTGAAAGCACAACTTTTGACCAGTCTTGGGGGACGGCTTCCCGCTCCATGATGCAGTTGAACATGTTCAGCACGTATAATTTCCAGTTATCTGGTATCGCCTTGATAAATTCACCCGAAATTTGATCGATTCCGGGGGATTTTCCTGTCTTGCAGCATTTCAGTGCCTCCTCAAGCTCAGCCGAAGTTATTTTACCGTCAATCCAGGGATTACGATCCACAAGGAACCTTATGTTACTTGGAACTCTCGGCGGGTAGATGTGACGGTAGAACTCGTTCCATCTCTCGACAGGAAGGCCCCTGGTGAATTTGGTGAATTTGCATTGTCTCACCGCGGACCAAAATTCAGCAGCATTTTTCGTGTTAGCGAGTTTGTTTCTAATATCTACTTCAAATTTATTTTTTTTTTCATCGATAGTTTTTTTATATTGTTTCTTTCGTTCAAGGAAACATTTCAGTTGAGGTTCTTCAAAGTTCACCCTTCTCGCAGACTTCAGAGCAGCTTTTTCTTCTTTCTTGAGAGCATAACATTCGTTATCGAACCATAACTTTTTTTCGATCCTATTATCCTTATTTATAGTGCTCATACTCAAGTTACCTCTCGCTTTCAAGACCATGCCTGATAGGTCAGCTGCCTCCCAGATGGCGAGGCGCAGGTTGTCGAAGATTTGGTCAATTGTTAAGGATTCAATTAAGATTAATATTCTGTTGGACTCTTCCATAAATCTCGCGAATACATGGCTATCTGCTTCTCTCCATTTCAGTCTGTCTTGTTTTACTACTTCAACTGCAGCTTCTCTAGCCTGGTAGGGTGACACATTTTCCAGACATATGACCACCGGAAAATGATCGGAGGTGGTTGTGGAAGTCTCAACCTGGAAGTCAGCAATCGAGGCTATAGCAGATATTTTGAGGAATACGAGATCAATCACACTTTTACCCTGATGGTCCAAAAACGTGAATTGAGCAGGATAATCGTGAGGAGCTCTACCATTGAGGACGATGAAGCCATTTTCAAACATAAAATCCACCAATGCGATACCCATTGCCGACGCAGGTTCATGATCCAAAGATCGTCTGTCACTGAATAGAATTGAGTCATCAACCATCTCCTGCTCACATTCGCCGTAGTTCTGAATTCTGCAGTTAAAATCTCCTCCTATTATAACAATCGGGCTTTCAAAATTATCGTCAATATTAGTTATTGTCGCTTGCAATTGATCCAGAACTAAAGGTATATTGGTTTTTTGGTTAAAATAACATGAGCATATAAATACCGTTTCATTTGGGAGGAGTAGTTTAATAAAAATCCATTTCTCACATTTTTCCAATACCTCGTAGTGTAAGTCGGCATTTACCAGTGTGAGAAGCCCGCCGCTACCTCTTCCTCTGGAGCCGGCAGCCTCTTTAGTAGCAGGAACTGATGTTGCTTGGTAGTTATTGAGGAAGTATGGAAGTTTGAAGTCAGCGTCTAGTCGCCAAGTTTCACATAGACACAGAATATCAGCATCATCGCAAAAGCTCCGGGTCTCCCATCTGTAAAAGCCTTTGCAATTCCAGAAAGAGACCCGGAGATTCTCTAGTTTTTTGTATTATGCAGAGAAGTAGACAGATGCCTTCCCTGAAGGGCTGAGGCAGAGCCAGATTCTGTTGATGACGCTTGCTGAATACTAAAGATGCTGTTTTGGCTTCTCGCATGATTGCTTTTTTCGCTACCTCCAACAATTGTCCAAGGTACAGCCTCTTTCGTTTCTGAATTCCACTTGTACCATGTTTCATTAACTTTGACCTTTTGATGCCCGAATTTAATGTTTTTGCGGTCAACCTGGGAGGCTTTAGCAAAATTTCGCAATTGGAACATGCATTCTTGTTCTTTTTCAGTCAAGTCAGGCTGAATGAATATTGTTTTATGACTAGAGAGTAGTTTATTATTTTTTAAAATTGATTGCTTGGTATCCCATGATTTTAGCGTGACTAATACTGTGTTAGAATTGACATTATTGACGTTTTTCTTACTTATCAGATGAGTTTCTAAGACAACGTTTTGGCATTTAAATACCTCAAGGAGGAAATTAGAAACAGTATCTTTCAGGTTGTCCTGTGTGTGGTCGAAGGTGAGGCCTTTGATTATTATGTTATTTCTTCTCTGTTTCTTCTCTTGACTCTCAATCTTCTCAACCAGACTCGCAACTGTTGATTTACAAATGAAGTTATCATTATTTTCCAATTGCGTTATTCTATTCTCTAGATTAATTTTTGTTTGTGAGACGTGTCTCTCCATATGCACTAGTTGATCGTTTATGTTCTTTATAGCAGCAGTATGGGTTTCAAGGTCTTTCTGCATAGTTATTTCTAAACAGGTTAGACGTTGTGAAGTGGCTTCTTGTGTTTTAATAATTTTCTCTGTGGATTCACGGTTCTCTTTTAGGATTTGATCAAACATGGCTTTGAGTTGAGGATCCATAGTTTGCTGTTCCGGTGCAGAAAAATCTTTGGATGAGTCAATAACCTCAGGGCAGAAAATAACTGTGTTGTCAAGCTCACTTTCAGGGCTTGAATCTGCGTTGGGGTGTTGGAACTCGTTATTGTAATCCTCTCCCTTGTGTTGAGGGGTGTTGCCTGTCGACTGTTTCTTCAGAGGGCTTTTCGTAACGTCTAAGTCGTAGGTTTGTGGCGCAGATCTTTTTTTTAAATTCGGAGTATAATACTGAGTTATGGTGTTGTTCGTTGATTTTTCATTCAGCAGGAGCCTCTGTATATTAGGTCTCCCTACAGAATGAGGGGTAATAGGTGATTGAGAGTGAATTTTCTGTATTGGACTAGATGTAATTACTAGGTCTGTGGCTGTTTTTACAGGAGGGTTGTTCTCCATTACCAGTCTGTATTCTCTGTTTTCGGCATTGACACTAAGCCGACACTGTGTATAACCTTTAAAATATTTGTCGTTTCAGAAATGGGGCACCCAGTCCCATAACAGACACCAACCACCGAAATTAATATTTTGAAACACTTTTTAGGAGATAATCGTTCAGATTTCTTCATCCATTCGGTGCAGAATGTACTTTTTAAATTTATTTCAACAAAAACAATTGGAGCTATGCAAATTCAGAAACAAGTTTTTCAGCGCCATCTATCGTTCCCCCAACTATTGATATTCTAACTATGCTTTAGAAATGAATAAAACAGTTTCCATCGTAAATTAACAAAAAAAAATGAAGAATTATCTAAATTAATTTTGACTATTTTCAAAAATTTGCGCGCCTTTTGCGTTCAGCGGTTTTACAAATGGCTCCAGTCTCGATTGAAAAATTCAGTTTTTTCAGCAGTTTTTTCAATGTAAAAAAACGGCTTAAGGAAAATCTGTAAAACTTCCCACGTAAATTCTTTCAGTGGAATTGAAGTGACCTAAAAATAATTCATAATTTTTTTAGGACGTGTGAAACGGATGGGTGTGTTTGAAAGTGTCAGGCCATAAGCTACCGGGTTGTGGATTTTTTTTTAAATTAATTTTTTATAATATAATGGCTTGAAGGAAAATTCTCATATTTTTTTAATACTCTCTAAATACTCCAAAGTTGATGAAGAAAAAAAAAAAGTACACTTTTAGGAAACTGATTTTACTGACGTCTCCCCTTAAAAGGATTCGAAATCTTGAAAATTAAATGCTATCAAGTACTTTTTGAATGCTTTTAATTCTTTCGTTTAATCAGAGAAACCTTGAATCTCAAACATTATCCTGAATAAACAAATAATGTTATAAAAATTTCGAGATATTTTCGTTTTTACATCCAATTAACATAAGAGAAATATTGTCGGGCTTCAACTCCAACAATCATGTGGTAGAATAATCATATCAAATAGGAAAGTTGGAAAAATGGAAAAAAATTATTTTGACAAAATTCAAAAATTCATATTTAAAAAAAAAAAGAACAGCCTCCCGAAAATTTCAGAATTTCTCAAGATATGTTAGAGCTATAAAATAAAAAGTTTTGAGCCCAAAATTTCACTACAAAGTTTATTTTTTACGATTTTGAAAAATTCAAAATTTTCCAATTTCGGTAATTTTAAAATTTTTTTTTCCAAAAATTTTTTTTCTCATACCTCTAAGTGTCCTCTTTGAACGCACCGGTGGTTTTTTCTTAAATATACAGTAGAGTATGAAATATTAAATAAATAAACTTATAAATCAGAAAAACAGTGAAATTTTCAATTTTGCATAACTTTCAAGAAAAATTTTCTAAAAATTTTTCCTTTGGCTGAACTTCGTTTCATGATGAGACAAAACTCTCCACCAAAATTTATCCGAAACGGAGGGGGTCGATTCCAACCATTTGTCGATTTGACATGGAATGACCCAAACATTTTTGTCAAAAGTAGAGCAGCCGAACTTCGATTACGCGAATTGAGTTCAATCATCATTCCGAATTTCTTGTCCGGATAAGGGTGTCATGACTTCGGTCCGAACTTCAGAGAGGTATAGGATTGCCGACATTCGGCTACTTGATATAGAATCGAGGTACGGTACTAACTCACCATTCCAATATACAGGGATGGACGTTGGAAAAAATATCGGGCTTACTCGCGGAACCAATATTAACGCCCCGATATTGTTCCGTACCTTGGCCTTTAATTGACTCGCCCAAAATCGTATAAAATAATTTTGCCCGAACATCCGCCACCCCATGGATGTCGGGAAACCCTACATGGGCACATACCCGAGATAAAATTTTTGAGTCCTTAAGAGTCTTTCACGGTCTTCAAAGACTCCCAGAAAGAATTTCGGGTCTTTGGAGTGTTTCACAAGTCCCGCAACTGACTTTGCAGTGTCTCTCGTGCCTCTCTGAGTCCCTCCCGTAAGGACTTCTATCTTTGTAGGTCTCGTCCGTAAGGACTCGTATCTTTGCTGGGCCCTCAGTAGATTCATGAAGATTTACGAAGACATAAGTCCTTATGAGAGAGACCGAGAAATGAATCATTTTTCTTCATTTTAACTCAATAGTTTTCAAGTTCCCAATTTTCATAATATTTGAAACGTGTGGAATTATCATTTTTCTCATATTTGACTTTAATTAAAATTTTCAATATTAGCGGAAAGTAGAGTAAAACGGACATAGGGGTAAAATGGATATATTTGAGTCTTGATGTTTATATTATGAAATTTTTTTGAAATTGATCAAAATGTTGGAGATATTTCAACTCCATATTCTTCCCAATAAAATATTGTTTAATGTATTTTTATATAATAATGTGTAGAGAAATAAATATTCTTTTGAAAAATAGAAAGACTGATGGCTCTCCAATAAAGACTGAAGGAGTCCTCATTTGAGAGACTCACAGTCTCTCAAGCAAGGACTCTGGTTCGTTCAGCAAGGACTGTAAGTCCCTGTCCGAGAGACACGGGGAGGTCAGCAAGGTGTCTCTAGAAAGTCCCTACCATGGCGCGAATAGGGACCCTGTCAGAACTGAGACAGAAGTCTTTTGACCACTGAAAGACTCGATTTTTTTATCGCGGGTACCTAGCTATTCCCTTTACCGGATCGTATTTTTCGTGACGCTCGAAAATTGTTGACCCCTCAGTAAAGAAGTTTCACTTCAAAAATGTCAAGAATTGTTCTTTTCAACGTTTTTTGATGATAAATTGAATCTCAGCGTTCACTTTCAGCGACAAGATGTGTGATGATAAGATACATATTCAACCCGCGAGGTGGCGGGCACTTCGATGTTTGGTTCATCCGGTATACAGCTTTTGAGAAATTTCATGTCAAATTCTTGGTACCTCCATAACTTAATGAATGATCGAGCTAGAGACCTCAAATTTTGTGAGTTCATACACGGAGAAGAAAAACCATAAAAAATATTGTAAAAAATTAAGTGAATTTTGCTGTACTGTCACCTAAACTTGGAATATAAGGAATGAACAATCAAAATTCAAATCCGCAATTAAAAATTTACAAAGCGAAATTCAAAAACTGTACCATAAGTTGAATAAGAATGATAACTGTAGATCAGTAAAATTTATTGTATCATCTTCTCTTAAAATTTATTGTTACTGGCAAGGAGAATTTTTAAGTTTTTCAATTAGAAAGTCAAAGCCAATAAGCAAATTTTGAACTCCAGTCAACATATATTGTTCAGTAGATTGAATTAAAATCGTTGCCATTTAGAAGAAATTTAGATCACCGTTTATCAATTTTTAGGTTTTTCAATTTTGTTGCAGAATCATTTTTTTATAATAAAAAAACTTTTTTTCCTTCAAAATTTTTAGAATAAGTTTTTCAGTTAAAAAAAAAACAAAAAAGTTCAAAGCCATATTTTAGTAATCAATTTTTATTATAACAAACAATACAATTATCTTTCAAATGCATTTTTTAACAATAAACGTTTTTCTTGAAGTTTGAATTTTATGAGTGTAGCATGAATGTAATGAAACGAAAAACAAAAAGAAAATATTTACGCTGTAGAAGTCCTGGGAGGGCTAGCACAAAGAGTCGATCATCTCGTGAAATTCTTTCACAATCCCAGGTAGGAAGCGCCGAGGCTGGCGACGAGTACAGTCCCTTACTAATCTTGGCGCACTGAGGCTTGGGGAACCAGGCCTCTGCCAGGCTTGTTCTTGTCGTCAAAATTAGACTGAGATTATGAGTTTTCATTTCTTCATTTTCAAATTTCAACCTAGGCTTGAATCAGCCTCGATTGAGGCTTCCTCTACAAAGGCTTCATTCTGAAGGGTGGACGAGTCTTGGACCAGCCTTCACTCATTAGACAGGAATTTCCCCATTATTATTGCAATAACAATAACAATATTAGTGTTAATAGGTAAATTCCATTTTTTTGTGTGATTTTTGGAATATTTCATTGAGCCTCATTCGAGGCTTGTCTCAGTCTTGGGCTAAGCCTGATTTCGATTCAAACCGACAAAATTCTGTTATTAATTATTTAAGCGGATAGATAATTGAATAAAATTATTATTATAACATTGGAAGGATAAAAAATGAAATATATGAACATAGAGTTTTAGAGTGTCAATGAGAGAAAAGGTTGAGTCACTTTATAATTCGGGTTTATGTCCTATGAACTCAAGTAAGTGAAATAGCCTAGTGGGCTAGATGCATGTTTCGAGCACAGTCCTGCGGTGGATATCTTGGACAACAGCGGCATCAGAACGATCTTCTCTGGGGAACAACATCCGGACGCGGCATCTGAATAAATATATTCATACCAATCGGGTCGAGGATAATTAATAATAATAAAATAGCCTTTTTATCATTAAAAGTTTTAGAATCAATGGTTGCGGGTTCGAATCTAAGCCGGAGCAACTTTTTTTTCCATATTAATGTTATTTTTGATACTATTTGAGCTGATTTATCTCGTGAAAGCCTTATAATTCAATAGTAATTAATGTTAAACAATTGTTTAAACATTCTACAGCCCCATTGTCTGGAACGGTTCACCCTCATTTCAGACTTAGATCTGAGTGTTGGGGAAAGCCTCAGTTTCCAACCTTGGGATGATCTTATCATTCTAAGGCTCATCGAGGCTTGTTTCAGCCTTGTCATCTGAGCCTTAGACTCCTCAGCCTCAGCCTTGGGCAAAGACTGAGCAAGGCGTGTTCTGATCGTCAATTCCTACCTGGGATATATAATATAATATTCTTCATAATATGAAAGTTGAAATTTCCGTTTTCCTGCACTTCACATTTTTCGAAATGTGCCGCTGCCTGTGAAAAATAAAATAAATTACATAGAAAAAATGAAAAAATATTCCCAAGTGTATTGAGTTCCCGGGATAAAATTTTTGAGTCTTTCGAGAGTCTTTTACGGTCTTCAAAGACTCCCAGAAAGACTTTTCCGGTCTCTGGAGTGTCTCGCAAGTCCCGCCACTGTCTCTATAGTGTCCCTCGTGTCTCTCCCGTAAGGACTTTTATCTTTGCTGGTTTCTCCCCTGAGGACTTCTATCTTTACTGGGCTCTCAGTAGATTCATAAAGATTTGCAAAGACATAAGTCCTTAAGAAAGAGACTGAGAAATGAATCATTTTTTTCATTTTAACTTAATAATTTTCGAGTTCTCAATTTTTACAATTTTTGGAAAACGTGAAATCATTATTTTTTTCGTATTTGACTTTGATTAAAATTCTCAATATTAGCGGAAAGTGGAGTAAAACGGACATAGGGGTGAAATGGATATATTTCAGTCTTATTAAAAACTAAGTCGCATTCAACAATCTATTATCATCTAAAATATTGATTAATGTATTTTTTAATAAAAAAAATATGTATAAAAATGAATGTTTTTTTTGAAAAATAGAAAGACTGATGACTCCCGGGATAAAATTTTTGAGTCTTTGGAGAGTCTTTTACGGTCTTCAAAGACTCCCAGAAAGACTTTTCAGTCTCTAGAGTGTCTCGCAAATCCCGCAACAGTCTCTACAGTGTCTCTCGGGTCTCTCCCGTGAAGACTTTTATCTTTGCTGGTCTCTCCCGTAAAGACTTTTATCTTCGCGTGTCTCTCCCGTAAGGACTTCTATCTTTCTTGGGCTCTCATTAGATTCATAAATCTTTGCAAAGACATAAGTCCTTATGAGAGAGATCGAGAAATGATTTTTTTTTTATTTCAACTTAATAATTTCTAAGTTTCCAATTTCTATAATTTTTGCAAAGCGTGGAATCATTATTTTTTTCATATTTGACTTTAATTAAAATTCTCAATATTAGTGGAAAGTGGAGTGAAACGGACATAGGGGTAAAATGGATATATTTGAGTTTGGATGTTTATATTATCAATCTTTTTTGAAATATGACATTGTTCTTCTTTCTTTTATTCGATTGCTGGAAATGACTACTCCACTAAAACCTTAAAATAACGTCATCTAAGATTTCTTTACGTTCCAATAGTTTTTATAGATGACGTGCAGAAAGTTATGAGAATTTAAAGAAAAACATGCAGTTGTGTTAATTAAAACTGGAATCGATCTATATTAAGGATTATTAAAAACTAAGTCGCATTCAACAATCTATTATCATCTAAAATATTGATTATTGTATTTTTTGACAAAAGAAATATGGATAAAAATGAATATTTTTTTGAAAAATAGAAAG
The DNA here is from genome assembly GCA_963942555.1 of Aleiodes leptofemur. Classification (NCBI taxonomy): domain Eukaryota; kingdom Metazoa; phylum Arthropoda; class Insecta; order Hymenoptera; family Braconidae; genus Aleiodes; species Aleiodes leptofemur. Next base: position 10,296,938 of record OZ012612.1, read on the forward strand.
ACTGATGGCTCCCGAAGCAAGACTGGAGGATTCCTTACTTGAGAGACTGATAGCTCTCAATGAAAGACTGGAGGAGTCCTTATTTGAGAGACTGTGAGTCTCTCAAGTAAGGACTCTGGTTCGTCGAGCAGGGACTGAGAGTCCCTGTAGAAGAGACACATGTCCCGTACGGGAGGTCAGCAAGATGTCTCTAGAAAGTCCCTGCCATGGCGCGAATAGGGACTCTGTCAGAGACCGGGACAGGAGTCTTTTGACCACTGAAGGACTCGATTTTTTTCATCCCGGGTTATTAATAAGAAAGAATTTTGATATGAATTGTTTCGAATCTGAATGTTTGATTTTTTTGACACTTGTGAAATAAAAGTGACGTTTGCAGACACAAAAAAAATTAATCGGCATCACCTTCATCCTTGACATAAAATAATTAGTAATAATTTTGAAATTTTCCATACCAAGGCAGGATTCATGCTGGAATCACAAAAGAAAAAGCAAAAAATTAGGCAAGGATATTGTAACAACAAAAGTGGTTTTTAGGTTATCATAACTGATAGGAAAATTTGGAAACGTAAAACAGAGTAATTTTTTCTATATTTACTTCCAAGGCACATAAGCAACTTTTGGAAGTTATCATCATAAACGTGACTTAACAGCTCGTTGCGTCTTTTCGGATGGAAATGAGTTTTAATATTTTTAACTGTTTGTTTCGGATGCCGTTTTGCCTTCTCATCAGATCAGGCTACAAAAATAAGTAAATATCATGGAGCGGGGAGTCCGGGGGAGTCGGATTAGTTTTAGTTTTTCGCAAAAATTAACGAGTGCCAGCGACCGGAGCCGAATCACTCAATAACATGCCAAATCATACGGAAATTGACGAAATTTACTAAAGTCGCCAAACTCGAAAAATTCACAATATTTTCACTCGTAATACCCCGAGTGCTTGGAAATTAGCGGATATTTCCCAAAAGTTTTGTCGCTCAGTAACACGTGCGTGAAGTTTGGCAGTAAGAAAATCTTGAGCACTGGCGTGCGAGGGACTTTGTGTCGAACTGAACGCACACGTTGCTGAACGGGTAAACTTGAGGGAGATATCCAATCAATTTTCAAGCACAAGGAGTATTCAAGGAGAATGGGTGCACGGATTTAACATTCTGGTGGGATAAAGTGGGTTGGAATTTGTTAAAAAACTTTTGTTTGCTGCTTAGCAACTGCCGTGGCATGACCAAAAATTATCGAAATAATACACATCACTTGATGTCAAATCCCTTGCTTCTATTGGTCGCAATTGTGATTGAAGAAATAATCATTCTAATTAACCGGCGGCAAACACGCCACACAATGTCTGTCAATTATTTTTATTCACAAAATGAATATTTCGGAAAAAAAATTAAACATAACAAAAAAAATTTGTTTACGATAACGAAACGATAACGAAAATCCAATAAATTAGAATATTTCCAATGAAATGATTCCAAAATCATCAAATAATAAATCACCGATAAATGGTATTCAGTTTCGTGGCGTTACTCGACGACAGCGTCACAACGCGAAAAAGCAAGATTCCACGACCCACGAATTTAAATAACCGTACAAAATTCAATTAAACAATTCTAAGCTCACTAGATCATTTTTGAGATCATTCCAAACATGAGTGTAATTCGATTAAATTTAACAAAACAATAATTAATGTAATGAATTCCAAATGAATCAATTAATGTGAATAATGGCGTCCAAACGAGAGTGTGCAAAGTGACGCGCAAACACAGCTGTCATCGTAACGGCACACCAAACGAGAATAAGCTCACAGCGAGCGCTGTGCACTAGCCCACACTGAGAAAAAAATCCGCTACAAATTAGTGTGCCTTCCCACCAACGCATGGGACGTATCGGAGGGGGGCCTAAAAAGTAGCGAGCATTCTGCACAAATTGGAGTCCGGCAACTGCAATCCGAACTACCTCTCCACAAATTTTCATATGCGGCACCCCACTTTTTTCAGCTCTTTAAAAATTAATATGAGGAACCGTTCTTTCATCGTACCGGACATGGAAATATGGTAGACCTTCTTCAAATTTTAGGGTGCCATTGACTGAATTTTCATAAACCGCCCAACAGTCAGTGGTGACCTCTGTGATCTAAAAAATCGATTGGTAGGACAATTAAAATGTTAATCACCCAACCTTCCAATTTCCAACATGGAGTAGCCTAATTTGTAGTGGGAGATCACCATTTTCCATTAAGTCGATATTTTTTTTTCCAATATGGCTACTCCCCCCTTGTGGAAAGTGCTAAAATGTTCTCAGTTACAGGAAATGGTAATGACTCATTCAATCGATATCCCTAATATTGGCAAGTTTCTCTTCAAAAATGGATGTAATTAGTTAATAAATTTGTTACTGAATGAAAAATGTTTCTAAATGAATACAAGTCATTCCATTCATTTTTATATTTTCCTCAATGAATTATCCCTCTATCAAATTCTATTTCTGCAATTACAAAGACGAAACGAGGTACATATAATACCATTATTATTATTTTTTCCAATCCATCACTATTTATAAATTCTCTTATTCGCCTCGCTTGCCACTAAATTGAAATAAAAAACAAAAAAATTTAAAAACTTTCCCTGAAAAAAGAGTGTGAGTTTCCCATATATTCTCGCGTATTGGCACCCTAATTTTTGAAAACTTGAGCACACTAATTTGTACAGCGCCACCTAGGAATTACTGAATTACTCCCTCTATTTATTGAAGTGTGACATCTTCGTTATTCACGTAACCCCCGATAGGTCCCATCGTTGGTGAGTAGCACACTAATTTCCAGAGGGAACCCTCATTGGTTTGTAGCGGATTTTTTTCTCAGTGCAGGCATCTTTTCCGGGGAGCACATCCCTCATTGGTCAATCTTAAAAATACGTCATTCAACCCAGCGTAACATGACTATAATGATTCCTCTTTTACGATAGCAGCAATTCCAACGAAGATGATTGAAACACTCCAAGTCCACGACATTAGAGTTGCAATAATTGATTGAATTCCAGGATGTAACCGAAGTTTATCTAAATCGTCTCAAGTCGTTCTCTCGATGAATTCTGATATTGGCGCCAAAAATTATTATCTCTCTGCCATATCCTCACGGTTAGGTTCCCCTCAATTTTTATCGGCCATCTGGTGTCTCCCTCTAGTTTCTCCGAGACATCAACTCAATCGACGATAATCCAATGAGCGTTTACTTAGGATTGAACTCTCATGGATCGATTATTTTGATTCTCGGTTGGTGGTGCCAAATTGATGAAAATACAAAATTAATTACGTTCCCAGACGATGAAAAGTAATGTCAATCGAAATATTACGTTACAATAGATAGCATGTACTTCTTTAATAACACGGAATTCCATCTGGCATATATATTGTCTCCATTGCTTCTAGCCTAATGTGACTGATATTTTGAAAATCTTCGTGAATTTGCATCAGAATGATCTCATCCATACATTAGAAATACACCAGAAGAATCATGGCTGCTCAGCTACTCCCGGAAACACTTAAAGTGACTGAAAAGAAGACACCTTGAGTGTCTGGTAAAAAGACACATGAAGCGTTTTAAAGTTACCACCGAAACGTCTTGAAAGTGACTACCAAAGTGTCTTAAATTTGGACACTTATTTTTGCAGTGCTGACCGAGGCTTTCGACGCTTGAAATACTCTTATTTTTTCATCATGGGAAGTCACTCTCCTGGCGGGGAGAGAGACTCAAGGAGAAACGGAGATGCATGTCTTTAGATACTCTAGAGACGCCCAATTCTCCATCTCGGAATTGTTTAAGCACCTATATAGCAAATATATTTAGAGATACAGACGAACTGAAAAAGGATTTCGCCAGGGGCTGTTAAATGTACAGGGTATAAAAGGAAATGGTATTAATTCTGTTAGCGACAGGATCAGCAGTATGAGAGAGAGAGTGAATGCGAGTGCGAATGCGAATGTGTGCGTAGAGAAGAGCGAAAAGAAAGGTATGAGAGGAGAGAGAGGGGAGAGTGGGTGAAGAAAGAAAGAGGTGTGTGTGCGTGAGGAAGATTGTAGAGGAGAAGCCGGTGAGAGTGCGAAAGGAGAAGAGCGAAGAACAGAGTACTTTTGAGTTGAGACTATTGCGATAAAAAGAGTGCTTCTGAGTTGAGACTATTGCGATAAAAAGAGTGCTTTTGAGTTGAGACTATTGCGATAAAAAGAGTGCCTTGAGTTGAGACTATTGCGTTATTAAGTAAATGAGATGATTAAGAAATTAATTACGCTTGAGTATAATTGGGGGAAGTGTGAGTGTATGAGCGAATGAAGAGTTTGAGATTGTTGAATTGAAGTGTATGAAAAGAGTTACGTTAATTAAAGAATCAATTACTATCCCAGGGAAAAATGTTCAGATCTGAGTTCCTTAGATCTGATCAGATCTGAGAATTGGCACGCTCTGATCAGATCTAATTGGATCAGATTAGATCTGAACATTTTTTCCCGGGATTGCAAATCGAGAGTGTTTATTGAGTACCCGGACAGATCCTGACAGAGAGCTAGTTGAGTAGTAATTAAAATAAGAGGAAAAAAAAGAGAAAAATTCTGTGTCTAACAATATTTATTTCATTAATTTTCCCACAAAATTATTCAGCGTTCGATTAAGAAATACTTAGGTAATCGCATATGGAACAAGCAGGTGTTCGTCGCAGCGTTAGTCGCTATTTCTTCTGCATTATCTTTTCAATCGCTATTGCTTCCTTTCAATCTCTGCTAAAGAATTGGTGGAAAGCTTCCGAATGGTTCTCTCTGTTTTTTTTTATCTCTCTTTAAACAATAATTGAATTATATGGCATATTGCATGAATAAACCAAATATAGGACAAAATGATTGGGATTTATTAAATTGAATTATTTTCATACTATACTAAATTTTACATGAAAAATCACTTTCTCACTTTTAATGTTCCTTTTTGAGTACTCTTTCTGATTGTCCTACCAAGCCGAGTACGGGCTCATTCTGAAGAGAAGAATGTGTTATTTGTGAAAACCAAATGAAAAATATAGGGGTTCATTCATAACAGTCGAGAAAAATTGCATTTTTTGAAAAGATTGAGAAAAAAAAAACTTTTTAAATGTAATAAGTAGAGGACTTTATGTAAGAATTCCATGAATTAACTGCTTGTTCAGCTCATGAAGACAAATCTTTTGAACTGTGCCCCGATGAAATCGGATGAATAGTTTGGAAGATACCGCCTCTTTTTGAAAAAACTTCAATTCAAAATATCTCGAGAATCGTTCAACCGATGTGCCCCAGGTTCAATCCCAACAATCTCTATCAGAAACTGCATAAACTGCAAGAATTTGGAGTCTTCAACTCAATTATTCATTGAGTTATCATCAATAAATTGGTTTTTTGAGAAAAAAACACAAAAAAACCAATAACTAATGGAATAATGGCATCAAATTCATGAAAATTCGCTAAAAGCTGGATATGATGAATGCAAATCTTGTGTAAGATCTTGAACAGAATTCCTCTCACGCAAATTGAGAAATTTCGAAGAAACAATTTCTATAAGATAGCTATATCTCAGAAACTATTCAGCCGATCTTGCTAAAGTTTTTATGGAACATCCACTTCATCAAAGCTGATATCTCGTCAATTTCAGATTTCCATCTCTCTCCGTTTTCGATTAATAGAGAGTCGTTTTCCTCTTTATGATTTCTCGACGTTTCAGATCATTTTCAGTCGTTTCCAATGAAAATTAGAATTTCGAAAGAAATTGCGAAAACACCCGGGTACTAGATTGACCATTCCGAAAAATCTGAAATTTGGTACACTCGTAGATTATGATGAGATAATGATCCAGTTAAATTTTTAGAGGGCTAGCGAGATCGAGTCAAAAGATATTGACACTTGAAATTTCACGACTTTAACATTGAGCCTTATGGGAAATCGCACATTTTATCATATTTTACAAAAGTGACCGTTCCGATTTGAATAAAAAAAAGTGCCGTAATAGAAAATTATATCCAAAACATTTTAAAACCTTGAAAATACAGGTTCCGAGCGTGTGATAGCAGTAATTAGTGAATAACTATGGAAACTGTACTTTTTATATGTTCTTTCTCTCTCTTATACATTCGGAACGCTATCTACTGTGTAAACACTGCATGATTCAAACGAGATACTATAACCACTGACTAGGGCAGTATCGGCGGTACTACGTTAAATAAATCGAGTCTTTCAGTGGTCGAAAGGCTGCTGTCTCAGTCTCTGACAGAGTCCCTATTCGCGCCATGGCCGGGACTTTCTAGAGACACCTTGCTGACCTCCCCGTGTCTCTCGTACAGGGACTCACAGGCCCTGCTCAATGAACCAGAGTCGTTACTTGAAAGACTCACAGCCCATGTAGGGTTTGCTCATGTTCGCCAACACGGCCGATCATCGGGCTTATATTATTTTCCTGATGTTGGGGAAAAAAGGAATGGCCGATATTCAGGCCGATGTTGGGATGTCACTCGGGGGCGATGTTGGTCCCGATGTTTTGCCCAATGTTGGGCCGAGCCTTGGGCTTGAGTTCATAAACCGATACATGATATGTCGAGATTGGACTGAACCTTGGCTCAAACTTCAGTTACCCACATTGGTTCTAAGATTGAATACAATGTTCAGCCCAATATAGATGACCCATTATTGGCAAATGACTTGTCGGCCTTTGCTTGGCTGAATATTGGCGAGTATATCTGTTGTTGACGTTCCGTTAAAAGATAAAATCGGAAGATAATTTGATTATTTTCAGTAATTAAATTATCTCTTAACACTTTTGAATAACTTCAATTTGCCTGAGGAAATTAGGCGGTAACGAATTTATGAGGATCAAATTTTCAACTAAAATTATGTGAACTTACGGTGGCTGAATTGGTAGAGTTCCGGATTGATAGCCCTATGGTCCTGGGTTCGTATACCGCTGCAGGAATTTTTTTTTCGGTAAAAAATGATTTTTAAGTTCAGGTATCGACATAATATCGATATTTGTATTTGTATTGCATTTTACAACCTTTGACATTAATTAAAAAAGACAATCAGACAAATATACAATGCCAATACATTAGCGCTACATAGGCACCTAACATTGGGCAAACATTGGGACTAACGTCGCGCCCGAGTGACATCCCAACATCAGCCCGAATATCGGCCATTCCTTTTTCCCAACATCGGAGATAGGTTGCCCAAGGTTGTGCCGAGTGTTGGCCGAGCTGGACAACCCAACATGGGAGTCCCTGCTGAACGAACCAGAGTCCTTGCTCGAGAGACTCACAGTCTCTCAAATAAGGACTCCTCCAGTCTTTATTGAAGAGCCATCAGTCTTTCGATTTTTCAAAAGAATATTCATTATTATACATATTTTTATGAAAAAATACATTAAACAATATTTTATTGGTAAGAATATGGAGTTCCGGGAAAATTGATTAAGTTTCGTCACCAGTTTTTTTATATCTCGGAATCTACGTGAGATAGAACGATATTGCCTTAGTTTTCCTTCAGAGAGAATGTGTCACTCCGCCTCAATTGCCGCGAATTTTTCAATGCGTTGTGACGGAAAATATGGTTGCAATAGATATAAGTGATGTCCTTTCCGTGTGCTTTCTTTTGAGAGTTTTCAATGAAAATATTCACATTACGGAGCCTGTCAATTTGATTGAAAAAGAATCATAAATTATGAGTGTTTTTTCTATGATCTCCAATATTTTGATTAATTTCAAAAAAAAATTGATAATATAAACATTACAACTCAAATATTTCCCGTTTACCCCTATGCCCGTTTGACTCTACTTTCGGCTAATATTGAGAGTTTTAATGGAAATCAAAGCTCTGTAATTTTAAATTATTATATTTTAAATTATTATAAAACTTGAGAACTTAAGAATTATTAAGTGAAAATGAAAATAATCATTATTTTCTCGGTCTTTTTCATAAGGATTTATGTCTTTGTAAATCTTTATAAATCTACTGAGAGCCCAGCAAAAGATACGAGTCCTTACGGGAGAGACACAGAGAGACACGAGAGACACTGTAGAGTCAGTTGCGGGACTTGCGAGACGCTCCAGAGACCCGAAAGTCTTCCTGGGAGTCTCTGAAGACCGTAGAAGACTTTCAAAGACTCAAAAATTTTATCTCGGGCAATGCTTCCATCCGGAAGTAAAAGGAACTCAATGAAAAAAATTATATCCTTCGATCATCGTTTTTTGATTACAGGTGGCCTCAGTTGAACTCTGCTCCAAATGCAAGACGACACTGGCCAAAATATGACCGTGAAATAGACGAGAAGATACGAATGTTTTCATACCGATACCAATTTGCCATGCTGTTTAGGTAATCACTTCATAATTTTCATAGTTCTCATCAAATTGAAAGATGGATCGAATTACCAATGAAGTTCACTTTCAACTCCACAACGATATTTTGATTTTTTGTGATATAATGACTGAAACAATAAACATTCAACATTATATGTCATCGTCCTAGAATGAAAAGGGCGTAAATAGTACATGTTTCCTATCTTGTTACGCCCTTCTCACTCTAGGACAACCATGTGTCTTCTTCTAGGAACGAATTTATCCCTTGATCCCTACACTGTTGATTTACCTGTAAATTATCGAGAAAAAAAATTAGAAATATATATTCTTTTTCAATATCACTATATATAGTTGACAATGTTGGGTGGCCAAAAAGGATAGTGCCGCATGGACGACATCGAAACTCCTTGAAAATTGATCCAATATGAAAAAAAAATATGGTTAGAGAATGATCCCGAGATGAAAAATTAGAGTCGCTCAGGCGCAAAAAAGGCACATCTCCGAATTAGAGATGAATCTCTATTCGCGCCACCACGGAGACTTTTGCGAGATTCCTCTACAAGAGCCTCAGCGTCTCTAGCTGAGAGACGTTCAGTGAATTTTAGCCGATGCATATTTAATTGCATATTTCGCTTATTAGTGCAATTAATATATTGCTTGGAGTGAGAATTATATTCACTATCGGTAGTTTTTCACGCGGATTATGCGTAAAAAAGAAAAAAAACTAATCGGTTGCGCGGTTCCCGAAATAAATATTGAGTTTTTTTCTTTCCTGGAGCTAGATTCGAACTCGGAGTCCTCTGATGATTCGCTTTCCTCGGTATCGATTTAGTCCGCACGGCTATCCTGAAACAGTTGATTAGTGGAATACTGTTATAAAAGGCGTGAAAAAAACAATAACAAGAACAGTCTGTTTGGCAATTTAGTTTATTTAGAATATATGAAATATTATATTTGAATAAGTATGTCGCTTCAACACGCTTGCAACGGGAATTGCACACACACAAAGATGGCTTACGTAGAACAGGAAGTCAAGGGAAGGGGAAACGCGGGGAGTTGTGCTGATTTCAAAAAACTGTAACATTGCTTTCTTACAAATACAATAAACTTTTATTTTCGAACAAAAAACACTTGATAGTGTTTGTCCCTATTCTGGTTCATAACCGTCAATTCTTCCACAGTAATTATATCTGTAGCGAAGGCGCTCAAATTTTTTAATGAAGTGCATTGATATTCGATAGAAAATCAGAGGATCGTCGATTGAGTGATCATTCATTACTGAAAATCAGAAACTGAATAACTCAAATTGTTTGAATCGTTTATTTTTTGATAAAAAAAAAAGAATTTCCAAATGGTTAATATTAAAGAATTGATTTTTTCCACCCACCAATTTAGAAGCAAAGAGACGAAATAAGATAAGTTGTTTTTTATGTTCTTTTGCGATTATTTCGGAATATAAGTGAGATAAAGCGCTTTTACGTGAAACATTTCTTGTAGCCCTTGAAATTCTCTACAAAAAAAAAAGTCAGGGTAAAATCAAACCATCCCGCTTAGTTTCCGAGATATTCGTGAAAAATGGATCACAGAAAAAGTAGATTCATCCTCGTTCACTTTTTGTTTTTTTTTTTATTGAAATTCATTTAATGTCACTTTTTAACAGCTAAGGTCATCAGCGACATAAAAAGCACAATACAAGTTACAAATTACAGATTTTTCAGGGTTTGTAGAAGCGAAGAAAAGAAAATTACAATATTCGATATATTTTATATGATGTCTATGATTTTTAATTCCAGAAGGTATTCTATTGTTTTTAAGTGGCCTTCTTTGGTGTCCAGTAAATCTTCTATATTCCCTGGGAGTGCTAGTTTGGTTCTTGTTTGTAGTGTTGGTTGACATTTGATGAGTATATGCTTCACTGACAATACTTCATTGCAATGTTTGCATAGATTTGGGGGGTCTTTTGTGATGAGGTGGATATGAGTGAGGTTTGTGTGTCTTATGCGTAATCTTTATATAATACATCGATCTCTTCGTTTTCTATGGAACCAGAATTGTTTTTTCATTCACTTCGTTTCTTATTTACTGAAGTTTAGAACTTATCAGTTTCCACTCATAGTCCCATTTTTCCCATTTCCTCTTTCTTACTTCTTTTTTCATCTCATTTCTATTTACTTTCGCTTCTGGGTTGATGTTGTCATGTTCTGTTGCCAATTTCGCTTCTTCATTTGCCTTTTCATTGCCTCTAATTCCTCCATGTGCTGGGATTCATGTTATTTTCACCTCTCTATTGTTTCCAGCTAATTCGTTTAATTCCATCTGATTGAGAACCGGTAAAGATAACACAACTTTTGTTCACTCCCTGTGTTGATTCGATTATTTTTAAACATCGGTGAATGGCATATGCTTCACAAGAGAAAATGCTGAATTGATCAGGTAGTCTACATGAGAATATCAATTCCTTTTCAGTAGGATTCGTCCGATTGATGATTGATTCGTCCGTGAAATATTCTTTATATTGGCTGTGTGTGTCTTGTAATTCCTTAAAGAGTTGGTGAAACGTGGTTAATGAAGTGGATTGGGTTCCATATTTTGCTAGTTCTAGACTTGTGGATTCAGAATAGAGCTGCGCACGAGACGAGACGAGACGATATTAGGGAAAATATCGTCTCGGTCTCGAAAAAATGTAAAATTTTCGGTCTCGTCTCAGTCTTGTCTCGATCTCGTTCAATTCAGTATCGTCTCGTCTCGATGGAAGAAAACACGGTCTCGTCTTGGTCTCGTCTCGTTCGTACCTCAAATGTGTCTCGGTCTCGTCTCGGTCTCGTCTCGAAATCGGAAACTAAAAATTGGAGGACAGAAAAAACAAAAAATTCTTTATTCTTAAAATAATATAAATTATTTTATATTTTTATTCAAAATCGTAACAAAAATATCTCTTTTTGGTTTATAATGCACTTATTTTGGCATTTAAATCACAGTTCTCCCACGAATGCAAGCACAATAAAGCTTTTCTGGAGTCATCATTCAAAGAACTCCTCAAACGGGTAACAGTTAATGCTGCAAGTGAGAACAGCCTCTCTACAGGTACAGATGTGGCAGGAATTGAAAATAAATCTTTGGCCATGGTGGCCAAAGTAGGGAAACTATGTTCTCTATTTTTCCACCATTCGAGAATATTCTCGTTTTTATCTGCTCGCTTTAAAGCTAAATACTCTGTAAGTTCATCTTTCCAATCTGTGGAGCAAGCTGCATCCGCAAAAAGAGTATTTAAATCGAGCCTCTGATCCTCAGCACTATCATTGCCATCTTCCATCAAGTTTCGTGCACTGTTTTCTTTATCATTCACACTTGTTTCTGTGCACTGCTTAGCCTGATCAATTTTTTCATAATATTTTTTATAAATTTCTTCAAATTTCTTCATGGAAGCAGTTTTCATGTCTTTCCCCCACTTTGTCAACAAAAACGTTTCCACCTTATGCCTTGGATCGAGAATTAAAGTAGCACAATAAACCCAATTAGTTTTATTGTAATGTTTCATGATTTTGTCTCGGGCGGCTTGAAAAGCGTGTACGAGAATTTCATCAACTTTACTTCTATTTTCTTTTTCATCCAAAGAAAAGGCTTTCTCTTCAATACGATCCAATAACAAATTAAAAGCAATAATTACCATGGGCAAAGTTACATATTTTTCTCCTCCTAAAGTTGTCGAGACACTTTCAAAATCCCTTAGGAAAGTGTGTATTTGAGTGAGCAAGGCCCATTCATCGTTATTCAGTTTGAAACTTGAAACTTTGTCACACTCTGATGTCAACATATTCAATGCTTTTTTCATTTTTATGCCCAAGTTGATCATCTCGTCAGTACTGTTCCACCTGGTCACAACATCTAATTTTGGTTTTAAATATTTAATTTTAGTAGCCTCACAGAAAATTCTCAACATATTTTGAATATCTTCAGATTTCCTAGTGCGCTTGAAAATGGCTCTCAGCTTTGTAATAGCAGTGTGGGGATTGAGATCATTTGAAGAGCAATCAATGGAGTCTTCGTCCGATGATTCCTCGCTGGCATCATTCTCATCACCGTTCAAGCTCTCACCTTCTTCTGTAGAACCATTATTTTCAATATCATTATCAGGTTCAACTTTTATCATTTGTAGCATGTCTTGGACTGCTAAATTCATAATATGAGAAAAACAACGAAAATGTTGATCAACGTTATCAAACGGATATCCTGCATTTTCCATCAATAGTCGAAGCTCTTCCATAAAAGTTGTATTCGCCGATGCGTTGTCAACAGTTATACCTTGAATTTTTTCTTGAAGATCGTATTTTTCGATTGATTGAAAAAATGCTTTCGCTATGGCTTTTCCTGAATGTGAACCCTTAGAAGGGATGAAATCAAGAGCCATGGAATGCATTTTCCAGTCTTTATCCACAAAATGAATGGTGATTCCGAAATAAGATCGTCCCTCGTAACTGGTCCATGCATCCACAGTGAAAGACATTTTAGATTGATTCTCAGAAAGTAATTTTTTCACATTTTTTTCTCTTCTGTTGTATTCTCTCATTACCATACGTTTGGCAGAATCTCGTAGGGGCATTTTCACTCCATCATTGAGTTTATGAAAAAATTGTTGGGTCCAAGGATCATTAAAAAAACAAAATTCTAAACGCTTCCGTGCGATGAAGTTGACAATCTCCACTTCCCACTCGTTTTGAGATAGAGGTTTCTATGAAAAGAGAAAAAATCCAACATGTCCATTATCAATGAAGCTTGAAAAAATAAAGAAAAATATAAGAGAGATTGAACTGTTGTATATTTTTTTTTTAATTTCCTTAATGACAAAACTGAAAGTGTTGAAATTCTCTCAAAAATTTACTCACTGAAGAATGCATCAGTTCCATCAATGTTCTTTGTCCTGATTTCAAATCTTTTCTGTTTTCATTGCCAAAAATGGTTTCGTAAGCTACAGGGTGTAATTTGAGATGTTTCTTCAAACCGCTTGTGTTTCCATCTTTACGTTTAATTTCTTTTGTTACATTTAATTTTTCACACTCCAAACATGTAGCCAACTGTTCTTTGTTTCGAGTAAAATATTTAAAAAATAATGAAAACTTGGACGAAGTATCTTTTTTCTCATGACTCTTTGGACTGTCAGAATTCACCGAGCTGTCAGCCTCGATTACCGAAATTTGGAGGTTATGAGACGCCGGTGTTGACGTTACTCGACGTTTCTTGCTAGAAGGCTCACCATCTTCATCAATACTCGACATTTTGAGAAAGGTCACTTCAGTTTTCAGTTTCCCTGATAATACTATTTAAACGTGTCAAATTGAAGAATACACTTGAAGATCACAAATCACACAAACTGCTCAGATAAATCGATTGAAATGTCAATAATCTTGAACATGAAAGAAAATACATGGATAGCATACACATGGCATCTAGTGGATAGTTCTATCGAGGCCGACAGAGGGCTATACGTATGATAAAAGCATTTGATGAGTATAATGTAGCCCTCTGCTGGGGCCGTTGGGGAATTATTTATCAAAGGCCTGTCAAGATAGATTGCGCGTAAACTATGTCTGTAGCGTCTATTGGGAATATTTTCAATTAATGAAAAATAACCGAGACTCTTACCGAGACTCTCGGTTCAGATACGGTATCGTATCGGTATTGTCTCGGAAATTTTTCATGTGTATCGTCTCGGTCTCGTCTCGGAAAAGCGAGACGATACGAGACGATACCGAGACCAGTCTCGGTATCGTGCGCTGCCCTAATTCAGAAACTTGGGACCAAGAGGGGAAGGAATGGATATTTCCTCCTGCCAATGAAGGTAGTGTGATGTTGAGTTCTTGCAGGTATTCTCTGATTCTAAGCCGTAGGGGCTTAGATAGATTTGGATGTTGTGCGTATGTGTCGATAGGTGATTCAAATTCCATCATTGAGTGTGCTGGATTGTCGGGGATGGTTGCTACGGAAGTGAAATATTGCACACTAATTTATTTTCTTCTAAGTTCTAATGGTGGGTCACCTGATTCTGCTTGGAGACTTGTGACTGGACTTGTTCTAAAAGCCCCTATGCTCATCCTTATTGCTGTGTTTTGTATTGGCTCCAATGTGTCCAGTGAGTTTCTTCCTGATCCATAGATTGTACATCCATAGTCAATCCCGAGTGGAAATTCTGATAAGTTTATGGTCAGTTACTGATCCGCCCAAACTGATTTGTAATCAGTTACTGATCAGGCTATCAGATCAGTTACTGATCAGGGCTGTAACGCTGTTTTGGATACTATTAGCATCAGGAATCCTGATACTAATAGTATCACGTATCCGGATACCAATAGCATCAGGGATCCCTGATACTATGAGTATCAGGATTCCTGATCCTAATAGTATCAGGATTTCTGATCCTAATAGTATCCCAAAATAGCGTTACATACCTGATCAGTAACTGATCAAATAGCCTGATACTGTTAGTATCAGGAATCCTGATACTAATAGTATCAGGGATCTAAATAACAAAAAATATTTCGTTTAATCAGTGGGAGTATGTGCCGTATATTTATTTATTACATTTATCACTCATTGACATTTATCACATTATTTATTACATGTATACATTGTATTTGAACGTGAGATGACATTTTTTCGCTGAAAACAGATTTTAAATTATGAAATTAATCTACACTTGGGTGGATTCGATCCCGGAACCTTCCGCACACTAAGTCGACACGCTAACCACTAGACTATGACACAGTTATAGTATCAGTCGGCCTAATCATCTACATTACCTTTTTCTATAAAGGGGGCATTACCGGATATTAAACCTGGGAGCTCAGAATAACTAATTAGGTGATTGTGAAGAAATTAATGAAAACAAATGAACATCCGGGGAACCTGATGCTACCCGGAACATCTCCGGATCAGGATGAACTGATCAGACTTAGATTTTTTTAGGATCACCATATCAAGTTCTTCCGGATATAAATAGGATCCGTATTCCATCAGCATTCTTATTAAGGAAAGCCTGATCCAAGATCGGTAAGTTCTGCATCAGTAAGGCCTGACTGAAGAGATGGCTTCTCTACATGCTATAACATTAAGTTTTTCCGGGTACAAATAGGATCCGTATTCCATCAGCATTCCTTATTAAGGAAAGCCTGATCGAAGACGGATAAGTTTTGCATCAGTAAGGCCTGACTGAAGAGATGGCTTCCCTACATGCTATGACATTAAGTTCTTCCGGGTACGAATAGGATCCGTATTCCCTCAGCATTCCTTATTAAGGAAAGCCTGATTGAAGGCGGATAAGTTTTGCATCAGTAAGGCCTGACTGAAGAGATGGCTTCCCTACATGCTATGACATTAAGTTCTTCCGGGTACGAATAGGATCCGTATTCCATCAGCATTCCTTATTAAGGAAAGCCTGATCAAAGACGGATAAGTTTTGCATCAGTGAGGCCTGACTGAAGAGATGGCTGCCCTACATGCTATAACATTAAGTTTTGCCGGGTACGAATAGGATCCGTATTCCCTCAGCATTCCTTATTAAGAAAACCCTGATCCAAGGCGGATACGTTTTGGATCAGTAAGGCCTGACTGAGGGGTGACTTCGCTGAATACTACAAGGTTAAGTTTTCTCGGATACGAACTGGATCCGTATTCTATCAGCATCCCCTATTAAGGGAACCCTGATGCGGAACGGATAAGTTTTCAATCAGTGAGGCCTGATCGAGGAAATGGCTTTTCTACATACTACAACATCACGTTTTTCGGATACGAATAGGATCCGCATTTCGTCAGCATTCCTTATTAAGGAAAGCCTGATCCAAGACGGATAAGTTATAGATCAGTAAGGCCTGACTGAGGATTGGCTTCTCTGAATACCACTACGTGAAGTTTTTCCGGATATGCATTGGAACCGTATTCTATCAGTATTTCCTATTAAGGAACCCCTGATGTGAGGCGGATAAGTTTTGGATCAGTAAGGCTTGACTGAGGGGATGACTTTTTTACATACTACAACATTAAGTTTTTCTGGAGACGAATAGGATTCGTATTTCAGGAACAATCCCTATTAAGTGAACCCTGATCCGAGACGGATAAGTTTTAGATCAGTAACGCCTGAATGAGGGTTGGCATTTCTAAATACTACAACGTTAAGTTTTTCCGGATATGAATTGGATCCGTATTCTATCAGCATTTCCTATTAAGGAACCCCTGATGTGAGGCGGATAAGTTTTGGATCGGTAAGGCCTGACTGAGATATGGCTTTTCTACATACTACAGCATTAAGTTTTTCCGGATACGAATAGGATCCGTATTTCATAAACATACCCTATTAAGTAAACCCTGATGTAAGACGCATAAGTTTTGGATCAGGAAGGCCTGACTGAGGAGATGGATACTCTACATACTATAACATTAAGTTTTTCCGGATACAAATAGAATCCGTATTCTATTAGCATTCCCTATTAAGGCAACCCTAGTGCGAGACGGATAAGTTTTGGATCAGTAAGACCTAACCAACGAGATAGCTTCTCTACATACTATAACATTAAGTTTTTCCGGATACGGATAGGATCCGTATTTGATCAGTATTCCCATATTCAGGTAACCCTGATATAGAACTGATAAGTTCTTGATCAGTGTTTCCCGAATAGGCTTAGGCTTATCTCGTACTGATCCTAAATTGATACTGAATCAGGCTAGCCTTAACAAATTTCCACTCGGGATGTTGGGTCTGATAAGTTTTCTGTATACCGTTAACAGGCATTCTCTGTCAGCACCAAAAACGTTTCGATGGCAGTACCTTGATGACATTCGATCTGTTTTGACAATCTGCTTTTAGTTTGTTAATATGTTTGGACCAGTTCATTTTGTTATCAAATATGAGTCCCAGTATGTTTAGTGTGTCCACTCTAGTTATCGGATGGGTATCTAGTTTTAGGGTTCATTCATATGCTGAGTCATTGTATCTCCTGGAGATGATGATATATTGAGATTTTGTGTGAGAGAATTTGAATCCCATCTGATGGAACCAGTTTGTGAGATCGTTAAGAGTTTCTTGTAGCATTTCCAATGACATTTTCATATTTTTTCCGCTGAGGATAAATGTTAAATCAACAGCGAATAAGAAACCTTTGACTAGAGCTTTGACAATATCCAGTATATCATTTATTGCTATAAGGAACATAAGCTCACTCAGAATTGATCCTTGGGGTAATCCACCTGTTGTTTCAACGTGTTTTGAGAGATGATCTCCTATTCTCACCCTCATTTTCCTGTGTTTCAGAAAGTTCTTGATGAAGTATATAATGTTGCCATTCAATTTTGCTTTGTTTATCAGAATATCAATTAATCGTTCCATACCATTTCGTACGCTTTTTCTATGTCCAGCGAGATTATTATTGAATGGAATTTGTTGGCTATCGCTTGACATATTCCATTTTCCAAGTTAATCAGGTGATCGATTGTTGATTTGAATTCTGTGAAGCCAAACTGGAATCGCGATATCATCTTTTCATCTTCTAGTTTTCATCTTAGTCGGTTGCTTCCTACTTTCTCCATTAGTTTACAGATGTCGCACGTTGAGGAAATCGGTCGATAGTTGCTCGCTTTAGTGTGATCTTTACCAGGTTTGGGAATAGGTACTTTGTTTACTTCTTCGCTAATAAATTAAATATTTTGAGGAGAATGGAATCCATAGAAGCTCTTATGAGGGAAATGAATAAATTATAATTAATAACAAAACAGTTGATTGATGCAATAGTAACGAGTTAGAGTAAGAAAGATGCAAGCGTGATGTAAAAACTATCGGACTTACGCCTTTTTTACTCAACAATGAACTGATGCATCAGAAAAAATTCTAAGTCCTCGTCTCCAGAGAGGAGACGTAGAGTATCACAAGTATCTCTATTATGCAAATTGTAAATAAGATACTCCCAAATACTTGAATCTCTGGTCATGATGGATCACAAAAATATATTGAGTCTCGCGAAGACGCATCGAATCTCCAAAAGACGCTAGAGAGTCTCTTGGAGATGCAATCGTCTTTGCGAGACTCTAATTTTTCATCTCGGGATATAGTAATTATAGTCTGTCGGGGGGATTTTTTTTCCAAAAATCGAAGACAAACCAATGCTTAAAATTTCGATGAAACCGTGCAAAACTTTAAGAATTTTTTTTCTTTAATTTTTGAAAAAAATCCCCCCGAAAGAGTATAACTACTATGTTATTCTCTAACCATATTTTTTTCAGACTGGCTCAATTTTCAAGTTTCGATGTCGACCATGCGGCAACATCCATTTTGGTCGCCGACATCGTCAACTATATATAGTGATATTGGAAAAAATATGTATTCATTTAAGGAAGATATAATAATTCTTTTTTAGATAATTTAATGGTGAATAACAATGTAGGAGAAATAAAATCCCCTCACTTCATATTTAGCATGATTTTCAAAAATCGAAGCGTTATGCGCGCGCTGAGGTATATGTGAGGCCTTACCAGAAGTGCTGCACTCTGAAACTATTCGTTCTGAAAGGAAAATTCTCTTAAGTAATAGTACTGTGGAAGCATTTTCAGTTCACAAGAATGATAATAAAATCAGTGGAGAACTTCCGCTGAAAAATGCTATAGGACAATACATTCTGATGCAATAAGCTTCCAGATAATAGAAAGTCTCGAAGAGGAGTTGAATAAGTAGTTGGAAAAATATTATGAAAATGGATTCAAGCGGAGGGAGAAAAAATTCAACATAAACTTCTATTGACAGCCATCTGGAAATTCCCTAGAGTTTGCTCTCAGCGACAGGTCCAAAATACAAACACATTCCCTTTATCGTCATGATATTTGAATTAGGACTTTTCCCATTAATTTCATGATCTTTCATTTCACCCAGAACAGCCTCTCAATGAAAAGACGTACTTCAAAGAACCGAAACCACTGACTACGATAGGTCTACAACCACAAAATCACAGTTTATAATATTTAAGACAAACAAATATCGCTACCAGAGAGAATAAAGCGGAAATAAAAATGAAATCGGCACGCATTTTTCGTTATTTATGTTGAAAAAGGAGATACTCATTATTTAATGACATCTCGTGAAAATGTTTAGCACCATTTCGAAGTTTATTCTCATTTTCTCGTCTCAGAAATATTGGCGTAATATTGATAAATGGAATTATCGGGTTTTCTAACTCCCAAGGAGACCTCCGTAAAGTTAGCAGTACAAAGTAGTCTGAGGGGGGGGGGGGGGGGTTGACAAATGAATAATTATGTGCTAATTATATGCTTTTTTTGTGGAACCCAAGAAACGTTTGCTCTTATTGATAACCCAAAAATCGAAGATAAAGTCACGAAAAGTGCAGAAATAGGCTAAGTAAGGACATTTTGGGAAGAATGTAGTAAATGACGTACGGAATATTATGTGTTCGGCCGGAGTGGGAGGAAGAACTCGTTTTTGGGCCAAAAAAAGTCACTCTCCGATTATTTTTTGCACATTTTTGAATTATAAATCTGTTGAAGATGAGAAAGAAGTATTTTTATGAAAATTTCCGGCCATACGAGGATGGAAAAATCATGTGCTCGCGTGAAAATGATCATAGCCCAGCGACTTGTTTAACAATTCGATTGCAATAATTGTTTGTTCCAGTGTTACCTACAATAACGTCTAGATCCATAATTCAAATTTCAAATTCCAAGGATTTTTATTACCATAATATATAACAATGAGTGTAGCAGATAAATACAATCTCACAATTACGAATGATATTCGTAGCTTCAACCCTTAGGCTCTAAAGCTTTAAATAAAAATCACTTGTATGTATGTAAATTTACATACATACAAGTGATTTTCATTTTGCGATTTCATGGAGGAGTGTGGGTGATTTATTGACGTTAATGGCGGGGAAAAGTATTTGTTTCAAAAACCCCAAATCCATAACATGACGTGACTCCCTTGAAATATTCCTTCGAAAACGAATGAGAAAAATAATGTGCTCAACTAATATATGGTACGTAGATGCTTTCTAATTTCAGTTATTGTTATATGAATCATCTCTTAAGATACTAAGTAGAGAATGACATCACTATCAGAGCTATCATGATCTGCAGTGTCACAAATAATGACTAGGGAATCTATGGACCCTAGCCATACCTTTCAATGAATGCTCATAAAGAGCACCTTATTTTTCGACACTCAGTGGTGTATCATTTCGTTAGAAGAAAGATAGCGGAGGGAAACAAAAATCTCGATGTTTAGAACCTGGAAAAATGATTAGCGGAGGTTCGATTGACATAGACTCTCAACTTTCCGGCATTTTCCGAATGAGCACATAATTTTCCGATTGTGGAAAGTGCAGAAAAATGAAGAACCTGCACATTCTTCCGAAATCTGGTGAAACAGCATTATGTCTGATAAAACGAATAATTGTGAATGTGGTTCTTGGAACTTGCAGTCCATGCAGATGGACTTTTGTAGAAAGCACATAATTTTCTAATACTATGTTTAGCCGGAACATGGTGAGAATCGTGGATTTCTACAAAACTCATAATTGGCTCTCTTTGATCGCGGACAAACAGTTAGCCTGAACTTGCTGAGCAGTAATGCTTGAAGCATTTTTTTATTCTGGATGAGCACATAATTTTTCGAGAATTTTCCGTGTCCAACGATGAGAAAACTCACATATCAATCTCAAACATCTAAGTCTCACCTTGTGTGATATTACAAATAATTATTGGAGAATCTGTGGGTCATAGCCAAGTCTTTGAGTGATAGTTCATAACGAGCGCATTATTTTCCGAAACTCAGTTGCGTATGATTTCGTTAGGAAAGAAATAGAGGAATGAAACTCGGAATCTTGATGTACATAACCTGAATAAAGAATCAGTGATGATTCGACTGACTTTGGCTCTCAACTCGTTCACGTTTTCCGAATGTGAAAAGTATAGAAAAAGAGAGGGCCTGCACTTTTTTCCGAAATCTGTTGAAACAGCGTTAAGTCTGATAAAAACACATGATTGTGAGTGCGTTCCTTGGAACTTGCAGTCTGTGCAGATGGACTTTTGGAGAGAGCACATAATTTCTCTATACTATGTTCAGCGGAATCATGGTGGGAGTCATGAATTTAGACATAATTCGTAATTGGCTCTCTTTGATCGTGAACAAACAATCAGCCCCAACCTGCTAAGCATTGATGGTTGGGGGAATTATTCATTCTGAATGAGCACATAATGTTCCGAAGATGTGATGTTTGCAGCAGAGAGATAAACTCACACATCTAGGCCAAACATCCAAGTCTCACTCCCTGCAGTGTTACGAGTAATTATTAGGGAATTTCTGGCCCCTAGTCATGGCTCTCAGTGGAAGTTCGTAGAGAGTACTTTCTTTCCCGATATTCAGCTACATATAATTCCGTTTGGAAAAACAGAGGAATGAAATCTTGAAATCTTGATGTTCACGACATGAATAAATTATCAGTGATGGTTTGACTGACACTGGCTCTTATCTTGCCCGCGTTTTCTGAATGAGCACATAATTTTCCGAATGAGGAAAGTGCAGAAAAATGGGGAACCTGACATTTCTCCGGAAACTGTTGAACCAACATTATGCCCGATAGAGCAAATAATTGTGAGCGTGTTCCTTAGAACTGGCAGTCTCCGTAGATGCACTTCTGCCGAGAGCACATAATTTCTCGATACTATTTCGAGCCGAATTATGGTGGAAATCGTGGACTTGTACATAATTCGTAATTGGCTCTCTCTGATCGTGATTCAATGATTAGCCCGAGCCTGCTAAGCATTGATGCTCGGGGCAATTTTCTATTTTGAATAAGCACATAATTCTCCGAAGATGTGCCGAGTACAGCAGTGAGAAATTTACACATCTAGGCCAAGCATCCGAGTCTCACCTTCTGCACTGTTGCGAATAATTATTAGGGAATCTGTGAGCCTTAGCCATGTCTCTGAGTGACCGTTCGTAAAGAGTACATAATTTCCCGATACTATGTTCAGCCGAATTATGGTGGAAATCATGAATTTGTACGTAATTCATAATTAGCGGATACGAATTACTTCGTCTCTACACAATCCCACTCATCGTCAGATACGAGCATCGAATTGGTCAACTGGCTAGGGCTTACAGATTTCTCAATAATTATTTGTTACACTGTAAAGAATGAGATTTAGATGTTTGGCATAGATATGTAAATTTCTCTCATTTTTGCACGTAGCATATCTCTGGAGAATTATGTGCTCAGTCAGAATGGAAAATTCAAGCTAATTATTTGTTGACGATCATAGCGAACCAGTTTCGAATCATGTACATATTCACGATTCCCACCATGATTCAGCTGAACATAACATCGGAAAATTATGTGCTCTCCACAAAAGTCCATCTACATGGACTGTAAGGTCCAAGAAACGCGCTCACTATCATGTGTTATATCAGACATAATGTGGTTCCAACAGGCTTCGGAAGAATATGCAGGTTCTCCATTTTTCTGCACTTTCCTTATTCGGAAAATTATGTGCTCATTCAGGAAACGCGGACAAGTTGAGAGCTAATATCAGTCGAACCATTACTGATAATAATCAGTAATGGTGTAATAATCAGTCTTGATGTTCACTACATGAATGAATACATTCATGTTGTGAACATCAAGATTTCGAGTTTTCATTCCTGTTTTCAATTGAAATTATACGCAACTGAGTATCGGAAAATAATGTCCTGTCGACTAACATCCAGTGAGAGCCATGACTAGAGCCCACAGGTTCCCTAATAATTATTCGTAACACTGCAGAGCGTGAGACTTAGATGTTTGGCCTAGATGTGTAAGTTCATCTCTCTACTGCACTCGACACATTTTCGGAACATTATGTGCTCATTCAGAATGAGAAATTCATCCAAGCATCAATGCTTAGCAGGTTGAGGCTGATTGTTCGCTCATGACCAAAGAGAGCCCATTACGAAATATGTTCAAATTCATGATTCCCGCCATGATTCGGCTAAACATAGACTGCAAGTTCCAAGAAATGTGCTCACAATTACTTGTTTTATCAGGCATAATGCTGTTCCAAAAAATTTCGGGGAAATGTGCAGGTCCTCTTTTTTTCTATACTTTTCACATTCGGAATATTATATGCTTATCATTCGGCGAACGTGAGCAAGTGCAGAGCCAAAGTCTGTCGAATCATCACTGATTATTCATACAGTTTGTGAACGTCAAGATTCCGAGTTTCATTCCTCTCTTTAGTTTCTAACGAAATCATACGCAACTGAGTCTCGGAAAATAATGGGCTCGTTATGAACACTCACTCAAAGACATGGCTAGGAAACGTAGATTTTCTGATAATTGTTTGTATTACTGCAGAGAGTGAGACTCAGATGTTCGGTCGGGAGAAGTAAATTTCTCTGACTATTGCACTCGTCATATCTTCGGAAAATGATGTGCGCATTCAAAAAAGAAAATTGCACTTAGCATCAATGCTTAGCAGGTTCAGGCTAATCATGTGATCACGATCAAAGAGAGCGAATTACGAATTATGTGCAAATCTACAATTCCCATAATTATTTGGCTAAACAAAGTATCGGGAAATTATGAGCTCTCTACAAAAATGCATTCACATAGACTGCAGGTTCCAAAGAACGAGCTCACAATTATTTGTTCTATCAGACATCATGTTGTTTCAACAGCTCCATCGAGGATATCAAGTTTCTCCATTTATATGCACTTTTCCCATTCAGAAAATCATGTGCTTACTCAGAAAACGTGAGCAAATTGAAAGCTAATATCAGTCTAATCCTCACTAGTTATTTATGCATGTTGTGAACATCAAGATTTTGAGTTTCATTTCTCCATTTTTTTAAACGAAATTATACGCAACGAAGTATCAGAAAATAATGTGCTCTCTACGAACATCCATTGGGAGCCATGACTAGGACCCACAGATTCCCTCATAATCATTCGTAACACTGCAGAGAATGAGACTTAGATGTTTGGCCTAGACGTGTGAGTTCATCTCTCTGCTGCACACAGCACATCTTTGGAATATTATATGCTCATTCAGAATAAAAAGTTCCTCCAAGCATCAATGCTTAGTACGTTGGGGCTGATTCTTTGTTCACGATCAAAGAGAGTCAATTACGAATTATGTACAAATTCATGATTCTCACCATGATTCCGCTGAACATAGTATCGAGGAATTATGTGCTCTTTACAAAAGTCCATCTACGTAGACTGCAAGTTCCGGGAAACACGCTCACAATCATGTGTTTTGAGGAGACATAACGCTGTTTCAACAGATTTCGGAAAAATGTGCAGGTTCTCTATTTTTCCATACTTTTCACATTCAGAAAATCATCTGCTCATTCGGAAAACGTGAGATAGCTGAGAGCCAAAGTCAGTCGAATCATCACTGATTATTTATTCAGATTGTGAACATGAAGATTCCGAGTTTCATTCCTCTATTTTTTTCTGACGAAAACATACGCAACTGAGTTTCGGAAAATAATGTGCTCATTATGAACACTCATTCAAAAACATGGCTAGGACCCACAGACTCTCCAATAATTATTTGTAACATCACAGAAGGTGAGACTTAGATGTTTGAGATTAATATGTAAGTTTTTCTCATCGTTGGAGACGGAAAATTATCGGAAAAGTATGTGCTCATCCAGAATCAAAAAACACTCCAAGCACTACTGCTTAGCAAGATCGTGCTAAATATTTGTCCGTGATCGAAAAGTGCCATTTACGAATTATGTGCAAAACCACGATTCCCACCATGAGTCGGCTAAACATAGTATCGGAAGATTATGTGCTCTTTATGAACGTTGATTTAGAGTCATGGCTGAGGCCTACAGATTCTCCAATAAATATTTGTAATATCACAGGAGGTGAGACTTGGATGTTTGAGATTGATATTCAAGTTTTTCTCACTGATGGACACAGAAAATTTTCGGAAAATGATGTGCTCATTCAGAATAGAAAATTGCTCCAAGCATCACTGCTCAGCAAGTTCAGGCTAACTGTTTGTCCACGATCAAAGAGAGCCAGTTACGAATTTTGTAGAAATCCACGATTCCCACCATGTTCCGGCTAAACATAGTATTGGAAAATTATGTGCTCTCTACAAAACTTCATCTGCATGGACTGCAAGTTCCAAGAAACGTGCTCACAATTATTTGTTATATCAGACATAATGCTGTTTCACCAGGTTCCGAAAGAATGTGCAGGTTCTTCATTTTTCTGCAATTTTCACAGTTGAAAAATTAAGTGCTCATCTGGAAAACGCCGGCAAGTAAAGAGTATATGTCAATCGAACCTTCGCTAATTATTTATCCAGGTTCTAGACATCGAGATTTCTGTTCCTTTTCTCTATTCTTCTTCTAACGAAATGACTATCGGAAAATAATGTGCTCTTTACGAGCCTTCATTCAGAGATATGGCTAGGGTCCATAGATTCCCTAGTCATTATTTGTAACACTGCAGCCCTGATAGTGATGTCATTCTCTACTTAGTATCTTAACAAATAATAAATATAACAATAAGTAAACGTAGAAAGCATTCATGTAACATATATTAGTCGAACACATCATTATTCTAATTCGTTTTCGAAGGAATATTTCAAGGGAATCACGTCATATCATGAATCTAGACGTTATCGTAGGTAACACTGGACCAAATAATTATTGGAAGTAAATTGTTGAACAAATCGCTTGGCTATGATTGTTTCCACGCGAGCACATAATTTTTCCATCCTTGTATGGCGGGAAATTTCGATAAAAATACTTCTTTCTTATTTTCAACAGATTTATAATTAAAAGTTGTGCAGCAAATGATTGAAGAGTGACTTTTTTGGCTCAAAAATGAGTTTTTCCTCCCATTCCGGCCAAGCACATAATATTCCGTACGTCATTTACTACGTTGTTCCCAAAATGTCCTTACCTAACCTATTTTTGCACTTTTCATGACTTTATCTTCGATTTTTGGGTTATCAATAACAGCCAAAAAATTTTGGGTTTCACAAAAAAAAGCACATAATTAGCACATAATCCTTCATTTGTCAACCCCCCCGCCCCCTCAGACTACTTTGTACTACTAACTTTACGGAGGTCCCAAGGAGGCTCAGTACTTCGTACACGTAGTATGAAGATATTAGATACAATTTCGACTGATTTGTTTCCTTTCTCTTACGATTAGTTTAAAAATCACCAATTTTCGAAAAAATGACCCGAAACATTATTTCCGATTGAAAAATAGTGGAAATTCGATCTTTTAACCGTTACTCGATAGCTTTAACCACCAAAAAGTTATGAGGAAATGAAGGTTTAATTGCATGAATTGAAACATCTAATTGGGAATGACTACTTCCATCGTTTTTTTCTCTCTAATTGCCGACCTTTTTCAGAATCTACGTGAAGGCTGATGTATCATACTTAGCGCAAACTCAAGGTCAAAAATTGTTCATGGCATTGCTGGATAGCTTTGGTCCCCCCTTAATCACAAGAAATAGGATCGTCGCTTTGATAATTGGCAAATAAGGGCGTGACCACGAAAGAACCGCTTATCTAGACGGCTCAGTCGTCTTAATTATGGATCTAATTGCGACACATGAGGCCTAATGATCACTGACTTCTTTATATATGTTTGACCCTTGACTATATAGTAGCGAAAGCAGCAATTGTCTGGAATAAAACAGATGTCGTTAATGATCTAAATTTCTATTCTTGGTCAGAAGATTTTCGACGAACAATATTTATAGCGAGAAAAAAATTTCAGGGGAATTTTTAATTTGTCAGTCCATATTATAAAAATTGGTTTGAACTATTGTCTTTTGTCTTTGATGTCTATTAATGGTGAATATCTCTAGAACTGGAGCGGAAAACACTGAAGAATTGATAGCATTTTCGAGCGTGGAAATTTTTTTTTCGAAGTAATAGGTTTTGTTTCCATAGGCTTCCGAATCCAATCAGATAATTCGGAGGTTTCCACAATGTTATACGATCCATTCTGTCTTACTCTCTTTTTATGGATATGGGACCATGCAGCGCACTTTCTACGCATTATATGTTCTGTGACCCCCATGGAAAAAATATATATCAATCATATTAAAACATATATGGGAAAATATGAACTTTTTACATGAAATTTATATATTATTGTCACAGAACAAACCATACTGAAATTATTGAAATTTCAAAGATAAATATATATAACCCTTTCAATTCATGCTAGATAGTCAGTATATCACTTAGCAGAGTGGGACAAGTCACGCCTGATATGCAGAGGACCCGGGTTCTAGCCCAAGTGATGTCAGATTTTAATTCATCAAAAAATTGCTGATCGCCAGTAATTGTCAGTTGAAAACGTTAAAAGATAAATTACTGATGATTCAAAATGGCTCCCTTATTCCAATCAATTGTGTTATATATATTCATGGACGATTATTTTTCTTGCTCAGCCAGACATGATTATGCTTACCCATTTATGATCATTAGACTGGTAGTTAAAAACTAAATTTTAGCAGACGCCCCCCAGAGAGCTTCTATTTGGTGAAAAATTATCAGCATTTTTTTTTTTTTACGAAAGGAACACGTGCCGCAGAGCACTTGAAGTTTATTTTCCGTTTTACGGAAAAAATGGTTGAATACTTTTTTGTAGAGAATTTCATTCTCTACAAAAATTGTCATAACTATTTTTGCCGTAAGATGTATATTCATGGAGATATTTGCTAAAAACTGTCGTAAGTTTCATAAAGTGAGTATTTTAAGTATTAGAAATGTTAGGAAAAATATTTTCTAAGATATGGAGAAATGAGAAGCCAGTTATAATGATCATAATATCATATTGAATTAATAGAGAGAATAGCGCACCCATCAATTCTATTCCAGAAATAAATAGTGATTTTTTTTCGAAGCACACTGTTCAATCCCACGGTTGAAGTAAATCTCCTTTGGTATTTTTGATATTCTTAGTCCTCTAGATAGTCATCTAGAATTTGGATAATGAATTGCTTCTGTTCTTCATCCTTCGTAAATGAATCGTTGTACTCTTGCATCAATTTCCCTCCTCATTTTGCAGTATCATTTATAACTGACACATTTCTCACAACGTTCAACCATTCTTGATCATTAGTATTTCCTGACCAGCTTTCACAATTTTCTTTCAGCCAGCTTGTATTCAACCCAAGTTTATTGAAAAAATTAATAAAATAAGGATTGAGGAACTGTTCTAATCCTTGTTCGAATAGCTTGGGTACATCGGCTTGAGATATCAAAGCTCTTTTACTAATCTGAATTTGTCCATCGTTCAAAGAATTGAGTTCATTTGTACCATCTGAAGTATCGAACAATTTTGTGACCATTTTCCTCTTTGTTCCTGTATCGACATCTTCATCGAATAAAGCCATCAAACAATTTTCAGGATTCAGATACCATAAATGGTTCAGAATTTCATCTAGGGTAGCTTCAGCTATTTTTTTATTAATAGATTGAAAGTTCTGATTTGATCAATAGATTCGATCAATTGAAAATCACAATTTGGAGCTTTGACTGATGATGGAGCTGGAAACCATATTTCGACATAAGTTTTCGCAATAAATACGCGAATCATAGCTAGGCTCTTCTTTTCCACCAATGTTGATTGGAAGGTAGCTCGAAAAGGAAGATTTTCAGACAGTATATAGCTTTGACCATCCACCTTGCTTGGTGCAGAGCTCCAAGAATACGAAATGTGACTTCATCCGGTATCTTCCCAATGAATATTGACGTCAATTTCAACAGTTCTAAATAATCCTTCCTTTCATGATTCAAACTTAGTCGTTTCTCAACAAATTCATGTATATCGAGAATATCATCCTTCCACCATTCCACTTTGGAATTTCGTTAGATCTAATGCATCCCATTCTTCTTTAGCTCTAACAAATAAAGGTACATTTGGTCCAGACTAATTGGAGATTTGACTGTCAGATACAGCTCTTAATATAACTTCAAATATATGATGTCGGCGTGGAAATAGAAGAAGATCTCTTTCTAATAATCCTTGAATTAAAGTTGCTGCACCATTGAGTCGGCCTGTGTTCGAAGCAGTGGCATCACAACATAAACCAACAACCAAATCACTAATCCCATATTCTTGTAGAGCATCAAAAACTGCATTTGCCATTGCATTACCGGTAGAATTTTCCAGTTGTGGTATTTCTTGACCAGATGGAACTATTATTGGAAGACGTTCCACGAAAATTTTTCCAGTGATAAGAATGGAAACCTAGTCGATAAGAATGGAAACTCACCATGTAATTGAATTACTCATACGAATTTTATTCTGAATAGTTAATGAGTAAATAATTTATACTTAATAATGAAAATAATAGTGTTCTATCATCGACAATATCGAATATATTATCAATCATAATTGCATTACTTTCAAGGGGCGATATCACATGAAGGAACAATTATTTTAAATCAGTATTTAAAATATTTTTAGTATAATAATTACCAGATTTTCATTCCTATATATTTTGGAAAATATTTCTCCTAACATTTTTAATACCTAGAATGCTCACTTTATGAAACTTACGACAGTTTTTAGCAATCATCTCCATGAATATACATCGTACGGCAAAAATAGTTATGACAATTTTTGTAGAGAATTAAATTTTCTAGAAAAAAGTATTCAACCATTTCTCCCGTAAAACGGAATATAAACTTCAAGTGCTCTGCGGCACGTGTTCCTTTCTTAACGAGGTTCTACCCTCACACAGTAGTTCAAGAAAGTAACATAATTTTTTTATTTTTTTGATCAGTAAAAACCCGACGAAAATTAACTATTTTAATTATAAAAAATACATGTTATTTCGCTTTTTTTATTAATTGATTTTTTTAATAATAGAAGTATTAAAAATATTCAAGTAGTGGAATGGCGGCTGCGTGCAAACTTCAAATTCTTGGATGTCAATTTTCGATTATTGTGCTTTATTCCTCAAAAATATTAATAAATTCTTCTACCAATGTTAAGAATCTGTTAGCAACAAATTATTGCATTTGAAAAGAAAAAAATTACGGAATAGAAACATATCGGTATACATTGATATATATTCGATCAGCTGATGCATGCAGCATAGCCAGGCCCTCTATCGTTTCCGCCGCCATGACGTGTTTACCACGAATAAATTTTTTTGTATTGCGTTTCTTGAGCTTATTTGGCCGGTGAGGTGGGTCCGAAAGAATATGATTCAATTCTATACATATTCAATTATATCATATTAATTTTTAGTGGGAAAATATCTGTTAGATCTATAAAAAAAAAATACAAAACGTCGCCAATAGAGTGGTTCTGTCATAAGGGCTCTCTATAAGCATGTGAAATTACTCATTTTTACTATTTTTTTTCTCGATAACTAGACGGTTAATGCATTAATCATTCAACTAAAACGT
This sequence comes from Aleiodes leptofemur, assembly GCA_963942555.1. Classification (NCBI taxonomy): domain Eukaryota; kingdom Metazoa; phylum Arthropoda; class Insecta; order Hymenoptera; family Braconidae; genus Aleiodes; species Aleiodes leptofemur. The sequence continues at coordinate 10,327,739 of OZ012612.1, forward strand.
GTATGATATATTTATTTGTAACCTTAAAAAATTTCATGCAAAAATATCAAAAAATTTAAATTCACGCTTGAGAAGGGTAGAAGCTCCTTAAAAAAAAAAAAAAAAAATGGTGATAGTTTTTCACCAAATAGAAGCTTTCTGGGGGGCGTCTGCTAAAATTTAGTTTTTAACGACCAGTCTCATGATTATGCATGCTCAGGTATGATCATGCATGCTCATGTATGATCATGCATGCTCATTACTGGCCAATATTCATGCATGACCATGCACGAGATCAATGGCTGACCGTACATGATCATGCATGCTGTTGCTTCCGAATGGAAGCTATGTAATCATGAAAATTTACGATTGTAATTTTTTTAATAGAAGATACTTAAAATGGTCTAAAAAGAGAGAAAATGATATTTTTAGCGCATGTCTGTGTGTGTATGTGTGTGTGTATGTGTGTGTGTCTGTATGTGCATAAAAGTCTCAACTACAGCAAAACGGTGTTATAGAAAAATTTAATATTTCGTGGAGAACTTTCTCTCGATGAACTCTATTTTTTAAGCTCTATTTGAAGAGAATCCGATCGGTACTTTTTGAGATATGTCCATTTTTCGAAAATTAGCTTTTGATGGAATTTCTGGAAACTATTCAACTGATGTTATTTATACTCATATAGTATCTCGAGAGTTGTATCAGTTAGATGCCTGTCAATTTTTAGCTCATTTGCAGGAATAGTTCTCGAGTTATCGCTGTTTAGTGAACTTTACAAAATTTGATATTTTGATGATGGTTTCGAAAAAATTGTATCAGTGCTTTTGAGGGTATAGAGGCTCTGAGTGAATAGAGAATGGAATGTTACATTGATTGAAATCACCAATAGTTCTGCTAGATCACTGGATTAGAAGAGAATGCATGAAATACATCCACCTGAGAAACTCCTGGTTTCAGCCATTATTGAGTTCTCTACTTTGAATAGATGTCGAATTTATAAGCTAAATTTATCTATTGCTAGTATATTATAATACTTGAGTAATGATATATTATATCATCTGGGTATCAATGAAATGTCACAGTTGTAATAAACGAAACGTCATAAACAAATGATCTCTGAAAATAGAGAGTAGAAGAAACGAATAACTTCAACCAATTCGAATAACATCTGATTATCGATTAGTGAAAAAATGGATGAATACGAAAAAGACAATTGCAGAATACCTGAAAAATCAGATGGAAACATCCATTAAGAATTACACGATAATTGTTGACAAATTGAATGAATTACTTCCATTCGGAAGCATATTGCTGAAGTATCAGCAGAAAAAGCTATATCAGTTAGAAAGCAATACTATTATCCACTTGTTTTCCCGGGTAATCAACAATGATAGGGAAGAATTTATTTTTATGAATGTAAACTTTCTTAGCATTCATTTTTTTTAAACTTTCCCACTGTCGTAACCAGAAACTCCCAGTAGCAGTGTCACCGAAGTCGAATTTCGTTCTCATCAGGAGAGGAATCTTGGCTCCATCTGGCATTTTTTTTGTTTCCTGATGGAAGCATTACTATCGTCAAAATTTTTAGTCTCGGTTTTTTGTTGGGACATATCTAGAATGATCCAAAGGGACCAAAAGTGCTATTCAGGAAGAGTGTCTGTATGTGTGTGTGTCTGTGCACACACATATGTTTCAATAACTTCTCAAGGATTACAGGGTGGCGATCGACCTGGAATACCTGGAAAACCTGGAAAAATCAGGGAATTTAAAATTTCTGGAATAGTCAGGAAAAAGTCGGGGAATTCTAATCTTAGTCAGGGAAATTTGCAGTTTATTTTTTATTATCTGTATATTTTCCAAAGTTATATATATTTAATTGCCAAAAAATTGAACTTTCCGATTGTTTCGAAATCTGTGGAAAGGTTAATAGAAAATCACAGTCTTAAAAATATTAAGCAGTTTCGAGTATTATTGTTGAATTCTAATACAAAAATTATTTTCAGAAATAACTAAGAAATTTAACGTATATTCAAATAATATTTTTTTTGTAGGTCCTGGAATTTTATTTTTAGTCAGGGGAAAGTCATGGAAAAATCAGGGAATTTTGAAATTAGTTTTCAGTCGCCATCCTGGATTATCTGTAGGAATCTGAAATTTTGTCAGTAGATTCCTGTCATTGAACTCTCTATTTTGAACCCTATCGTATTAGAAGCAGTTCAGAAGTTTCGGAGATATCGAAAATTCACAAAAATTCATTTTTTATGAATATTTTCAAACCTTCTGAATTGATTTCACCCAGATTCATAGGCTGTGCTGGTAATTCCATTGGTTAATTCACTACGATTTTTTATTTAGTTATCGATAATAGTTTTTCAAAAATTCAAATTTTCACGATTTTGTCAATGGAGTTCTTGTTTGCACGATAACTGAGACAAAATTCAAGTCAGAGACTTCCAATTCAGTAAATTTATAGTTCTCATACCACTGATGCATGGGATTGCTGATGGGCATGATTGATTGACAGGTTTTTAAAGGCGTAAATTTTTTCCGTTCTGAAAAATTTCACTTTTCCGAAATATATCCGGTTTCATTAGTCGTAGTGACTCGGATTTTGTCTCAAATAGAAAGTGAGCCAATTTCGCATCGATTCATATAGGTTTGAAGGAGAAATGATCAATTTTTCAAATGGATATAGATTAATAATTGATTTTCAGAGAATAGGCTATAAATGATTGGAGTATTGATTTGAAGAAAATCAAATTATATAAATGGATGGAGAATGAGCTCACCTTTTATTAGAAATAGAATCCAAGCTGCTACGGCTAATAGAACCAAAGATATGCCGGAAAGAATGAAATTTTGCTTCGGAATGGAAGCTAAACTATCAGCACAATTTTTAATGGCAAATCTTCTGTTGAATAATATCTGGGATGATCACAAAGGTCAAAAATAATATTCTAAAAAATGTATCTCTGCGCGTGTGTGTGCCTATTTCCATCCATAACTACTCATAACTACACAAAACTTTTACTTCCCGACACTTTGATATATCCAGATTGAAATACTATTTATTGATTCGATCTTCTTTTGAAGAAGATCAAATCCATCGAATAAATCGAGGCTTTACCAGATTTGGAATTATCCATTCGGAAGCAAATTGCTAATATGTCAACTGACAAAGCTATATCATATCATGTGCAACGCAATTTTCCACTTGTTTTTTTAAATACCTATTGTCATTTATCATCCATATTTTTTATGAAGAATTCAAATTTTCCTCTATATTTTTTTAATATGTTAAATATATATTTTTCTCATGAGGGGAATCGTTAAAGATATTCCTTGGAGTTCTGTCCTTCATAACGGATCTTCACTTTTATAATTTGAAACTTGAAAAAATGATGTTTGTCGTAGGAATAGCTTGAGAGTGGACGAGGTCCGAAAATGGCCTACTTGCATGTATTTGAATGATGAGGAATGAATTACAAGCGTTACTACTTTAGCATTACGATTATCGAGACATCAATTGATAGGTCTTTCTCAACATCATGTACCTCTTATAACAGGATCAATGCAGACATTGAATACTATTGAAAAACTGATTCTCGACATGACTGTTACTAGTAATGTTAAAACCTCGTAAGATATTGAACATAGTATCTATATCGTTATTCGTATTGTCACAATATTATTCCATGGACTGCCGTACTGGAACCTAATGATTCGTTCGAATACTACACTTAGACTGATCTGGCTCCAAAGTGATCGCTGAGACAATACCGTTCATTATGCCTTGGGGGACTCAGTTGTCAACGACCGGAGATTCCTACCTGGATAGGAGAAAAAATGTCAAACTTGTTCGTCTCTTCAAAATGAATAGTTTATTTATAGGCAATTTCCTTCGTTTCCTTTTAGTTTCTTCAGGATATCACATCAAAATGAAATAAGAATTACAGTGCTTGATTTTTCCACATTTATTTATTTATAATAATTTATTTGAGTAGGTGAGCGGGGAGGGAGGCGCTGACCGGTGGCGGCGGCGGCCATGCGCCCCGGCCCGCCATCATCAAGCCGCCGCAGGCCTGCCCGTCGCCAGCAGCACCAGCATCCACACAACATAACAAGTAATCGTCATCAGCACCGGATCCTAGCTGATATTGAAAGCATTAATAAATGGGCCATATTATTCCTACTGCTTCTTGTGTCCGGGCCCTGCCTCGCACTTATTGAGACTTCTCACAATCAATTAGAACATTTACAATTGAAGCGTTTAGATCAAGAGGTTACGACGAAATCATTTGGTCTCGAACGAATATATAAAAAAACTAGAAATTTGACTATTGGCTATTTGACTGCTATAAAGGGTGGCCTCAAGGATAGACAGGGCCTTGCCATTTCTGGTGCCATTTCCATGGCACTCGATGAGGTTTGTTGAAATTTATATAAGCATATGAATATATTTTACGCCATCAAAATAATAACACGGGAAAACCTGATTGTTTTGGGAATTCTCATTTGCATATATTTCCAAACGAGGATTCGGTCATCTAGGCTGACTTGAAAGTCGAAATAATTCCTAATATCTTATAAATTTTCCATGATTTTCTCACTACATTTGTCAGCCGTCCAATATCTTCTTAACGGGTAACGGAAGAGCCAGTAAATTCCGGAATTCGAAACTCATTGTTCTGCAATAAGTATCATTTTTTACATAGAATAACTGAATTATCGTCCTTAGTCGTTGACACTTTTTTATGATGAAAATATTGTTAGAGATGGTCAAACACTCGGTTTGAAAATTCAACACACACAAAGTCTTCCGTTACCCATTAGAGCAAACATTAACGGTGTGAACCTTCCGAAATTCATTTGTATTCATACTTCAATATTGAGCAATGCACACATTGAAAATACTCGCCTTTATCTGTTATTAACCTCAATAATCTCCAATGGTAGTTCACCTAATCCAATTATTTTCTTCATTTGAACTTATTTAATGAATCAAGTCTATGTAATCCACCAAAAGTGCACACACACGATAGTAATTTTTGATACGTAGTTACCGTCGAGTCACTCTTTATGTCCAACTTTGAGCAGATTTCCCTACCGGTCGGTTATTATGCTAATCCGTGAATTCCAACAAACAATGCGTTATAACGGAAAAAATGAAGACAGAATGTGCAAAGAAATCTTCATTCTTCTCTCGAGTTCAGCTCATTCTTCTTCATTCCTTTGGCGGTGAAATAGTGGGAGTGGTAGAAAGCTACTCTATTGCATTTCATTTTTTTTTCAATTTTCGCTTTTTTTCTCTGTTTTATCTCACATGGGGACTTAGATACACATGAACTACGGCCTTTGGCGGCACGAGTGCCCAGCACCAGTGGTTACGTTCACACAAGACAGTAATTTACCCTTCGCGGCTTTCTGAATCCTCCCGAATCACAGAGTGTCCAGTAAAATATATCATAAAATTTTCTATCTTCATTGTTTGTCTATTGTCAATATTCTAGGGCAGAAGTTTGCTCCCAAATTTAACACTATTTCACTCTTCTAATTTTCCCAACGATTTATAGAATCTTCCCATTACGTTGTGATGCAAATTGTCTGGGTATTGAAAGAGAAATACAGACAAAAATATATTCCTCAATTCGGATTCGAATTTGCTAAAATTCAAATTCTTCTTATTTTCTTTCTTTTTTTAGTTTTCAATTTTTTTTTGTTTCTTGAACTTCGCTTGATTTTCGTTTCTGCCAGTCCGCCCACGCTCAGAACCCCAAAGAGCGTGAGAAAAAATCATGAACGTAGTACCCCTATCTTTGCCCGCATGGAAAAGAAATATATTGCTATGAATATATTTAATAATATCGGATTAATAACGGGTGATATAATGCGGCAAAAATATGTGTGATTTTCAATATATTATGTAATTATATACATAATTATACTATTTCAATGATATAGATTTTGATATTTTATCATGTAAATTTCTATATCTGAGTCATTTGATATTGAAAAATATATCATTTCATTTGCAATTCATCATATAATAATGGCAGTATACTCAATAGTGTTTTCCTGTTTTGTATGGAAATAATTAGAATTTTTAGTTTATATTTGATCATATATTTTATTAAAAATAAAATATATTATATTCTATTTTATATAGCTGCACTTTATGATAACTAGATCGTTTGTATCGATACCCTAATGCGAATTTAGTGTGATAGACATCTTGAATAATTTCAAATGTTCCCATGATCCATTCAGATATTGTGGAGAGTACGTTACGTAGGGAGCCTCCTCTATAGAATAAATTGAATATTTTTTTGTCTCAAAATTTTAAAATTATACTGTTTCTTGGAATTTCATGATTCTTACAAACTATCTTTAACTGATATTTTTCATTATATCTTGAAAGTATTCATTTCATTATATGCCAATATTATATATTACATTATATTCTGATCATTTATTCATATTATAAATAATATAATATATGCTGGACTATATTCCAAATTTATAGTTGCTACAATTATATGTTCCAATGAAAAAGAATTATAATGAACCATTATATTTTTCTCATCATCAAATCATATAATATTTCGGCGAAAAAATGCCTATGAATTCTTATATTGCATTTATAATATTATATAATTCACCAGTTACTCAAAATTATATTTTTAACAATATATATCTTTTCCATGCGGGTGCTCTTTTCAGTTTCCTCTGGGCAAGCCACATGTACATGAAAAAGGAACCAATATCGCAATTTTTCATTTTTATCAGCCAAGTTTGTTCGAACGTAGCAATGATACAAATGATATTGGGAGCAATTCTGACAATTTGTATCATAGTATACCCAATTATCTCACGAACCACTAATCTTTTGTGTCCAAATCCTTATTTCTTTGCCATGTCTATAATTTGGGAATTATATTTGCGATGTCATATGGAGAGAAGCTATCAAAAAACATGTTTATGATTTTTATTTCAAGATTAATAACGATCCGAACATACTGCCGGATGTGAGGCTGGTGATGCGATGGAGTGACACTCGAGGAGAGACGGTTGAGACAACCAGAGCAATAGTAGACATGATTTGCGACGGTGTAGCGGCATTTTTTGGACCAGAAGGCTCGTGCTCTGTTGAAGCTATTGTCGCCCAATCCAGAAACATACCAATGATCAGTTATGTAAGTTCATTGTTGCACATAGCTTATAAGCCATTAATGATGGTGAGAAACATCTAAGATAAAATTTTTGTGTTGTGAAAGATGAACTTTTTTTTCATTAACCGTGATTTCGATACTTCTCGTATCTATTGAAGTATTGTTATTGTTGGGAAAATTACTGTATGTACCAAATGATGACAAAAAACTGTGAATATTTGACAGTAAAGAAAACAAATAACGAAAAACGTTCATTTTTTGCAGTTGAAAAACTCATACTCCAATAACTCCCTCATACTTTTAACGTTTTTCACTAAAATCTCATAATAAAAGTACAAATTATTAAATCAATTCATGGGATTGTCCACATACTAAATCAGACTCCGTGGAGTAATTTTTTCCCTCACCATTTTCCTTTTCAACGCCCCGTCATTCAACTTTTCGTCCCTTGATTCAACGCTTATTCGTTACAGTGTGTGAATGTGCGGTAATGCACATCCGCATTCAATAGCTTCCGTTAATTTCCCCCTAGAATTCGAGTCCAGCTCAGTGTAATCAGTCAAAGGACAACTGTATGCGTTTTCGTATTTTCTCTTCAGAAGATATAAATCCATGAATGTCCTGCGAAGAAAGAAATCCTCACTTGTGTGTTTTTTAACCACGTTCGTTATTTTCAAGAGCAGATAGCTCCTTAGTCCTAAGGGTCTGAATTTAAATCCTGGTCTTTGCCGATTGACCCAATCCCCACTGTAATATTCTCACATGTGCTTTGCCCACAGACACACAATGAATCCCTCAATTACTATATTCAGGCATGAGGAGTTGTGGTACTTAACCCTTCCAAGGGATATAGCCACTCCGATCAGAAAAGAGCTAGCTCCTATTGAAATTTAACTTTTTGTTCCAGTACATGATCTGATTGTACACTTATAAAAAAATAGGATGCCTTCACCTTTAAATAGATTTCAACATCGCTAAAAAAAGTTCCAGACTTTACGTTTTGAATCACCCTTCCTCCCGCTTCCCTAATTGAAATTTTCTTACATTGCCATTATATAATTTCCTCTCCTTAAATATCTGAAGTAATATGTAGACGACCCCTTCATATCATTTCAATGATACAGTACGTATTCATCCGAAGGGATGTGCAAAGTTCTTAACAATAAAATGAATGTCTCTAAATAGTCCAAATTGCTAACATCCATTTATGCACTATTATCATTGAAGATTATTCAAGAATTGACAAACGGTACGTTTAGGAACTCCATCATTTCAATTCTAGACCCGGGATGAAGAAAAACGAGTCTCTGAAGCTGTCATAAAACAGCGTCTCAGTCCCAGAAGATCTTCAGGGACCGAGACGCTGGTCTTTGACAGCCTCACGAGTCCCTATTTACACTACGGTAGGAACCTCCTAGAGACACATAACGTGCCTCTGGGATAGAGACTGGCAGCCCCTGTTCAAGGCACCCAGAAACCTCAGCTCAGAGACTCGCAGTCTCTCGTCTCGTCGCGGCCACCGTTTTCATGCTGCTAATTAACGTCTTTACCTACTTTTCGCCTAATTGTATCATCAAAAATCACCCATTATGGCAGTAATCATAATACCATAAAGATGGATCGAATGAAAAAAAAAGAAATCGGTTCGCTAGTCTTGAGATAGTTCCAGGCGGTAGTCCATCCAAGTACTGACTGTGTTCGTCGTTGCTGAACTCTGGTGACTGCCTGAAGTTCTGCCGTTGTCCGCTGCTAATCTGAAACATATACTTTTCTTTAATTCAATTGGGCTCAAATATGCATCGCATATTCCTTTCCGGATTTTTAGAGAATGAGAAATGCGAATTTCAACTATAGAGTATCGAAAATTGATCCAGAATAGTTTATAAAAAAATCAGTGCATGCGATTGACAAAGACCCGAGAGAAAAATTAAGGCGGGCAACGAACAGGATTCAGGCGGTTTAGTGGCAGATTTGAGGGAAAGCAGCGGATAACTGGCGTGCTCCTAGCAGCACATGGCAGTTTCATTATTTTTATTGAAAAGTGGCAGGCAGTTTACAGGCAGCGTAAAGGCAGATCACTTGGTGGATTGGAGGAATGGCAGCATATTAACCGTCAAGAGACAGTTTCATGACAGTACCTACAAGCGGGAAAATGGCAGCACAAGAGCGGTCAACAGAAAAGACCGTCATCTGGCAGCTCAAGCACAGTTTTTCAATAACGTCATGGGTGAGCTGTGTTTGAGCTGCCAGAAGACCGCCTTTTCTACAATCCGCTCTTGTGATGCCATTTACCTGCTCGTACATGCTGCGATGAATCTGCCTTCATGAGGTTGTTTGACTGCCTTTCTTTATAATCGTCTATCTCTCATAATTGTAGTATGATTGGCGGTTTCGTTACTAATTTGAATCATTCCAGGTTCACACCGATCGTTTGTATGGATTCGATTTTTCTTAAAACAATTTATTGCTAGGACACAAAATTTGATATTACGATGGCTACGATGACTGAGTACTCTGCAATTCAGTTTTTTCAACCGGCAAACAAATGATTTCAACAACTTAAGTTACCCTACGAAAAAAATTATTGTGAAAAGAATTAAAGATTGAGGCAAATGGTCCTTAGCAAATATTTTTTGAAACACCTAAAAATAACTGTTTAATGTACTGATTTTAGTCAATTCAACGAATTGATATTTCTGATTCAATTAAATTGAGTAAATTCAACAACTTTTGTAATTATGTCAAAAAAATATTTGCTATGTTCCATTACTTTCTTATCTATTCATAATTATTTTAGAGTCACCAGTTTTCAATAATTAATAATCATTTGGTAGACTATTTTCTCATTTGAAATGAACGAACAGTTCCCTTCATTGAATAATTCACGTGCATTTATTATACAGACAATTTATTAATTAAAAAATTGCCGTGAAAAAATAGATATTTATAAACCAGAATAAAAATATATACTCTCAAGTATTACAAAATAGCCGTGCGGACTAAATGAACATCCAAAGGAAGAAGATCAACCAAAGCAGCCTAGGTTCGAACCCCGGTCCCGGAAAAAAAAACGTAATATCTCGGGAACGGCGCGACCGATCCGTTTTTTTTTTATATCGGTGTGGTCTGCGTCGAAAACTGCCAATGATGGCCATAATTTCTGAATTTACCACACAAAATTAGGTGTACTTATAAGTACAATTAATTAATCAATTAAATATGGCATTATGAAGATGGCAGTCTAAAGGCAGGGTACTGGCATGTGGCATCTGCCAAAAGACCGCTCTTATGCTGCCACTGGATGCTTTATGCAAAAGGCAGTATAGAGGCAGCTTTTGGCGCAACTCCCGCCAGTCCGCCGCCAGAAAAGTGGCATAAAAACTGCCACTAGACTGCCATTTGGAAATGCCAAAACGCTGCCTCTAGCCCGCCTTTTTCTTTCTCCCGCGGAGGAATAAACAAATATTACTTGAAAAGTGGTTGATCGGATAAAATACGTTGAAATTGTCTGTAGATTTGATCAGAAAAGAATAATAAATTCTGCGTCATCTCCTCAGTTATAAACGATCGATTAGAAATTTTGAGATTGACAGCATAGATAATTTGGAAGAAAATAACCACAATTAATGGATTTTCATGATTTTCAATTATTCGTTGCGAAAATAACATAGGGGAAAATGGGTTGAAATGGACATTAGAATGAGATGGTTTCACGGCTATCTTAGAAATCCATATTTTTCAATTGATAGACCCATGAATCGATGGCAAACGATCTCACATTCCACTTCCATTTGGAGTTTTTACGCTACGACTAATAGAGCTGGAGATATTCCCAAAAACCACAGTTTGCCAAAAGTAGAAAGGTCTAGAAAATCGAATTTTCAAAAAATAGAAAAAAAACAGCTTGGATACATCATTTCCACCACAAACTTTCTCAGCTTTTTAATGAAATCATGAGAAAAAACTCATCTCCAATATTTTTATCAGTTCCGAAAGTTCTTCATAATATAAACATAAAGATTCAACAGTGTCCATTTCACCCTTTGTATCCGTTTCATTCCCCTTTCTCCTAATGTTGAAAACTTTGATTGAAGTCAAACATGAAAAAAAAAAATCCACAATTTCGAAGTCGTATCAAAATTGAAAATTAAAAAATTATTAGGTTAAAATGAAAAAGTTGATCCATTTCGGTCTCTCCCATGAAGACTCATGTCTTTGTATATCTTTATGAATTCATTGAAAGCCCAGCAAAAATACGAGTCCTCACGGGTGAAACCAGCGAAGATTCTGGAGTGACACGAGAGACACTGTAAAGTCAGTGGCGGGACTTGCGAGACACTGCAAAGATCCGAAAGTCTTCCTGGGAGACTTTAAGGACCGTAAAAGACTCTCAAAGACTTGAAAAGTTTATCTCGGGAGAACATAAAACAAAAAGAAGGCAGAATTGAAGATGAGTTGAAAAAATTTCATAAACATTTGATTACGAAAGTGTCTTGCGTGAGGCCTAAAATGCGATCAATTAAGCCCTCAATTGGGACGAAATGACGCGCACTCATCTAAACTAACAAGAGGCATCTGACTATAGAATCCATTGTGCGGAATTAATTCAATTCAATTTTTTTTTCCCTTTTCATTATGAGTTAATTTCTCGTAATTTTTCCCCTTAATTTGCAGCGAAAGAAAATGATGAAGTTTACATTGAATACATGACAGCGAGACTGTTTGCAATCTTTATTTAGAACGTGATATTAGATTCCAACTTAATGGGGGATTTTTGGTCCTCAACAAACTAAAGCGAATAGATGATATTTTTATCTGGAGTAATAGTGTTTTTGCGTACTTTGCCGACTCATAATTTCAAACAACTCTTCAAGTCCCAGTTCTCTTGATAAAGAGAACTGGGAGAAGGCTGTGATGGAAAAATATTCATCCTTTTGATACTTAGAACGAATTATTATGATTATCACCATAAATATTGGAGATAAAAAAATGGTTGAAACACTAAATGTTGGTCTCATTAAACCGATAAATTGCTTGAAATCCTAACACTCTCACCAATTCAGCCCGTAATATGTTAAGATCTTCATTTTTCGAAAAAAAATGTAGAAAGAAGTGGAAAGAATAAAAGAAGGAATATTTTCATAAAAATACATATAGATATATAGATGTTTCTTGCGTCGCATAAAAGGCATACGGCGGCAAGCAGGCGAGCATGGTGGTAGCCCCCATGGGTGGACCATACCGGACACCGTGGGATTCTCTTCTTCTCTTATACTACCGAAGAGAGGAGAGGAGAGATCGGTTCTGTTGGACCGGTCGTCGCTTCGAACGATCGTGCCGGGGTCTAAATATATCCGAGATAAAGACCGCCAGTTAGCGAGCCAGTTCGACGCCGTTATCCTTCCCCCTCCTGTCCCCTCCTTTTTTTTATATTTTTTAATAATTTCTTTATTTTCTCTTTTTGTTCGCGTATATATCCTACGGGTTTTCGTACCAAAATGAGACAGAATTATATATGAAATGATGAGAAAGAAGAGGAAAACGGTGGAGAGGGGAAAGATGGGAGAAGCCAGAGATGTGAAAGAAGAGAAAAGAGAATGAGGGAAGGTAAAAGAGTGGTGCCGGGGTGGTCGAAGGCATAACCTCACGGACACCGTGGGATTTCTTCATGGATTCGCCACTCATTTATTTCTTTTCTGTTCCTTCTTTGTTTTTTTTCTTCAACCTCCTTTTACCTTTCACTCTTTTCCGACCACCGGCAGTCCGCCAAAAGTGTATGTGGGATTGAGAAAGTAATTAATGAGGTGTTTTTTCCCGAAGAAAGGAAAGAAAATGATCTAAAGAAAGAATGGTCCTCCAGATTCAATCCCAGCCCATTAGAAACTCGTTCAGATAATAGTTAATATATTTTTAAATAGAACTGATGGCAAAAGTTAATGCAAACATTTTTAAAAATATATATTCAATTACAATAATTTTCATGCCATTTTTATCAATTACTCAGATAGTTGAAGTGATATCCGAAAAAAATAATAATCATCAGTTCCTATTTCTTTATCTTGAAGAACGTCTGGCATCAGAAAATCAATGATTCCATTTCATAAGAAGTTTGAACGAAAAGAGGAGAGAAAAATACTCATGACGCTGACGATTATGGACTATGGGTCTTTGCCTCCTCCATCGCACGGAGACAGCAGTTTTCGAAGCAATAGTGTCTAAATATAGCTACGATAAACAGAGGCAGTTAGTGTACCGTACTACCGTCACACTCTCAAGTCTTCAATATATACGTTATTTTTCATTTTTACATTTTCATATTGAGTAACACAATTCCAAAAAAAGAATTAAATTTATGGATTCTCAAAAGTATTTGATAAATGAGTTTACTTGAATGACGAGCTTACACCGCTTGTCAACACGACTCTACTTAATTAACGTTGTTCACTTTTTTTCTATTAAATACAGAAAAAATCGTCATCCATTATTGAAAATAGTATTGATTCTAACCATTTTCGTATCTATTTGGTTTCAAAAAATAGTGGAAAGAATGGATAGTATTAAGAAAAAATCAATTAAGCGCGAAATAACATGAAACAAATGATGGAATTGAAACGAAAATTTTACAAAATTTCCTCAGGTTGAATTGTCCATATACTAATAATATTCGATTAAATATAAATTTCTTTCCCACGTATATATAGCCCGGGTGGTTCTCTAACCACCTCGTTTTCACGGTCACGGTGACTCCCACGGGTGCCCCCACGACGTCACGCCACATCGGGGAAGCCATTATCTCCGTAAATCTCAGTACCTTCCCCCTACTTCCCTCTGGACCACCCCGCTCGTCCGAAAAAATTATCAGCCCTCAACAAAAAAAACTAAATCAATCATTATTGATATTTCTGCAAATAATTCGAAAAAATTGTTTTTTAATAATCTATAAATGTTGCTAATCACAGAAATGCTTCGTGTCAAAATTTTAGAATAAAGAACTTTTCAGAGAAATGATCTGGTTGAATTTATCTAGTAATGAGTGAACATTAAATTAATCAATAGAAACGTCAATTTTTTAATTTTTTGTATCAAAGAATTTGGATACTCTCACATAACTTAGAGAGTCAGAAGGGGGAATATATATCTTTGTTAGAGAATGCGTCGCCTCCTGACCACCTGGCATCCGTCCCACCTACGTGAAAGTTCGTATCGACACTAACAGCCACCACATTCTCGAACACTACACGTTTTCAAACTATTTTATTCAACTTAGAAAACCTTAAGATGTTTATCTTCATTCGCTATTCTCCATCCAAGAACGTGAAAAATTGTCATCGACCATTAGAGAAATTTTCGGCTCAAACGATTCTGAAGAAACAAATTTCGAATGAAAATTTGAATAACTTTAGACTCCTTGCTTCACTTTTTGGATAATGCGTCCAATCGATCATAGCATAATTTCTTCTTCCTCATTTGAATGGGAATTTTTCGCTGCTCCCACTAGTGCACACAGCATAAGCTCCAAGCCACTAGCCTCCGAAGGGAATTATATTTTAATGGGAAACAATCATTTATTCAAGTATAAAAGATGAACTCTCATAAGAAATCATGAAAAGTAATGAAATATTAAAGAATTCCATTTACATATGGTATTTTGCCATTCAAGGATATACGTAAGAGTCGAGACTATCGCTATTTGTCCCGTCCGTCTATAAATAGTATCAACTGCTGTTGATTTACGAATAAATGAAAGCCTCTTTCATAGTGTTCGTGCTTAACATCTATATGTATTAGTTTAACTTCTCGAATGCCTGTTGCTCTCCTATCCCCACCTTCTCTTTATTACCATTAAATATAAAGTGGGAAAGAGAGGGGGCAGAGGTTCGTCTCACTAACTTCGTCTTACTTTGTCACGTGTATACTCACTGATCGGTGCACATTCACTGTCGGCTGCTCCGTTCCACTCCTCTCTCGTTTTGTTTTTTTTAAAATTATTTCATTCCTGTTTTTATTTCTACTCTTATCCATTCTACTCGGTGTCTGCTCTGCAGGGAAACTCAACAATTTCAATTATGGAAATTAGTTTAAATAATAATCGCTCAGTTCTCGAAACACTGTTAACTATTAATATATGAATACTCAATTACTCACAATAGCAAACAGGGAATCGAAATAATTTCATCCTTCTCAAAAAGAGGCCCATGCAAAGGATTGAACAGAGACCCAGCAAAAATTTCAAGTTCTCGAGATTCTCAAAAATATTTTGTAATCAAGTAATGAAGATAAAAGCAACAGAAATTTCTTCGCTCGACTAGGATAAGGATTCATCATTGATGCATGTTTCAATAGTTACTGCCAATAATTCATTATCAAATGGAAAAAAAAACATCAACTATCTTTTTCCCCCAATAGTGCCTCGCAAATCCATCGTGTCAGTTTCGATTGCGATTGTTGCACAACGCCTTGCACTCGAGAGCTCCCCACACACACCGGTACTACTTGCGCGCACTCTCTCAAGGTGGTCTCGTCTAAATATAGCCGACCGCCGGCCAGGAATAACGCCAGTCAGCTAGCCGGCAATGACCAATGCACCCTAACACCACGCCCTCATAATTTTAATTCCAAAGTTTTATTTGCCCTCTCACTTTTAAGATGGGGATTGATGTACTACTCATTTCCTTAGCAGATATATCTGGTTTAGGAAAAAAGTAGCGGTGAGCGAATGATTCGAAACGTCGAATAATTCGCAGCGAATCGAATTCAAATATTCGATTCGATCTTCGAATCGAATAATTCGAAATTCGAATATTCGATTCCAAATTCGAATATTCATGTTCCAAATTCGAAAATTCGATTCGAACTTCGAGTATTCAGAAATTCGATCCGAAATTCGATTTTCAATTCAAAAGTTCCCTTAACGGACTCGTTGTTGGGCTATTGATCGTTGGTCGTGTACCCATATCGATATGTCTACTCAGTCGATTCTTCATCGGTCGAAGGTCGATACGAATTCTGAAATCTTTTGAAAAACGAAAATGTTTGACTCGAATTCATCACCTGTCCAAGTCGATTTATTTCCTTTTTCTAAGAGATTTCATAATTTTTATCGACCATTGACCGATTAAAGATCGACTGAATGAACACATCGAAATAGGTAATCAATGGGTCCGCCAGGGTCGATTCTAAATTCGAATATTCGGTTCGAAATTTGAATAATCGATTCAAAATTCGAAAATGCGATCCGAAATTCGATTTTAAATTAGGGCTGAGCGATTCGAATCGAATCGAATGGTGGAATTCGATTGGATTACCGAATCGCATAATTAGATTTTCGAATGCTCGATTCAAAAATCAAATATGAGATTTTCAAATCGGATTATTCGATTTGACAATCGAATCGAATGCTACTATTTGATTCGAGTTGAGAGCCATTCGCTCATCCCTCATTCAGAGTTCTCATTTTCACTCAGTCATTAAGGGAAGAGAAGGGTTTTGGCGGTCGAGATAAAGCATATTTTCAAGAATTTTTTTAGACGGTACAGATAGTGTTGGTTTCTTCAATGAACTTCTATATAATAATACAACATATGAACTATATTTTTCAAAATTTTAATTGCAAAATATTGAGAAATAAACCGTTGCCAGCAAATATCTGCAGGCATCCCAAAAAAAACGGTGTACACTAGAACTCTTCACTAGATCAAGTTGGAAAAATCCAAGTGCGTTGATTAGCTAAGAGGTTTCTCGAGGTAATGTCGTCAAGTTTTTTTTTTTTATCGATTTTTCAATTTTCGGTAGCACTTGAAAGTCAAAAATGCGATTTTTGCTTGAAAAAATTAACTAATTTGTTATTGTCAAATAACGAATAATTATTTAAAAAAAGGAAAAACTCGACGACATTACCTCGAGAAACCTCTCACCTAATCAACGCACTTGGATTTTTCCGTTTCTGTTGATCCAGTGAAGAGGTCTAGTGTACACCGTTTTTTTTTTGGGATGCCTGCGGATATTCGCTGGCAAAGGCTCATTTATCAATATTCTGCAATGAAAATTTTGAAAAATATAGTTCATATGTTTTATTATTATATAGAAGTTCATTAAAGGAACCGACATTATCTGTATCGTCTAAAAAAATTCTTGAAAATATGCCTATTCTCGATCGTCAAAATCCTACCCCCCCCCCCTCACCTTAAATGATTCGAATTCGATTGGGAGATCGTATCTAATGTTCCTCGATTCATTTCGAATCAATTATTCGAATTCCCGATCGAATATTCAAATTTAGAATCGATTCTTTAAATTTCGAATCGATTATTTAAATTTCGAATTGAATATTACGATTTAGGATCGAGTTTTCGAACTGAGGATCGAATTTTCGAATTTTTAATCGAATTTTTGAATACTCGAATTTCGAATTGAATTTTCGAGTTTCAAATCGAATTTCGAATTGAATTTTCGAGTTTCAAATCGAATTTCGAATTGAATTTTCGAGTTTCAAATCGAATTTCGAATTGAATTTTCGAGTTTCAAATCGAATATTCAAATTTTCGAATATTCGATTTGGCTCTGGCTATTTGCACAATATATTTCAAAACAATTCAAGAAAAATATATTGGTTCGAATATTCGAACATTCGATTTGTGAATCGAATATTCAAGAATCGAACTATTCGATTCGAAAATCGAATCGAATTTCACTATTCGATTCGATTCGATTCGAGAGGTATTCGCTCACCCCTAGAAAAAAGTAATGTTGGAATAAGTTCGCCAATTATTCACAACAAAATTCTCAAACTTCTGAGTATAGAAAATTATTAACAAACTTCTCCATCTTCATTTTCTATTGATTCAGAAATGCTCGGATTATAAGGCCTCAAAAGTTCCAACTTTCGCCCGGACCGAGCCCCCGGATACACAAGTAACGAAATCTGTGATAGCCCTCTTGCTGCATTATGGTTGGAATAAGTTCACAATAATAACCGAGAGTGCATGGACAACTGTTGCCAAGTCTTTAGAGAATCAGGCTTTAAAAAACAATCTGACAGTTAATCATTACAAGACCGTAGAAGATAGGCATACATGCTGCGAAGAACGTTTACCATGCTGCCAGGTCAGTGTTTGGTTTCAACTCATTCAAGAGACGAAGAACATGACACGAATTTACATATTTCTTGGGACAGCTATGTCCCTCATAGACATGATGAATTCGATGCAGAATCAGAGACTATTGGACAATGGCGAGTATATGGTGATTCACGTTGACATGATGACATATTCACCTAGGGAAGCACAGAAGTACTTATGGAAGCCTGAGCACTTTGATAATCTAAAGAACTGCCTCGAACCGAAGGACTTCCTAAAGAGAGCTAGATCATTAATGGTTGTGGCTTCAACGCCTCCAACTCAAAATTATGAAGAGTTCACTAAGAAAGTCAGAGAGTACACTTCGAAAGAACCCTTCAATTTTCCTGTTCCTGATTTATTGATGAAGTACGAAAAATATGTGTCAATTCATGCTGCTTATTTGTATGATTCTGTAAAACTTTACGCAACTGCATTGGATCAATTGATCAGGGAACTACCAGAGCATAGTCTCGGGGAGATTGTGAGTAATGGGACGATGATCATTGAGACAATTATCAAGAAACATACATATCAGAGTGAGTGTCATTGCTTAGTCACTTTTTTTTTATCGTGGAAAGTTTATTCTTGTGAGTTAATGGATATAATAAATTCATTAAATTATAGAACGGAAAACGCTATGAAACAGTCTATCCTAGTAAATATGTCAAGAAGTTTTCCAATTTGATTATCATTCATAATAAGTTTTCTCTAATGAAGCTCTATTCTCAAGTCATTTTCTTAAACAGGTGTCAGTGGACAAACAATTAAACTGGATAAAGCAGGCGACTCAGAAGGGAATTTTTCTGTTCTTGCTCTGAAAAAAGAACCTTTTCACATAGGCAACTTCAGCTGCAACTTCCAGATGAAGCCAGTGGGACAGTTTCAACAGGGTGAAACTCTAGTGAGTGAGTTGGAGTTATAGTGAACGAGAAGAATGAGACAAAAATTTATATTTCAACATACTTGGTTAATATCTTTTTTTTCTCCACATTGTTTCATCAATTTGGATAGGTGTACAGGCCATTTGAGGCAATGGATTGGCCGGGAAAAAATAAACCGGAGGCTGAGCCTGGTTGCGGCTTTCTCAATGAACATTGTCCCAAAGATGACACACATCTCCGTAGCATCGTTGCTGCTGGCGTATTAGCAGTTCTGCTTTTCTGTGCTGCTGTTATTACAATGAGTATTTACAGAAGATGGAAAATTGAACAAGAAATCGAAGGTTTGCTCTGGAAAATCGATCCCAGTGAGATTCATGGATATCCGCATTTGGATAATCTCATGTCATCACCTAGTAAAGTAAGTTTATCAACCTTCAAGGGGTTTCGTTACGTGAAATTCATACAGGACGTTCTTAATGTTATGCTCATTATGTACTTTTTTTTCCCTAAATTTCCATCTGATCGGTTTTAAAGTAATTAACGGGCAAACTTGCGTTTTAAACACGGGCTCTGTATGAGACACGAGTTCCATCGTTAATTACTCTAAAACCGATCAGATGAAAATTGAAGAAAAAATAGTACATAATGAGCATACCATTAAGAACGTCCTGTATGAATTTCGCAGCGATATCACTGAACCCAAAATGGTAACAAAACTCCTTAATGCTGCTATCATGAAAATTCTCAACGAATTAGAGGGGTTCCTCCAGGGTATTCTCTATGCTATCGCTCGATCATTTTGGAATATCCATTAGTTTTTTTTATTGCTTTTCAAAAAATTATCGAGAATTTTGAAGTAACTGCTTCAATTTATGAGAAGAGATTTTTACACTACCCAAGCTTATAATTTATTTTCTGTTTCATAATTCCTCTAGCTGCTGCGTCCATCCGAAAACTATATAACATCACTTTCGTCATCTTCAAGTTTTTATTTGAAAATTACTCAAAGACCGGGCAGAATGAATTCTTGAAAAATTCTAAAATAGAATTCCTCGAATAGAATTATTAGAAATGCAGAATAAGTTTGTGGAAAAAATATTTTAAAAAATGAAAATTCTGAAATTTCGGGAGAAAAGAAACAATTTTCATTATTTTTCAAAATTCTCTCTAAATTTAATTGGAAGGGAAAATGAAAAAATTCTCAAATTTTGATGATGCATTGAATAAGTGTTCAGGAATACGACAAAAAATCTATTGTTTTGTGATTAATTTTCTAAAATTATCAATCAACGTTCGTTTTGCCCCATCCTCACCTACTCGATGGGTTAAAATCTATGTCTGGAACAAACTCAAATTCCCTCTTTCCTTCGATATATTGAGAAATTTGGGAATTAAAATCAAACAATTCTTAAATAATTTAAAATTTTACTTTTATTTTCCAGTTAAGTTTAGTCAGCGCAATGTCATACGAGTCAAGATGTGGAGGTCAAGTGTTTGCGCAGACTGGCCATTATCATGGTGTTGTAGTACGAATAAAGGAACTTAAATTTTCAAAAAAAAAAGACATATCACGTGATGTGATGAAGGAAATGAGAATATTACGTGAAATAAGGCATGGAAATTTGAATTCTTTCATTGGTGCTTGCGTTGAACCCATGAGGATACTACTAATTACCGATTATTGTGCCAAAGGAAGTCTTTATGTAAGAAAAATCAAGAATAGTTCACTGTTGCTCTCATTTACGATAATTGAGAAAATTCTAATTTAATTCCCGGTTTTGTAGGACATAATTGAAAACGAGGATATCAAATTAGACGATATGTTCATTGCGTCTTTAGTTCATGATCTCATTAAGGTAAGGAATAACATGAAAATGAAGTACTGTGCTCAACTCTATTAAGAAATCATGATCTTCACAAATAATGGATTATACTTACTAAAGAAAGTCTTAATCTCTCAAGTACGGGGTCCATATACGTATATGGATCGGAAAGTCTGTCCTATTGGTCTGGGTCCATATACATATTTGGACCTTGTCGCGCATCACTCAAACTCTCGTATCTTCCAAACTAAGTAACATTTTTTAATTTCGAAGAAAGATATGGAAAGTAGAAAGTGCTAGCTCCAATTTGAACTCCATCATGTATTTTTGAATGGTCTTTACCTTTGTTGGTTCTTTATAAAAACAAAACCATGATTTTTTTATTACAAATGTTCAAACGTCTCGTATATCAAGGTTATATTTTCGGAAAAATTTCATTTTTTTTCTTGAATAGCTGGAATATTTATCTAGCAGATCGAATCAACAAAAAAAATTGTGTTGATAACAAAGAAAAAGAGTTCTCGCCAATAGATATCGAACTTTGCAATGCTGCCGTACATAAGGATAAATTTGGGCTTGAATTCTTCATCATTTCATTTTATTAAACAATATGTGAATAGATATTCTCGAAGGCTAAGAGTTCTGTGAGTATCAACTATTATAAACAAAAGCCGTTTAGGTCCCGCAATCTTAGCAAAAATGTCGCCCTCGGCGCCCGGCCACTGGGGAGATCTGCACGTCCGAGGTCCCGTACTTGAGGGGTTAATGATAGAAATGGTCTTATAAATGGTTAGATGAAATATGGTGAAATTTTGTATCGTTAAGAATATTCCATTAATTTGATGAATATATTCTGTTCGGAAGTTGAAAATTATTCTTTGGTGAAATTTTGTATCGAAATTTTTTCCAACATCTTGAGATTTGTAGGACAATTCTCCTTGCATTATGAGAATGCACAATATTTATGCTCCATTTATAAATAAGTTTGATTTTCTTACCAACTATAAAAAGTGATCTAATCTACAGAATCGTAGTTGCCAATAGTAATTCCTCGTCATTGATTATATCAGCATATATCATAATTATTATTTTTTCTCACTATTTTTCAATCTTTTTCCCTTCAACAGGGTATGTTGTATATTCACGAATCTTCAGTGTTAGTCTGTCACGGTAATCTCAAATCATCAAATTGCGTTGTGACGTCTCGCTGGGTACTTCAAGTGTCCGATTTTGGTCTACATGATATGCGACACTGCGCCGAGTCCGACAGTATCGGTGAACATCAGTATTATCGGAGTAAGTATTCATGGGAACGAAAAAAGGATGTGATCATAGCGTTTCCGTTCCGTTCACTATTTTCAGATCTGTTCTGGAAGGCGCCAGAGCTTCTGCGAAATCCTCATGCGCCAATCAGAGGAAGCCAAGAAGGTGACATCTACTCTTTTGCCATAATTCTCTTCGAAATGATAGGAAGAAAGGGTCCCTACGGTGGAGTCAATTTAGAGCCTAAAGGTAATTACTGACAAACATTGAAATATTTATATTTTTGCTTCCGAATGAAAGCATTAGAAACGTCGGATTTTTTGATTTCGGGTTTTCCTTGGAATATGACTCCAAATGATCCAAAACATCGGAAAATAATATGTTTAAAGCATGTCTGTATGTGTGTGTGTGTGTGTGGGTGTGGTTGTGTGTGTCTGAGTGTATTGACATGTATCGTCATTTCCTCTGAAACGGCTATATTTAGCGCTCTAAAAAATTTGACAGTATTTTTCCTCGGTGTGCAAAATGTTGTCAGCAAAATTTCAGCGGAATCGGTTGAACAGTTTCCGAGAAAAATAGATTCTTTAAAAAAGCGTGTTTTCGAATTTTTCCGATGGAAAATTAATTCATAGCCTCCAGTCTGAGCGATAGTATTCATCTCATTAAAATTCACATTTTTCACTCGGGGTAAATTTTTTTCTGATTTTTCGTTTTGGAAATTATTTCAATTTCAGTGATTTTCAGTTCAGATTTTAGCGGAACGATAACTCGATAAGTATTTGAGCTAGAGACTTCAAATTTTGTCAGTTTGTATATCTGATGAAGGTACATTTTGGTATTGAATCTAGATAAAATTCGTCCAGTCGTTTCTGAGATATTTGCAATAAATGATTTTTTTTTATGGCGTATTCCGCAAAAACTACTGGTCTGATTTACACCAACTTGTACTTAAAAAATTCGTTATAATGAAGGGAATGAACTCTATAGATTACCAATTTATTGATCAAGTATTTCTTTTTGTTATGAAAAAATTAACTTTTTTAGGAAAAATCAGAAATTTAAATTCTTCTCAATTTTTTCCTGAGAACACATATAGTTTTTATTTCATGATAATAAAATATGTACTTTTCCGCATAAAATGAGATCATTTTCATCCTGATATGATAGTTAGAACCTTGAAAAGTTGAATGATTAAATTCAGAAATTAATTGATTCATTATTTTGGATCGATTATTGGAAGTTCAATAGATTAATGATAATACTTTTTTGTATATGAAGAATACCAATTAAGGAGAATCGAATCAATACTACGAATCGAATCATTGCTACTTTAGCAATGCTCGAACTAGAGCTCAAAAATTCCATTCGGAAGCATACTGCCAATTGCATTGGCAGAATATTAAATCTGAGAATTCAAGTGACACATAAGGGGTTAACGCCTGCTTGTTTAATTTTGTGAACCCATGTTACTTTTGATAAACATCAAAGTCATTATTCACTGAAACAAAAGATAAGGTTTTTGTTTTTTTTTATAGAAATAATCGATCGTGTTAAACGATATCCAGAGGACACGGAGCCACCATTCCGGCCAAACATCGAAATTTTGTCAGAATCAGAGGCTGATTGTGCTGATTACATTGTTAGTACAATAACTGATTGTTGGTCAGAAAGTCCAGAATTGAGACCTGACTTCAAAATGATTAGAACTAGACTGAAGAAAATGAAGGCTGGCAGACATCGTAATATTATGGATCAAATGATGGATATGATGGAAAAATATGCAAATAATCTCGAGGATCTAGTCAATGAGCGTACGCGCCTTCTCTTCGAGGAAAAACAGAAAACTGAAGACTTATTGCATCGAATGCTACCAGAGTCGGTTTTTTTTCTTCTTTACGAGAAAAAATGGATGATATTCATGGCCCTTTATTGATTTTTTTTTTCAATTTCTTTAACAGACCTGTGGCTAATTGCCTAACGAATGGAATCGGCGTTGAGCCAGAGGCCTTCGATCTTGTCACAATTTACTTCAGCGATATCGTTGGATTTACTGCCATGTCAGCTGAGAGTACGCCATTTCAAGTTGTTAATTTTCTCAACGATCTTTATACACTCTTTGATAGAATTATAAAGGGATACGATGTTTACAAAGTGGAAACGATTGGTGATGCCTACATGGTGGTGAGTAAAATCATTCAGTTAGATTGTTGCCACCTTCCATGTCAACTTTTGTAATTAAGTCATTCGATAATTCGGATCATTGTGATTTATGAAATATTTAAGCTGATGAAGGGTATAGCTTCTTACGATCCCCGAAGAACAGAAAAATTTTAGTTTTGTTTCAATAGTTTTGAAGATGATACGAAGGATAAAAATGAAACACATCAATTTTTTGTATGATAACTGAAAAGGGATTAGATCGACAAACACTACCGTAATGCATTCTGCAAAAAAAATTCGCTGCACTAAATTGTCCTAGAGTGAAAAAGGCGTGAATGGTACACATTTCCCATCTCGTTACGCCCTTTTCATTCTAGGTCGACGATATATATATATATATATATATCGTCACTATATATAGCTTGTTTATTCAGCTTCAATTTGTTTTTCTTTACCTTGATTCGACCATTCTTCGTTGAGATATCGGACTTTGAATGGAAAAAAATTGTTTTGTCTTTGATCTTCGATATCTCAGCAACCAATGATCGCACAGAAAATTAATGGTGGGCTTTGAAAACTTGAATAAAACTTCTACAAAGAATTGGCCATCGTTTTTTCGGAATTTTTTTTTCATCCTATACATAAATTTAAAAAAGCGAAAAGAAGGTTTTTGGTGATTTTTCGAAAAATTGAACGCTCAATTAAAAATATCAAGGAAACCAGTGTGTTTTTTACAGTTCAGTGTACGCATAAAAATCCCACAAAGTATCAATTTAATCCAGCGAGGCTTTTTTTTGTTATTCGATTGAATTTGTGGAAAAATTGAAGGATCACGTTTTTTGTTCTTAAAAGCTCATAATCCCTAACCCTTCAGCGTTCGCGTGATTTTACTCGACTTCATAGGTCGCGGTGAGCGCTCCACCGCCGTGTTAAATTCCAAGCGATGTTGCCAAATAATCAATCAGTAATTCGTGTCTGCATTCTTTCAGAAAACTTATTTTACATCTAATTTCATATTATATGAAAAATTGAAGGAGAAAGCAAACCGTAAGATGATTAAAGATTATGTTCTCAAATTTGGGTGTAGTAAGTAAGAGCGGAAGAACGACTTTGCAACAGCGCAATTTGAACGGGGATTTCACGCTTAGTCGCACCGGGCGACGTCGCGCCGTTTTTCAATCCGTGATCCACAAAATGATATTTACACTCGATTTACAAGCATTCCTATACTTATCAATAGTATTTATGCATTTTAGAAGGTTCAATGAGAGCATTAAATTTTTTTGCAATTTTTTCATTGCTAAAACTGAAAATAAAACCACAAAACGTAAAAAAGGCGGCGTCGCGCTCATTGTGCGAGCAACAAAGGGTTAACAAAAAATGAAAGAAAAATAATTTTCTCAGCTTTTTCGAAATTTCTATTGCGAAGAGCGTTTGAATTTATGAACAAAAAACGAATTTCCAGAAAAAATCAATTTTTTTTTTCTTTCGAAAATCCAATTTTAAGAGCAAAGAACGTGATCCTTCAATTTTTTCAAAAATTCAATTGAATAAAACAAAAATACGGCTGGCTGCATTAAATTGAAACTTTGTGGGATTCTTGTGGATATATTGAACTGTGAAAGCCCACTTAACATTAGTGATTTTCTCGATATTTTTGATTGAGCGTTTGATTTTTTTAAAAATCCTTGAAAGTCTTCTCCTTCTTTTCATTGAAGTTTGTCCTCTGACCATTAGTTTGAATATTTTTTGTTCGAAAATCAGCCATTGTGGTCACTCCTAAAATGAAAATCATGAAAAAACAAGCATTTGTTTCATGAACACCAACGTTTCGCCCGCTCTGCGCAGATCTCATCAGGATGCATGTATTTATTATTTTTTGCTCCTTTTTCTTGCGTTTTCAAATTAATGTAAAGAATAGAAGAAAATTTTTTTCGCAAAAGCAATGACCAATCCTCGAAGGAAATTTATTCAAGTTTTCATAACCCACTGGTAATTTTCTGTGCGATCATTGGTTGCTGAGATAACGATGATAAAAGACAAAACGATTCTTTTCCATTTAAAGTCCGATACCTTAGCAAAAAACGGTCGAATCCAGGTCAAATAAGGAAGAAATTAGAGCTGAATGAACAACCTATCCGGTCAATATGGTGGTTGAGTCGGTAAAATTTTTCCCAAGTCTGTAGACTAAAAAAAAAAAATCCATAATTTTTGTTCCAGTGTACTTGGTAGGATTCTGCGATGCACATTACTTTAAAATTGTTTTTCATTTTAAGATCTCAAAACTGAGAACTTCTGGCTTCAAATTGCTTTTTTTACTCCAATGCAACCATTTTTAAGAAAGATATGGCCATTTGAAAAATCGCAAAAAAAATAGAATTTTGTTTCTAACCCTAAATTTTTTTCTCTAGTGTATATATCCGATATATCGGATGTTGGTTTCCAAAAATCAACAGGATTTATTTTTTCGCCTCTTCATTTTCCACGTGCTTGGTAATGTAAATGTGGAATTCATCAAGAAAAGATCGATGTTCTAATTTTTATTTTTAGGTCTCGGGATTGCCGATTAAGAATGGTAATAGACATGCCGGTGAGATAGCTTCAATGTCTTTGGAGTTATTGAATGCAGTGAAACAGCATGCAATTGCCCATCGGCCACACGAAACTCTAAAACTCCGAATAGGAATCCATACTGGTAAGAGCAATAGAAAATCCTGGACTGCTGGATTGTTCACCGAAAAATCAGGCTTTACTCTGGTGACAATTCATTTTTGAATTGTCTCATTCACGCCCGTGGTGAACATTATATCTTGTGTCTCAAGAACGCTGTGGAAAGTGCGTTCTAACCGAGTGAAGTGAGGTTAGCAACACATTTTCCCAGCACCCTGAGACATGAAGATTTCTAATTCAACACTTCGATTTTTCTCCATTAATTTTTAATTATGGGAATATTTATTGTAGGTCCAGTGGTAGCTGGGGTAGTAGGCTTAACAATGCCGCGTTACTGTTTATTTGGAGATACAGTAAATACAGCGTCACGGATGGAATCAAATGGTGAACCTCTGAGAATTCACATAAGCGCACAATGCAAAGAAGCTCTTGACAAAGTTGGGGGTTATATAGTTGAGGAAAGAGGCTTAGTACATATGAAAGGCAAGGGTGAAGTCAAAACCTACTGGCTCGTTGGTGCCAATGAGAAGGCTATTCAAAAAAGAGAGGTAAGTTGAACGAAGAACTGAGAATTGATAAATACTAAAAAATTGTACGATGCTACGTACTGTATTCAGGTGTTGAATAGATATTATATTTGGAAGGGAACTGGGTCGCTACCCGGGAAAAAATCAGCATGCATGGTCAGCCATTGATCTCATGCATGATCATACATGGGCAAGCATAATCATGTCTGGCTGGGCAAGAAAAATGATCGTCCATGAATATATATAGAAAAATTGATTAAAATAAAGAAGTAGTATTGAATCATCAGTAATTTATCTTGTAACGTTTTCAACTGATGATTACTCGCAATAAGGAATTTTTTTGATGAATTAAAATCTGACATCACTTCGGCTTCAACCCGGTCCTCTGCATATCAGGCGCGACCTGTCCCACTCTGCTAAGTGATAAACTGACTGTCTAGCATGAATTGAAAAAGTTATGTATATTTATCCTTAAAATTTCAATAATTTCAACATGGTTTGTTCTGTAACAATAATTGGATAATAATCATTATTTAACCAATCTATGTCAATAGACATAGATATACCAGAAAATCAACATGCATGATCGAGCATGCTGATTTTTTCCGGGATTAATTGAATAGACTCCAAAAATTGATTTCTAGAAATCGCTGTATGCACGCATGCGAAGCTGTACATAATCAAGCATGATTTGATATGACCACGTATGAACAGAGTTAGAAATTATTCAATACAAATACATCACATTGTAAGTCTGGAATGACCATCCATTACCATACATGGTCATGAATGATCATGCAGGAATAATTCGAATGCTCTTGCATCAATCATCGACATTCAGGCATGGAATATATATAGTCATACATGATGATACAGGACTAGATATGACCAGATATGATCAGAATAATAACAGTTGAATAATTTTCATGAATGAAAATTCTCATATTGGTCATGTATGAACATAATCGGTCATTCATGGTCATACATGATTGGACAGTGTCCACCCATATCATTGGATTAAAGAATATAATTCCTTCAAATTAGCTATGGATGATCCTATTTGGTCATGCATGACCCTATTTGGTTATGCATGATCAGGTATGAACTATGCATGTTCATGCATGGCTTATTGATACTCAGTCATGGTGCATTCATGGTTAGCCCTGATCATGCTTGAAGACTTTCTTCCGGATGATAATACTTATCATTGCTCATTCATGACCATGTATGACGGTGTATGTGTCATGACTGAGCATGCATAATTCATGCATGATCATCCATGCTTCATACATGATCATCCATGCTCCATGCATGATCATGCACGGTTCATGCATGATTCTGCATGGGTTATGCATGATTATCCATGATCGTGCATGCTGATTTTTTCACGGGTAAGGCAATATCTGAACCGTATAAGTATGGAAATTCAATGCTAGAGTAGAATGGTAGAAGGCGATAAGTCCGTTTTACTTTGCGAGGAAACTTCCTAGAGCTTTTCAGAATCTAAGGGAGATATGCATGAAGTGTTCTCAGTCCCCCTCTCGTAGCTCTGAGTTTTTTGAAAAAATAAATCTTCATTGAAAATTTCCATACTCTCAGGAAATTCTGAAATCTAACACCGAAAATACTAAAACAGCTCTATTGCTTCACAATATGTGACTGCTTGATTTTTGAGAACTGTCTCAAGCCTCTTCGTTCTTTCAGGTGGACGTAGGTGACCTCCCACCTCTCTTTTGCCGACCGAGGAGAAGTCCTAAATTGAATCCAGATTCTCGGCAAGCATCATTACTCGGTGGCCTAGGTGCGGGTTCACGTCGAACTAGCGCAGTACCTCGACCCAGTCCAGATGATTCAGTCTCTCAGTGTGGAAATGCTAGCCCCGTTCAGAGGCATCTTCGTCTGGGAAAACTTGATAGAAATCCTCTATTTTTCATGGATAGTATGTCCAAAACCACACTTGATAACGTGACCGTTCGAGAAGAGGCAGAAATACGTGCTGCAAATATCAAACTTGCTCTTGACGATCTTTTCCTTGAAACAAAACCAAAATTGAATAAAAATGCACGTGTCTTATCAACAATTGCCTCTTCATCAACAACTTCAGATTATCCCTCAATAATAATTCGTGAATCGAAGTCCCTAGATCCTTTTCCTAGTGATTTTAAGCGAGAGTCCCCTTATTTGAGATGGAAGGAACAGAGGAGAAGTTTTAGATCGTTAGAGAACTGTAAAAAGTGTGCAGGCAACTCGGAAGAGAATTTGAGAATCCTTAATAATAATTATCCGAATGGTAACGTAATTCTCAAAGAAAATTTTACGGAAGAAGTTAATACACCATTATTAGGAGAAAACATAGGAACGAGTGATGGTGAAGGGACGGGCACAGCTAAAAGATGGAGATCATTGGATCAAATAACTAATAGAGATGGTGTTCCCGACAAAAAGACTTCAGCGAGGAATTCAATAAGAAGCTGGTTGGTTAATTTGTTCAATGGCAATGGTTTGAGAAATAGTGAGGTATCCATCAGGCGAGGAGTCATCACTGGATACGATTTACAAGGAGAGAGAGAAAGTATTGTTTGAGAGTAAAGTCAATGAGCAAGTCCAGTGATGAAATTCGGCTAATTTCTTCGATTCTCATTTGATGAAAATAATTTATTTTCTAGAATCTTGATTCCAACAATACAACTGACATGATGTCATGTTATAAATGGGTTTGATAGATAGTCATAGATGTGTGAATCACACTGAACATGTAATTAAATTCTTTCGTTGCCATTTCTCACGATGGAATTTTTACTGCTCATTAATCTGAACTATCTAAAAGAATTTTTTCCAAATGTATAATTCTCAGAATATTCATCAACAAATTTCTATGGATCCAACTCCATCCGAAAGGAAAATGAGATATGTCCATATTGTAATTATTGTCCATTGTAATTGACTGAGATCGACAAATAAACAACAGTTTTGGATTTTTCGAATTAATCATAGCAGTGGAAATTCCACGTTGATTATTTTGTCTTTTAACGAGAAACGATTAGTTAAGTGCAATTTTTATGTACATGATTACAGTTACCGGAAAATATATATTTTCTTTTAGTTTCTATATTCTTTTGATGAATTCTTAAATAACAGTTGACGAGACAAGAGCTGTTCATTGTTCTGTGTAATTTAATTTTTTATTATTCTTCTCTCCTTTTATTCTCCTTGAAATGAGAAAATGAATTATGATTTTTCTTTTCAAAGGCTCAAACTCAAAATGAATGAACAGCAAGCGTATCATAATGTATTTTATAGTTTCTGAGATACTGCAGCAAAGTGAAAATCCTGGAAATAATTTTCATCACCAAAAAGAAAAAAAAACGAATAAAATTATTTCCTACTTTCGTTCCATAATCTGCTGCTAATTTCATTATGCAAATAATTTTTTTTGTTCACTGGAGGGAAGCAAATTCTTCATATGGCTGTGAAAAGTGAACTATCATTCGTACCTAAGGTGCTTAGATTGATACATATTAAGGATGATAGCTTCAAAGAAAAATTAAAAAATTGAAGCAATTAATAAAAATATTCTTAGACAATTAACTATCAATAAGTTTTGCAAAGCAGATATGTATGTAAGTTTGTAAAGCTTAAGAACAAAATCGACGTCAAATGTATATAGATTGAATAATATATCGATGTGAAGTAAATGTGTAAATGCAAAGAAACAAACGATATGAAAAGAAAAAGTTGAATAAAATCCTTTGACTTTCCCTCAATAATTTTCGAATTTTCCCATCATAAAATGAGAGTAAGATTATATTTTTCAAAAGATTATCATGAACAGGGCTAGTAGCCGTACGATAACTGTCGTACAATTACGATAATTCCCTTTCATGACGATCATATAATGTTGCCTATGTGTAAATACACGATAATTTTGAGTATCTGAAAAAAATCGAATGTAGCAAAAAAAAAGGTGTAGGGTAACACGGTTGATAAATAGACACCGGCCAAAACATGGACGGTTTCTTTTATTGAGAACTATGTAGATAATCAATGTTTCTTAAAGAGAAGACTTAGATACCTACGAATCGTAGGCTACGATGATGATATTGTGATACCGAATAATTTCTAATTCAGTTTCTAAATATTTCATCACACACCGTCAGTCAGAAAGTGATCCTTTATTAAAGAAATGCACATCGGTTGAATGTATGATTAGTCCTTAATCATTAAATTGAGTTTTTTTCCATAGAGTATACTATGGTGGACTGAAGTCATGAATAGATGAGAAAATATACGTATATATTCAAAAAACGCTGGTGCATTTTGAGAAAAACGTCGCCAAGTATGCGTTTTGATTTCATTGAAGAAAGAACAACACGAAATCAAAAGAGCAAGGTGATGGTCTATTTACGGAAAATTTAAGGTCGTTCGAAAGTTTGCGGTGTCGTGAAAAATTAGATATCTTTTTCAAACAAGTGAAAAAAACATTCTCATGTTATGCTTATAGCTTTATCTGCTAATTTATTAGCAGTTCGCTTCCGCATGGTCATTTTAAATGAACAGAGTACAATTTTAGATAGAAGTCCTTCTGATTCTTTCTCGTTGATACATGAGCACTCGTTAGAAACGATGTTTGGAAAATTCACGAAAGTTTCACACTTCACGTTTGGAGTGTTGATTTCATGTCATTGATTGTTCATTATAATCGATAATTCAGTCTTTCTATATGTGTTCCCCAATGAAAATCTGATTTTTCAGCTTTGATATTAAAATGAATACTCATTATCTTGCTCGCCAAAAGCACAATTTTCATCATTTGTAATTTATTGTTATTTTTAGTGATAATATTGGATAGAAAATCCATTGAAATCTCTACCTTCAACATTCATTCTCAGTTATTGGTCATTTTGAAATTACTTCAGTCAGTCTCATATATTTTCATCATTGATTCTAACGCTGACAATACTTTTTTACAAAATCTTTACAAATTTAATAAATTCACTCTTCGTTGGTGTTATTTTTTTTGGAGATAATGTATTTTTTTTAAATCTCTTCGATTGACGTTTTTTGATGACTTTTTTCCTATCAATTTTCTTCTTTCTATAAAGAGAAGGATCAAAAAACATCAAATTTTAATTTCTTCGGTTATTATTGAGGAAAAATGTTATTAATCAATAGGCTCTAAAACCAAAGTTGAAAATGAATGTCGACGAAGATTTCAAAAATTCAGTTAGATAAAATAATGTCAAATTCAATACCTTAATCTGCATGAAATCGATACAGAACTCATTCTAAATTTTGAGGAAATGAAAAAATTTCAATTGTGAAAAATTTGTCATATCTCACAAGATTATCATTTAATATTTTTATGTTGGCAATCGGCCATAGTGGTCACTCCAGAATTTGATAAATTAACGCATTAATTAATTAATTATTAAAGCACCAACGTTTCGTCTGCTGTGCGCAGACCTCATTAGGGTGCATATATTTATTAATTTAGAAGATTCAAATAGTCATTGTTAATAAAAATCTATGACAAAGAGATTTCTCTCTTGTGTCAATATCAAGTACACTCATCCCAACTGTCATCTTCACTCTTCACTCATCAGAGTGGTCAAGTCATTGGATCGCCGTTTTTATGTTTTCCATCACTTCCCGTGAAAACATCGGTATGCATGATCATGTATAATCATGCATAACTCTTGTAGGATCATTAGATCATGCAGCCATTAATCTCATGCATGACCATACATGGATATTGGCCAGTGATGAGCATGCATGATCATTAGGGTGGTCTTTAAAATGGCTATATTTTAATTTTTATCGATCCCCCCTCCAAAACGCTTCCAAATAATTCAAAAAAAATGTCTGTAAATTTTTAGCTCTTAATATTAACCCTCTAATATGATTATCGTCTTTAGTCGGCTTTTTGCGCTGGAGTGGGGAGACCCAATCATGTGTTGCGAAAGTCCCCACTCCTCGGCTTCTACTACGTCATGAGGCAGCAGGGCCGTTGCGACAAACAATTTTGGGATGATTCAGGGCCCCTTGATCCTTTAGGGAGCTTTTTTTCAAGTTTTTCCGCGTAAATCAATTTAATTTCATAAAAATAATAATTATTCATTATTCCTTGGGGCAACCTCAGTCGTTGGAACCAAATTTCTTTCCTTATTAATTTCTTCAAAGTAAGGTTAACTTGAATTATTTTAAAGTAAATATTTTCAATAGACTCTAAAAATTTCTATCAATTAATAGAATAATGTGTAATAAGAAAAAAGGAGTACTGTGTAGAAAGAAAAATGAAAGCAGTAGTCATCCTTTATCTTCCTTTGACCGATTATCACGCGACCTGACTACGGCCCTGTCCCACTCAACGGCAGTTGCTCCCACCAGCGTGCCAAGGACCCGCACGCACCGCCCACTAGATGGTGGGGAGAAACTTAGCCAGGAATTAGGGTTAATATTAACCTGGCCCCCAAAGCAAAAGAAGTTTTAAATGGAAAAACACATTTATTTTTGCAAATCCAACTTTGAATTTTTATAACTGTGGTAATAATTGATCAAAAAATCTGAAGTTGGGCGCGAATGTAGTTACTGATATGATGTACAGAAGGGAGCGTGGAAACAAATTTTACACAATTTTTTCCTTACTCTTAGACTTGGAGTATCCTTTTTTTCATTTAATTTCGTGCTATTCGTTTACAGTTAGGAATATGCGATCACTGACGTTATCTATATGAGCTTTGGAGGGAATTTTGAGCACAATCAAATACATTCAAGTAGTTTTTTCGAATTATAGACTTTTCTATCAGCGCCATCTACCAGGCATGATGCCTTGAGTATTTTCACGAAACTGAAAGTTGTAAATAACTGTGCAGAACGAGGATTCGAATTGATGGAAGATGACAATGTAAAATTCACTAGAAATGAAGATCAGCAACAGTTTATTCTGCAAATCATTAATGACCATAGAAAAAATTCCCTACTGCTTCAAAACAGCTAAACCTTTTATCATGAATACCCTAGCGAATTCATTTACACCGATTCTTTGAGTATTTTTTGGGTATAATTTCAGAATAGTAGACATTGGGTAGGATTTTGGTATAATTTCGGTAATTGTGTATAATAGAGCCCACAATAAAATTAATTAATTTAATTTAAATTACCTCAGGAAGGGAGGTGGCGAAGATGGTGTAATATATCTTGGTCAAAAATTTGAAGGAAAGTAGAGGAACTCGCAATAGCTCAGTGGTCAGAGCACCTGACATGTAATCAGTGGGTCGTGGGTTCAAATCCTGCTTGCGCATTCCATATTTTTTTCCGAAGATTTGACTTTGATAATTATTTAAATTTTATGGGCGCTCTTCTGCACAAATACCATAATTTCCAGATTACACCCAAACCATACTCAGCTAATACTAATATTTTCAGTATATTCGTGAAATTTCTATACCCAAATCATCCCGACGAAACACCATTGTTTTCCTTTCTTCACTACTAGAATCAAAATATCGTTGATTTCCAAACAGAGAATTGTGAAATTCTTCGATTGAAAACAATGTGTGATTTAAAAAAATATGAATTGGTCCGCTCAATTAATCTGTATGAATATCGTCGCCATAGAAACCAAGAGGCGCAAGTGCTATACCTATACGTAGGATTTACTTCCCTTCGTTCCAAAAGCGACGATATACTTCATGGTCCATTCTTCTAATATCTGAGCCTTCTGAGTGGCGATAAAATTGTGACGATTGAAATTTGATTAGAAAATATCCAAATATACGGTAGCTCAATTGCAGAGTCGAAGACTACAAATCTGAAGGTCCTGGGTTCGATCCCCGCAGATTGCTTGATTTTTTTTTTTGTTAATTACCTCTATAAATGTTACTTTATAATCGTTCAACGTCTCATGTAGTACAGAAGTACCAATTAATCCAAAATTTGATTGGAAAAAAGACGGTATAAATTGGGTAGTGAAAATTCACAAATATACCCAAAATAACGGTATTTTTTGGGTATAATTTGGGTATATTTCCAGCATTATATAGGAAAATCACTGAAAATATACTCGAATTCGGAGGATAATTTGGGTATTTTTTGGGTCGAAACGAATTCGCTAGGGTAGATAAAATTATTTATTGGATATATATGTTCGTTAATAAATATTATAAATTAATTCTCATAAATCTACTTCAATAATATATGAAATATGCGAGTGAGTCCCTATCCATTATATCACATTCAAAAATTAACAGCACTAACGAAGACTCCGATAATTTGAAATGGAAAAAGAACGGTTGAATAAGCTCCACAGTCTCTGGAATTCAATATGAAACTCATATGAATAACATCAACGATCACATCTTTCTTATTGTAAACGAATAGCACGAAATTAAAGAAAAAAAAGGATACTCCATGTCTAAAAGTAAGAAAAAAATAGTGTAAAATTTTTTTCAATTCTCCTCTCTATACATCATATCAGTAACTGCATTCGTGCCAAATTGCATATTTTCTCATCAATTATTACCAGAGTTATAAAAATTCAAAGTTGAATTTGCAAAAATACATGTGTTTTTCCATTTGAAACTTCTTCTGCTTTGGGGGCCAGGTTAATATTAATATTAAGAGCTGAAAATTTTCCGACTTTTTTTTTGAATTATTGGGAAGCGTTTTGGAGGGGGGATCGATAAGAATTAAAATATAGCCTTTTTAAGGACCACCCTAATGACCATACATGGGCGGTTGCCGGTATAAACTCCCCCGAAAAAAATCTCCTGGAGAGAATTTCCCGGAAAAAATCCCCCCGGAAAAAATCCCCCCTACAAAAATTCCTTCTACAAAAATCTCGGTAAATGGTGAGTTTCACTCTGCCAAAAATATTAAAAATTTAAATGATTCTACCAAATTTTTTGAATTGACTTGAAGTGTTTTGATTTAGTAGAGATCAGTGGCATGATTTCGAGGCGAGCAGACAAAATCCTAATTAAATTTTTTACCAAAAACAACGAACTTTTGTTGGAAGTCAATAACCAATTTAAAAAAAACAACAATTAAATGAAATTGAGATTAACACCACGTTTCGCGTAACCCAAAGCCACGACGGGGACGTAGTGGTGCATAGGCCTCGAAAAAACCTATCACGACCTATCCTATGCGACACTCGGGATTTCGATGAAGAAATTTATTGACTCAAACACCGCTCACCTTCATTGAGCATTAAAAATTTTAATTTTTCAACTTATTAGGAGAACAAGTACATAGAGCATTAAAATGCGTACTTTTCCCTCTAGTCAATAACTTGTACACATCGCGTGGAACAATATCAATCAAAAAATACCTCATACCAATTGAAACGAAAAAAAGCGAAAAAACCTCAATAAATTTAATACGGATTAAATGAAACTTCGAAATACTCATCTGAAATTTGGATTTTCCAAAAAAAAAACCATTCGCAGTGGTGGCAACTAACTTTCATTACAAAACACACAGTTTTGATGTTTCACTGCAGAGAACCAAAATCATACTGGTCTAGAAAAGGCTCATTTGGTTGAATTACCAAATTTGCCGTTTTCTTAAGACCATTGGTCTCTGTTTATCATTGTGTTTTCACACCAACTGTCTTTGTCAGGAAGAAATCGATTATTTCACGACTACCTCACCTCTCATCATGCCCCCTCTCCCACACTCAATCAAAACAATGAACTCTACTCTCTTTTAAATTTAATATTTTTCTATATTACTCTAAAATAAAATTTGATTAAGCAAGAATGTTATATTCATTGAGTTGTTGAACACAATGAATGAAATTCAAGTTTCTTGACTCGAAACTCACAACTCCAGTTATTTTGTAAAAAAAAAAAAATTTTTGTAATTATAATTTTCGAAAATAAAACTCAATGCGAGCCTAGAATAGGCGCACTGAACATGACGGATGAAAAAAATTGCAAAGAAAACGTTCAAAACATTGATTTTCAGTTGGCAGAGCTATACTGCCCATTTACCAAAATCTCTCCTTGAAAAAAAAAATTACTCAAATCAAAAAATTTCCAGTACAAATCATTTTATTTCAAAACATTACGATTGGAATTATCAATCATTTTTCAATAATTACATGGGCAAGCATAATCATGTCTGGCTTGGCAAGAAAAATAATCGTCCATGAATATATATAAAAAAATTGATCAAAATAAGGAAGCAGTTTCGAATCATCAGTAATTTATCTTTTAATATTTTCAACTGACAATTACTCGCGGTAAGGAATTTTCCTGATGAATTAAAATCTGACATCACTTGGGCTCGAACCCGGGTCCTCTGCATATCAGGCACGACTTGTTCCACTCTGCTAAGTGATATACTGACTGTCTAGCATGAATTGAAAGGGTTATATATGGGGCATTCCACGTCAAGTCGACCACTTTTGAACCCGACCCATCTTGATTTGGCTGGAAATTTTTTGTCGCTTTCTACCTCCCAAAAAATGTTTCTCAGAATTTTTCCAAATTCTTTTACGCACCCCAAGAAAAGTTACAGATTTTTGAAAAAAATGGCTCTTTTTTTTCAAATAGCCATAACTTTTCCAAAAATGAAGCGTTCGGGACCTTTTTTTTTTGAAAATTTTTGTTTTTGGACGTACTTTTCGGAAAAAATATTCAAAAAATTTCCAAAGTCAAATACTATAAAAAATTCAATTTTTTTAGGAAAAAGCGCAAAATTTTTGAAGTCCAGTATTTTTTATTTTTCTTATTTTTTTTAATGTCAAATTTTGGCTCATTCCGAGTCGTTTCCCGCACTACACGTGATGGGCTGACTTTTCTTTCTATTTTTTTTTTCTAATTTAAAATCTTTTATCACTAGATTTTCACATTAAATTAGATTGAAACTAATATAAATGTAAATATTGTTCAAGGATCGTCCCTGCTGAACGATCTTAGTTACAATGTATTGCACACAGAAAAAGCTAGCCATGAGTTATGAGCTTCTTGCGCCTACAACATGCACTATTAGTAACGTGAATATGCACGAATTGTGCATCAATCATGTTACATTTTGCATGCATTATCCATGCTGATATAGCGCATGATTTATGTTCTTATAAATACATAAAATATGTCAAATTAAATCGGATGAAATATGCTCAA
The DNA here is from genome assembly GCA_963942555.1 of Aleiodes leptofemur. Lineage (NCBI taxonomy): Eukaryota > Metazoa > Arthropoda > Insecta > Hymenoptera > Braconidae > Aleiodes > Aleiodes leptofemur. Next base: position 10,366,460 of record OZ012612.1, read on the forward strand.
AATAGGCATGAATCATGATTAAAAAAATAACATGATTTACGCTTAATTCATCTAATTGCATTTTAATTACATAGACATTTATCTCCATAACTTTTAGATTTTTACAAGTTTAACAGTATTCTATGATTCTATAAATCTCAAAAATGGCGTTCAAGGTGATAACGAAGAGTTGCATACGATTTTCCGACTCCTGCAATCTGAATATGAGTTGGAACGGGAGTAATGAGATTTTTATAAGAAACAATAAACTATTCTATTGTTTCAATCACCATATACGCGAAGTAATGCTCTGAGAACGTTGAATAGAATTTCTGCCCAGGAAAAAATAATTATTGTCCATGATGATGATAGCTGAAATATTGCCAAATATTACATCATTCTCACTGAGTTCAACAACAATAGCCATGCTCAAATTATAACGAATGCCGTCTATTTGAACAAATTTTAAAGAATGCACCATCCATTCATCCGTAGGTAGCAATTCTCAAATTTCCTCATAACTTGGTAGCTCAATAACGCGTACAGATATTTTCTTTCCAATCAATACTTCATCTTTCAATGGACATGGCCGAGATCGAAACAAATTTCCTCAGAATATTCAGCACCTTCAGCAATGGCCCAAATCTTTTTGAGATGCAATTTTGAAAGATTTTCATCATCATAATCTGAATTTAAAAGAGAAGAATTGAACAACGAGGAATGAGAATATTTCAATCACATTTGTGAATTATAATCGACGATATCGATGAATTATTTTTAAAGCATTCTGTGAATGAATGGATTTTACATAATCAATGAAGAGGACTGTTGAAATTGCAATTTTCTTCGAAAAAAATTTCTTGAGTTGGTTCAACGGTGAAACGGCAAAATACGATAAATTCAACCATGTATTAAATTGTCTTTATTCATGCAGCTCAAGTTCAAAACTTCACTTTTAATTTTACATAAAAAATAGAGCACAAATTATGTACTCCTAAGTACATGAATTTCGCACTTTTTTGTTACATAAAATGTTCCCTATTAGAACATGTTTTATGTGAAACTCTCGTACAAAAATTATGCACTATTAGAGCATAATTCATGACATGTCGAAATCATATTTTATGAACAGTTCCGCATGAATTATGCTGATGAAGTGCATAACCTATGGCTAGCTTTTTCTGTGTGCGACAATAATGATTCAAACGAGATAATTATGTATCGCTGTTTAATCTTCAAAATGAATATCATTATTAATTTATTTACATTTTTTTTGTCTTTTGAATAATTTACAAACAGTCAATTTTTTTTGAATTTGAATAATAGCCTAACTTAGTGACTCAACTATGGTGATTAATTCAAACATTTTTTAAATTATTATCAAATGCAATTGAAAACAGAACAAAAAAATTGTTTTTAAATCCTGAAAATGTGATAAATAACTTATCTGACTTCATTTTAATATAATTATGAAATCAAATTGTAAAAATACGGAAATAAAAACTTTTGAATTGGGAAAAAAATAGAAAGAAGATTCGGCCCATCACGCGTAGTGCAAGAAACGATTTGGAATGAGCCAAAATTTGACATAAAAAAAAATGAGAAAAATAAACAAGTGGAAACTTGCATCATTATCCACATCATTATAGCTTTATCTGCTAATTTATTAGCAAGTCGCTTCCGAATGCATTCATTTTCCTCCACTTCACTAAATCGTTTCATATAAATTTTCATTTAAATTTCAACGAAGAAAAGTATGCGTTATCTTTATTATTTCAGTCGTTATCGTGTGTACAACATTTTTGATGAAAAATAATGAAAATCAGAATAACTCAAGAACCAAGTTCCAGAAAAATCTGAAGAAATCAACGAAGTTACATCATATGATGATGAATGTTATACGTCAATCTGGACTGAATCGAATCAGAACTTATCATGATCTTCAAGAAAATGAAAAAAAATGTAAATTTTGGAAATCATTCGTATCGCAGAATATTTTCCATCAATATGATCCATTATTAATACGCTTCCTGAGCTCCAAAGAACTAATATATTAGCCAAATTTGAAGTTGTTATCTTTATTATTATAGTCGTCATCGTGGGTACAACATTTTCCATAAAAAAACGTAAAAATCAAAATAACTCAAAAACCAAGTACCAGAAAAATCTGAAAAAATTCACGCAGTTGCATAATGTGGTACCAAATGTCATGCATCAATTTGGACTCAATCGATTTGGAACTTATCCTAATTTTCTAGAAAAATGAAAAAATTCAAATTTTGAAAATAATTCATAATTCAGAAAATTTTCTATCAATATGATCCATTAACAATACGCCTCTTTAACTTCAAAGAACCAATATATCAGCCCAATTTGGAGTTGCTATCTCTATTATTTTGATCGTTATCGTGGGTACAACATTTTTGATAAAAAATAATTCAAGTCAAAATAACTCAAAAACCAAATATCAGAAAAATCTGAAAAAATTCACGCAGTTGCATAATGTGGTGCCAAATGTCGTGCATCAATTTGGACTCAATCGATTTAGAACTTATCCTAATTTTCGAAAAAAATGAAAAAATTCAAATTTTGAAAATAATTCATAACTTAGAAAATTTTCCATCAATATGATCCATTAACAATACGCGCCGTTCACTTCAAAGAACCAATATATCAGCCAAATTTGAAGCTGCTATCTCTATTATTTTGATCGTTATCGTGGGTACAACATTTTCGATAAAAAAATCATAAAAATCAAAATAACTCAGAAACCAAGTACCAGAAAAATCTGAAAAAATTCACATAGTTAGATGACATTATGTGTAATATTGTTGTAAAATATAAATCAAATCGATTGAGAATATCTTGAGAAATAAATTTTTTTGTAAATTTCGAAAATCGATTATTTCTCAAAAACTACTGGATTGATTTCAATGAACAAGGTCTCAAATGAAAGATTACATCACAAGGGATATACAGTAAAAATATGAGATTCCTAGGTTGAACTTTTACCCTTTTAAGGAAAAAAAATTTGAAGTTACGAAAATTGTCACATACATACACACACACATACCCACAGATATTTTTTCTAAATATGATTTTTGGACTTTTCAGATCATTTTAGGTCATTTCCAGCAAAAAAATGGAAGTCGAAAATTTTGACGAAAGTAAAGCTTCCATTCGGAAGCAAAAATACCGGACTTCAAAAATTTTGCGCTTTTTCCTAAAAAAATTCAATTTTTCATAGTATTTGACCTTGAAAATTTCTCGAATATTTTTTTCTAAAAAATACGTCAAAAACGAAAATTAAAAAAAAAAAAAAGTCCCAAAACTTTTTGGAAAAGTTATTGCTATTTGAAAAAAAAGAGCCATTTTGTTGAAAAATCCGTAACTTTTCTTGGGGCGGGTAAAAAAATTTGGAAAAATTCTGAGGAACATTTTTTGTGAGGTAGAAAGTGACATAAAATTTTCAGCCAAATCGAGATGGGTCTGGTTCAAAAGTGGTCGATTTGACGTGGAATGCCCCATATATTTATCTTTATAATTTCAATAATTTCAACATGGTTTGTGCTGTGGCCACAATGAGATAATAATCATAATTCAAACAATATGTGTTAATAGACCTAGACATACCAGAAAATCAGCATGCATGATCGAGTATGCTGATTTTTTCCGGAATTAATTGAATATACTCCAAAAATTGATTTCTAGAAATCGCTGTATGCACACATGCAAAGCTGTACATGATCAAGCATGATTTGATATGACCATGTATGACCAGAGCTAGAAATCATTCAATACAAATACTGTGAGAAATTAAAATATTTGGGAAAATGCGTTCTCCCTATAGCCCTGACCTTCCTTAACCTTATCCATCCGATACCTTAATTTCCACCTTCGGCCCCCTCAATCAAATTACTCTTCCCCGGCGTAGCCCTGGAGCTCGATACGGCCCCAAAAATACCGTCCACCAAGCCCACTTAACCGGTAGCTCAAAATTAAAGGAATGGGCGCCAGATAAATTTTAATACTACTGGATTTATCTAACCAGATCAACGATAAAATAACGGTACGGTAACGGTAAACCGGCTAAGGGGTTGGAGAAACGTCGGGAAAGCGGAATCTGCAAAAGGGGTTGCGGCTGTGCTCGGCTAACTCGGAATGGTGGAGAGCGGGCGTGAGTCTAGGGCACACGCAGAAGTCACAAAGATAGCGTTAAAAATTAGTAAAAGATAACCGAACCGTAATAGCGAGAGAACAGGGAATAGATAGGGAATAGAGAAATCAGATAGAAGTCAGCATAGTTCTTACGTGTTCCGCTATTGCCAAAATAATATACAAAATCTTAGATCAAAAGCTACAATACGTTTGAGAGTAACGCTCAAAAGAAATAATTGCAAAGAGTTCAATAAATTCAATATATTATCTGAAATTTGCTGATAAGGGAGAGAGAGAGAGAAAGAGAGAGATATTTCCCGTAGATATATTCCGCGGGCTCAGTCTTATGCGTGAAACACCGAAGATAACGAATAGATAACCGTGGTGTACGAAATCCATATGAAGATAACCAAAAAAGAGATAACCAACGTGCACCACAATTACCATAAGATAGCCGCAATGTCATCTAGAGGCCTTATCTGAGCGTGGGCTACTCGCGAATTATGTATCATGCAGTATTCCCGTAGACAACGTTAAAAAGATAACCTTACTGCATAGAATTACTTAAAAGATAATCAAAAGATAATATTCTGTTGCGAGAATCGCGAGAATACAATAGGTATTGTCGTACTAACGAAAGAATCGACATGGGGAACGTTAGGAGCTAGGTTCCCCCACTACGGTTCTCCGTGTCGATTCTTTCGTTAGTACGACAATAACCGTGGTCGCAAAAGCTGGCCATGACTATGCCTTAGATAATTTCTAGATACTTTTCCCTAGCCTAGGGATTTCTCTAGTTTGTCTGGCAACAGTGAGGGAGAGCCTCGTGCTCTGCTACCTTCATACGGATGCAGTTGTTAAAGAAAAAAGAAAAGAAATAAGCTCCGTAAAGTTGACCCCCCATGTATGAATATTCACAATTTTTTTAATTGCAATCGTTTGACGGACGATTGACGGTGATTGACAGATAATTATTGACGTTTGACGGATAATATTTTTTTTTAAATAAATTTTTCAAAATTGACCGAAGAAAAAATTTTAGTTGGCCCCCCCATTTTGGAATCTTTCATTTTTAGGAATAGCTATGGAAAGAAAATCGTTTGACGGTTTTTGACAGACCATCAATTAACATGAAATATTAATATTTTTCCTTTAATTCCATGATTCCCTATTCCGGTTTTGAAAATGAATAGAGTTTTGATTCACAAGTTCCACACCAGAGTCTAACCCAATCTGAGAGCCCGGGAACTGGTGACGATTTAAAAATTGTACGGTTCGAGTAGAGCAGACAACATTTTAGGTAAAAGTGAAAACAAATTTAAATAAATTGATTGATTAATTTTTTGTTTTGAAAATGCCTTGGTCTTAAGCTATTGGATTATTTTCCATTAACACTGCCATTTTCCGTCCTTCTCTACGGCTCGATGATGAAGAATCCTGTAATTCATTAATAATTCAATTAATCTGAGCTTATTTACAATTTTTCCTAAACTGTTGATTGCTTCACTCGAACCGTACAATTTTGAAATCGTGGCTAATCGTCCCTCTTTGGCTAGTTCACATTATCACTACAATATCACGAAAGCTAGTTGGTGACATTTCTCCGTCGCGGAGCTAAAGGGAGAAGGGGGCTGCCCTACCACTATTATTTGCACCAAGTATCACCCCTTTGGTTACTTGCCATCGAACTCGAGATGACGTCAGATCGTGAAAGTATTTTTCAAATCTCAACAGTTTTTTTTATCATTTTTTAAAATTATCGTCACCGCGAAATATCTCCGATTTGGAGAATGCCGCGTAATCGGAAAGCAAGCGTGAGTATCACATCCTCAGAATATCTCGGAAACGAATGGAAGTCTCTGAGGGACTTTTTCAGCGCGTCACTATTGTATCACTCAACCGCTAGCGGTAAAGTGAGACCTGACAGACGCTCTGAGAATTACTGTGTAATTTCATGAATAAATTTATTGATTTTCTGTGAATTTTGAAAATAAGATAAGTAGAGAGGATGAACAACTGTGTTTCCAACCTTTGGACCATCCGAATTGAACTTTTATTGAAAAACAAGTGGAATTATTTGAAGAAGAAAATCGACCAATAATAAAATGAAATAATAAGAATTCTTATGTCTCAATTGAGATTATCACCACGTTTAGCATCACTCAAGGCCACGACGAGGACTTAGTGGTGCATAGGCCTCACGCGATGAACCTATTGCAACCCCTTGACTCGACAACCGTTGAACACTGGGGATTTGTTCTTAACTTGACATTTCTTTTACGCCGCTCACCTTCATTGAGCATCAAATAGTTTGATTAGTCATAAGCACTTTATGCTTATGCTCTTCTTCATGTCATTATTTGTATGCCTCACGTGAAACAATATCAACTGAATAAATAACCATGCTGAAAACGAAAAAATGAAGATTACCCTATAAATTTGATAGGGATTATGGAGAACTGACAAAATTGCCAAAAGAGCTTCAACCCGTTCTTGGTACTTGAATAATCGGCTGAAAATAAATTTACTCAATTTACTTTCTTGATATTTCTGTTTATTACCGTAACGAGGAAGTGTTTCTTTCAGATCGCGCCATACTCTTTCGATATTCTGAGTATTAACGAGTCGATTCCGGGAATTAACGAATTGATTTTTGTGGTTGACCCTCTGGTGGTTAAATCCCAAGAGTGTCAATCCACAATATCCCTTCCACCCGTCAGTATACACACTTGTGCCGACTTTTACATGTTCCACTATGATTGCATGTAGTGTTTCTTCACTTCTGTCTTCAACGGGGAAAAAGAAAACTTTCTTACTTGATCTTTGAAAGGGTCCCACAATCCATTTCGTTATTGTAATTCTGCCTCGATTATATTTCCTATGACCAATGAACGTTTCATCAATCTCGACAACTTCTCCCTCTCCACCAAGTTTTTCACCCAGCTGAACATCCACCCACACTGATAAAATATTATTAATTTTATTAATCCCTTTTCTAATTATTTTTATTGACACTTTTGTTTCAGAGGCTAAATTCTTCAATGTTATTTTCTCAAAAATTAAATAAAGTGACATGAGCCGAAACAACACACACAAATCTGGGTTCGTTCGTTCAAAGAAAGAGCTTTTTATGCAACTAATTTTTGTGTTACATCTTTTTATCAAAATTTCATTATTATTTACAGTAGAAGTGGAACTATAACATCGGTAACAAAGTTCTTTTGTAGAAAAACTCATGATTTTCCCACATTTTTCACAAGAATTATGGGATTTCAATATACCTTTGTCTTTCAAAAATTCAATGAGCTTGAGTTTGTCACTACTCAGCACAAAGGTCCCAAGTAACTTCATTATTCTGTAAATTATTCAATCTCTCTTTTCACGAACTCCACCTGACAAATAAGTATGCGCTATTTACACTTTTTTATTGATAACAAAACGAATTACGACAGTTACACAACACTTTTTCAGCGCGTCACTATTGTATCACTTAACCCAAAGTCTATACTCAATTGATCGTGGGTCGATGGAACAATTCATGACCCACAATCGATCTGGACTTGAGAAATTTCAGTGGTCAGTCAACAGTCGATTCGATGCTTTCATCGATATCATCAATCAGCGATCGACTCAACACATATAGACTGGTTAACAAGTGCCAAAAGGTGACAATTTGTTAGCGTTGACGGAAAATTATGATCAGGGTATCATTGAATCCGGAATGACATATAGAACATTTGTGAATCGTATGAAAACCCGCTCGTAAGAATTCCAAAAGTTATTAACAATTTAAAGAAAGAAAAAATATGGTTTTCGTTTTTTGCGAATATTTCGGCAAATATTGCAAATATTTAAAATATCAAAGAAAATTCGAGAAGAGCAGAAAATTTCCTATGAAAAAGTTCCAACTCCCAAAACTGTAGGACTAATATTTATAACTTCAATTTAGCAGCGAAAAACCGGTGGAAAACGCGCGATTCGTCTCCCGCTCGCATCGGGAGTATCAGAGACATTAACAAAAAAAAATGATTACGCCTTTTAAAAGTGAATATTAAGGAACCAAAAAAATTTGGCACTTTTTGGATACTTCAATGTATATTATTCAGGTCGAACGAAGTTTTGACCCCCATTTTTCAATTAACTATCCAATTGTTAATTAAGCGATTTCTTGAGACGGTATAATCACGAAAAATACCCGATAATTAACAAATTAAAAGATCCAAATTTTTTCCAACTCACTGGAGCTATTCTTCAACGGTTTTAGAAAGGATTCCCGTTGGGAAAATTACAAAATAACAATTTTCCACTTAGTTATGAACAATTAAATATTATAAATGTAGAGAAACACATGGAAAAAAAAATTACCCAATTTTTTCACTAATTCGTTTTTTTATCATGAAAAAATACATGAAAATAATTTTTTCATATTTTTCAATCGTATGGATGAAAAGAATTTATAAACAAATGCATTGTTTATGAGATAATTTAAAATTTTTCTTTCACAATTTTATCTTCAATAAATCCCATGATTTTTAACGAAAAAAAAATCCTCAAAAACATTTCTTCATTGCTTAAAAATTGAAAAAAAAATTTATTATAAAAAAATTTAAAAAAATGACAAAAATCATAACTGTTTTGAGTTGGCTGAGAAGTGTAAAAAAAAATGAGAATTCCAAAAAAAAAATAGTTACTAACAATTTTTTTTTTAATAAACAATAAAATATCAAACGAAAATATTTTTTTCCGTGGAGATATCAAAGAGCTGTACGAATTATGATTGAAGGGAAAAAAGCGGTTCCTTAATTCCCATAATTAGCTGCTCAAAATATTAGTTGATTAATGAATGCATTTTTAAGTATGTATGATGTTGTATGATGTTGTGTGCGGTGGCCGAAAGGGCATATTGAGTATTACTATTATGCAGCCGCCTAATGGCGACCACCCTGGTTCCAGGGTTCAAGAAGATTGGTAAGCCTAGCAAAGTTAAGCAGCTGCCCAACCTCTCCCCCTGTCACCTTCAATTCCGAGATGCTAGTGGATCCGAAAACCTCCCACGTCTCTCTTTCGAGTCCAGTGCATCTCGTTAGTAAGTGGTGAACATCCCCTGCCTCCATCCCACATTTGTCGCAGGTAGGTTCCTTTTCAAGTCCCAGCCTGTGTAAATGGGCCCTGGAGGGCCAAAGTCCTGTGATGAGTCCAATCAGGCATCTGAGCTCTTTCCGTCCCAGCCTGGTGATATTTTCCGACAGTGACTCATCCGGATCCCCAAAGAGGTGCCTGGTATGCGCCAGTCCCTCGCTGTTGTGCCAGATCCTGTTGAATTCCTTCTGTGTCCTTGTTTTCAGCCACTTTTTCAGGAGTTCTGGTCTGGCACCTATGTTCTCCTCTTCCTCACCGGTCACATGACTGCAGCCTGTAGAGGCGAGTGTGTCTGCTCTTATGTTACCTTCGATTCCCGAGTGACCCGGTACCCATAGGATTTTGAGCTTGTTCTTCGCTGCTATATCATTTAGCAGGCTTATGCAGTCTTTTAATAACTGAGACGTTATCTTTGTCCTTTCCAGTTCTCTCAAGGCTTGCTCATTATCCGTGCATATATAGATATGCTTATTCCGGACATCTAGTTCCAGTATTCTTCTGGCGCAGCCTTTCAGTGCGGCTACTTCTGTTTGCAACACCGTACAGTGTTGGGGGAGTCGTGTTGAAGTGTTGGTCCTGGGTCCTTTGGACCACATCCCAGCACCCACTCCACATCCCTCCTTGGCGCCGTCCGTATACCACGTCGGGCCCTCAGGTTTAAGGAAGGGCCTATGCTCTAGTGCCCATTCCTCGTACGTTGGTCGCATGACTTTAAAGCAGGGACCGAGAGCGCGTTCTTTTTTCGTTTTCGTTCTTCGATGGAAGAACGTAACGAAATTATAACGTTATTCAGAAAAACGAAATTGCGAACGAAATTCACAATAACGTTATTCAGAAGAACGAAATTGCGAACGAAATTCGGAATAACGTTATTCGGCCGAACGAAAATGTAAACGAAATTCAGAATAACGTTATTCGGCCGAACGAAATTGCGAACGAAATGCCGAATAACGTTATTCAGAAGAACGAAAACGAAAACGAAAATACCCGACGAACGAAAATGAGAACGAAAATACCCGAAGAACGAAATTCAATTTCGTTATTGGGAACGAAATTCAATTTCGTTCTCGAAAACGAAATTCATTTACGTTTTTTTTCTATTTTTGCTCTACTTTTCGGTAACAAATGAAATTTTTTTGCATAGTAATTTCGTCCAAGCTTAAAAAAATGCATCGAATAAAAATAACTAAAATTTATTTAATAAACTATCGAAAACAATTCTCCATTTTTTAACATAAATAATGAGTGAATAATCTTTTTTGGAAAATAGAATTTGCTGCGGATCGATTCCAGATGTTCCAAAATGGATAATATAATGATGATAATAATATATACGCCTTTTTTATTATTATTATTCTTTTCTTTTGCTTTATCTCTCTGCTCTATTTAATACCAAAAAGTCGTCTTTAAACGATATAATAACAAAGGAGCGTATCTGAAAATTCTCGTAATTAATTAAAATAATAAATAATTGATTTTTCAAATTCATTCTCATCTTTGAGCAATTATGCCATGGACATACGCTCTTTTGTTATTATGAATTCCACAAAAGGAATTCATAATTAATGAAAATAATTGAAAACAAATAAACGTATAAGCAAAAAATACGCCCCTTTGTCATTAAGCATTTACTGCATAATGGTTCAAATAGGAAAAGAAATTAAAAGCAAAAAGGCGCATTCATTGGAAATTCTGATTCCTCGATTTTACTAATTTCAATATGACTAATTAAATTTAATATTATTACAGCAGCTACAGTTCTTATTGTTTCTCCTTTTTGCGCGATAAAAGTTTTTTTTTTTTCAATATCTATGAAACACTTTGATTTTCAAAAGCTAAAAGGGATTTTTCTTAACTGAAAATTGAATTTTAATTTGAATGTTTTCATCACTTTTTGTGTATTATTTGGTTACTATTTTTCTCCTAGTGATTTGTAAGTTTCTTCTCATTAAAATTGTGAGACGGGGCTTTCATTCTCAATTGAATGTCATTGCAAATAAAGAAATATCAGTATTTCGTCTTTCGTTAATCGGCAATTAACAAATAATATACAGAATCAAACTCATTCATTCATATGTTGTCTTTTTTGAAGCCCGAATAAAATCGCAGTATGGAAATTCTATTCTCTATTCCCGCATTGAGAAAGAAAATTCACGCAGAACGAAAATGAATTTGGTTCTCGGGAACGAAATTCATTTTCGTTTTTTGGGTAGAGAGGGAAAATACTGGATGAACGAAAATGAATTTCGTTCTCGGGAACGAAATTGAATTTCGTTCTTTTGGTATTTTCGTTTTCGTTCTTCTGAATAACGTTATTCCGCATTTCGTTCGCAATTATGTTCAGCCGAATAACGTTATTCTGAATTTCGTTCACATTTTCGTTCGGCCGAATAACGTTATTCCAAATTTCGTTCGCAATTTCGTTCGCCCGAATAACGTTATTCCGAATTTCGTTCGCAATTTCGTTTCCGTCCTTTTTCGTTCATGAGAACGAAAACGAAAATAACGCGTTCTTTTTTCGTTCTCCGTGAAAGTTCTCGGTCCCTGCTTTAAAGTTTCTGGTGAAGATCCTCGTGCCCCCGCACACATCGCTACCCAACCGGAGCACTTCTTTTATGCTCCTGTCGTTGAGCAGCGACGCATGCCCATAGGTCGAGTTCCGCCGGAGGCCAGCAGACCTCAGTCTTACCGCGGCACCCCTGGCTGCCTCCATTGCCATTGGATGTGGAGGCTTCAAGTCTAAGATAGCCATCAAGGCAAGAGTAGGTGTGGTTCTTAAAGCCCCACTCATCCCTATTCCTGCCCATCTTGCTATCCTGTCTGTTATCTGTATGATAGAGGTTTTTGTTAGTGCTCTCCACCATACTACAGAGGCGTAGGAGAATTGGGGCATCAGCACCACCGTGTAAATCCACTTCACCACCGCCGGGCTGAGTCCCCAGGTCCTCCCCATCATCCGCCTGCAGGCCCAAAAGGTGTTTGACACCTTCTTGAGCTCTTTGTCTATGTGTGCTTTCCAGCTCAGTTTCCGATCGAGTCTCACTCCCAGATAGTCTACCTCGTTCGAGAACTTGAGTTCAGTTCCAAAGATAGATGGAGGTTTCACCTTCCACCCCTTTCTCTTGGTGAAGAGCACCATTTCTGTTTTGTTGGGGTTCACCCTGAGTCCATGTCTGACACACCAGGACTGAACCAAGTCCAGTGCCCTCTGCATGCGCCAGTTTAGTTCTCCAGTGTGTCCCCCACTCACCACGATAGCCACGTCATCTGCGTAGCCTATTGCCTTCACTCCCAACTGTTCAAGTCCAACGAGCAGATCGTTCACGACAATTGTCCAGAGGGTTGGTGAGATTACGCCTCCCTGAGGGCAACCCCTCTAGCTTTGACTCGTGCGTCCGCGGAAGAGATGTTAATATTTCTGGTTCTTAGCATCTCCAGTATCCATTCAGTTACTGTTTCACCGAATTGAAAGTTCCTGGCTGCGTTTCCGATAACATCGAAGGCGGTGTTGTCAAACGCCCCTTCGATGTCGATAAACACTCCGAGCGATGCCTCTTTCCTATTTAGTGCCCCTTCTATTTCTTCCACCAGTGAGTGAAGTGCCGTTTCCGTGGACCTTCCCTCTTGATAGGCGTGTTGTGAGGTACTGAGTAGTCTGGTTCGCAGAGCCTCCTCTTTAATATGTCTATCAACGAGCCTTTCAAGTGTCTCGAGAGCAAATGAACTTAAGCTGATAGGTCTAAAGGTCTTTGCATTGTCATAGATGCACTCGCCTGGTTTGGGTATGAATGCCACCCTGACTTCCCTCCAGCCCATGGGTATACGCCTAAAAGCCAGGCTGGCTCTCATGGTCCGGAGTAGTGTATTTCTGAGTACCATTCCTCCCCTTTGTAGCATTGCCGGGTAAATGCCATCCGGCCCCGGGCTCTTATATTTGTCAAACGAGTCTAGTGCCCATTCCAGTTTCTCTGGGGTGATAATGCTCCTGGCCGTTTCCCAGTCCAGTTTCCGTCCAGGAGGTGTGTTTGAGCTGTCACTCTCCAGTTCCTTCTCCTCTTCCACTTCCATGGAGTCTGGAAAGTGTACTTGTATCAGGTGCCGGAGAATGCCCTCGTGTTGGGTGCTATTTCCTCCCTCCGGAAGTATAATATTCCCCAGAGGTGCTTTATGTCCTCCAGCAAAGATCCTCTTAAGTTTGGAGACCAGCGATAGGTTCTCCAGCTCAGTGCAGAAGTCCCTCCAGTGCAAGTCCTTCGCTTGAACGATCTGATACTTATACGTGGCATTTGTGACCCTGTATTTCTCCCAGTCTTCATCTTTTTCTATATTTTTGTTTTTTCTCCGACCATCATTATTTGAATTATTTTCCTGTTGGTAATCGGCCATAGTGGTCACTCCAGAATTTGATGAATTTAACAAATTAACTACTTGTTAAAGCAACAACGTTTCGTCTGCTGTGTGCAGACCTCTTCAGGGTGCATATATTTATTCTATAAAACACAATCATTGGATTTTACATTATACAATTTTACAGGAATATTTTTCAAAAACAGAGTATATAATATTTGAAATTTATTTACTTACAATTTATGAAAATTGTTTGGTTATGGACCAGATGACAGCTGGCCCATACACTCATATATACACACACACTGATTTCCTCACTCTGCCTTATCGGTCATCGGCCTCTCGACACTGACCTAATTATTTTGGGCACTTGAGGCGCCACATGATGGACAGGTGTCTTGGCACGCGCCAAATTAGACACCTGCCATCTTGATTTATTGTCTCTTTCTCACTCTTTTCTAAGAACTCTCAGTGTACACCTCGTGACAATTAATTAATAGAGACATTTATTTATTGTTAAATAAAGTGTTATTAACAAAATACTCGAGTTCGCGCTTATTATTTTTCACGCTCCACGCTCCATTAAAAATCCATAATTATTTCGTTAATCTCAAATAAAATATATCGAGATCCAGTCATCTCATCGAACATTTTGGTCCATCGAACCGGATTTTCGATATATTTTTTGATTTTTTTGGAGTTTTCATCGTTTTTTCTCATTTTTTTCGGGGGGAGCGTGTAACCGGCGGTTCGGCAGTGGTGCTCATTCAAAATTTATTCGGACTCCTCAAAAAATTTGAATTCGTACAGTGACACTCATTTCGGGGCTCCTCAATCGTGTTCACCCGTGAATTTCAAATTTGAACTTGAAAACAATTCTGTGTTTCGGTTATTCTCAATCATCGACGTCTCCATCGACCAGAGGGCGCTACGATAGATCTTCTCAAGGACATCCGACACAATTTTGGAAATTTTGTCTTTTTTCTCGAAAATTGGTGTACTGCGTAGATCAACTCATCAAGATTCATCTCATTAACCGCTTCAATAAAGGGAAGTGTTTATTTTCTACAAATAAAGTTAAATTAACTTTTTGATTACTTCAATTAGTTAATTGGTACATTCTGTTACGTCAGAACTATTCTTCCTAATAATTCTTAAATAGCATGGATCAAAGAATTTTTCCTGTTTTGAGCCTAGTTTAGAACCAATAGCTCGGGATAGGAGTAAGGAAGCCTTGCCTTTGACTATGTTTGATAGGGTAATAATGGAAAGTAGTAAACCGATTTTATTATTAATTGATTCTTTATTTCTAATAGTGATATGTTAGAAATGAGTTTATACTTAATTCTAAAGCGAATTTGTATTCGATCGGATTAAAATTTTTAAAGACTTTCCTTGATTGCTATTGATTTCCAATCTTCCCAATCTTCATTCCATTGCCTATTGTTCTGATGTTCATTAATGATGTACGAATTCAATTATTATCACACAAAAAAAAATTTTATTGCATCAAGTCATGTTAAGAAAAATGGAAATTCAATCAATTCTATTTAGAAATCTCTCAGACTGAATCAAATAAAATTCTGATTTCCTTTCATCATCGAGACTCTGACTCTACCGATTTTAATGACTCTAAATTAAGGGCCTTTATTTTATTAGTGAGAGAAAAGAAATTATTGATTTAGTGTATTTAAATGATTATTCAAAAATTTCCATCTCAATCAGCCAATCCTTCAAAAATAGACAATTCTATAAATCTGGGAAAAATAATTATTTGATAATTCAATCAAATACAAAGAAAAAAAAAATTGATTACCTCAATAATAAAATTAACAACCAAAAAAAAAATACTTCTAGAGTATTTCTATTAAAGGACAAAAAAATTTAATGAAATAAAATTTATGAAACATTAAATTGGTTATTCATGAGACACCCGTTGTATTTCACCTTTTGATTTTTGATTCAACTTAACAGAACACAAAAAAAAATTAAATGAAGTAAAATTTTATGAATTATTTAATTGGTGTTTCGGGAGACACCCGTTGTATTTTTATTTTTATTTTTGATTCAATCTAACGAAAAGAAATTGAATAAAATTTATGAATTATGTAATTGGTGTTTCGTGAGACACCCGTGGTATTTTGTCTTTTTATTTTCGAGTTATTTTAACAAAAGGAATTTAAACGAAATAAAATTCATGCAATTATTAAATCAGTATTTCGTGAGACACCCGTTGTATTTCGCCTTTTGATTTTTGATTTAACTTAACAGAACACAAAAAAAAATTAGATGAAGTAACATTCATGAATTATTTGATTGGTGTTTCGTGAGACACCCGTTGTATTTTTCTTTTTATTTTGGATTCGATTTAACGAAAAGAAATTAAATGAAATAAAATTTATGAATTATTTAATTGGTGTTTCGTAAGACACCCGTTGTATGTTATCTTGCGATTTTTGATTTAACTTAACAGAAAAAAAAAGAAATTAAATGAAGTAAAATTTGTGAATTATTTAATTGGTGTTTCGTGAGACACCCGTTGTATTTCACTTTTTTATTTTTGATTCCATCTAACGAAAGGAAATTAAATGAAATAAAATTCATAAATTATTTAATTGGTGTTTCGTGAGACACCCGTTGTATTTTATCTTTTTATTTTTGATTTATTTCAACAAGAGGAATCTAAACGAAATAAAATTCATGCAATTATTAAATTAGTATTTCGTGAGACACCCGTTGTATTTCATCTTTTGATTTTCAGTTGAAAATATTTTAAAAATAAACTACTTAGATTTTTAGTATAATTTTTACGAATTTATTTTGATTAATTTTTCGTTCCCCTTTTTTTTTCCAGGTTATGACTTTTTAATTAAGAATATGTTAACATACAATGTTTTAGACTTTTAGCATAATTTCGACAAATTTATTTTGAAAAAAAATTTCTTTTTCCATGGTTTTATAATTTTCAGTTATGAATATTTTAAAATACAATGTTTAGATTCTTAACATAATTTTTACGGATTTACTCTGATTAATTTTTCTTTTTTTTTCAGCTTTTTTTTTTATATGATTTTTAGTTAAGAAATTTTAGAAATATAATATTTAGATTTTAGCATAATTTTGACGGATTTATTTTGATTACTTTTTCTCTTTTTTTTTCCAGCTTTTGATGATTTTTAATTAAGAATATTTAGAAATATAATATTTAGATTTTTAGTATAATTACGATGGATTTACTCTAGTTAATTTTTCTTTTTTTTTTTCAGCTTTTTATGATTTTTAGTTAAGAAATTTTAGAAATATAATATTTAGATTTTTAGCATAATTTCGACGGATTTATTCTGATTAATTTTTCTTTCTTTTCCAGCATTTTATGATTTTTAATTAAGAATATTTAGAAATATGATATTTAGATTTTTAGTATAATTACGATGGATTTACTCTAATTAATTTTTCTTTTTTTTTTCAGCTTTTTATGATTTTTAGTTAAGAATTTTTAGAAATATAATATTTAGATTTCAGCATAATTTTGACGGATTTATTCTGATTAATTTTTTTTTCTTTTTTTTTTTCAGCTTTTGATGATTTTTAATTGAGGATATTTAGGAATATAATATTTAGATTTTTAGTATAATTACGATGGATTTACTCTAGTTAATTTTTCTTTTTTTTTTCAGCTTTTTATGATTTTTAGTTAAGAAATTTTAGAAATATAATATTTAGATTTTTAGCATAATTTCGACGGATTTATTCTGATTAATTTTTTTCCCCTTCTTTTTTTTTCAGCTTTAGATGATTTTTAATTAAGAGTATTTAGAAATATAATATTTAGATTTTTAGTATAATTACGATGGATTTACTCTAATTAATTTTTTTCTCCTTCTTTTTTCAAGCTTTTATGATTCTTAGTTGAGAATATTCTAAAGTAATATAATTATACACGCAAAAAAAATCGTTCCGAATTCTCCCAATACAAAGAGTCTGCGCGCGCAATATCCACCTAATTTTCTTTATTAAATTTATCCACTTACTTTTTCTTTTTTTTTTTCGGATTTTTGACGATTCTCTGTCCCTTTCTCTCTTGATGATTTCTTCCCCCTTTTTCCCTCAGAAACGAAGATTTCACAATTTTCGAAAACTTCCTCTTTGAATTTCTTGTAATAGTTTTTTCTTTTTTTTCACAAAAATCCCGCAATAGTTTCTCTCTTTCTCTCTTTTTTTTTCACTCACTGTTTCCACAATAGTAATTAAAAATATATATATTTTTTTTTTATAGTTATTTTATTCTCTACAGTTTTTCTAAAAATCGCGCAATATTTTCTATTTTAAAAGAAAATTCTTCCTCCCTTTTTTCTTTTAATCAACTTCTTTTTGGTTCAATAAATCTTTCCCGAATCGGTATTTCTCTCCCAATTTCCTTTCTTTCTTTCTCTCTTCTTCCCTTTTTTTTTGATTCTTAATCCACGAGTGCCGCGCCCTAATTAATTTGGGAAGGAAGTGCAAGACTCGTCAAGATTCCGTTGCCCCTTCCTTGCCTAATTAATTTTTTTGAATAGTGGGGTCAATCATGTGACAATTATAGCACGTGATTGCACCTCACTTCGGGAAGAGTGGGAGAAGGTTCGTCTCTCCTGTTGTCGTCAAGGCGTTGCAATTTGATGCCCTTGACGCCTGAAGGGAGAGCGAGGGAGGAAAAAAAAGCATCGAGTTAACGACATGTTAACTCGTGTTTTTCTCTCCCCCACTTTCCACGAAGTCAAAATAATAAAATAATAATGAAAAAAAATATACTTTCGATAGGAGACGATCCTCTGCCGGATGTCTCGTATTTTATTTAAACAATGGTGAATCGTTTTCACCATTGCTTCTTTATCTTTTTTGGAATTCGAAACGAAAAGTGTTTTTTTTTTTCGTTTCGAATTTTTTCAAAAAAAAAGAAAAAAAGACGTCTCAGTTTCTGGACGTTACAATTCCAATTAAATCAACTAAATTGATTAATTAATTAAATTAGATTAAAACAAAAAAAAAATGAGTAGTAGTGTTGAAGTATTATTGTCTTCTCAAAAAGTCAAGGTACTTCAGATTAGACTAATATCAGATCAGTTAAAAAACCAAAATGCCGCACCACTGGGACCATTGGCATTGCAATCGGAGTTGGACCAATTGGAAGCTAATTGGATTAAATTCGAAACGCAGCATGAGAAGCTCATTCTGGCGAGTTCAAAGAACGATGCTGTTCTTGAAACTGATTATTTCAAAGATGAGATACTTGAGGTGAATTGTAGATTATATCATGAAGCAAAAGTTGAGCTCAATCAGCTTCTTGATAAAGCTGGAGCTTCACACTTCGAAATCTCACGTAGGGAAGCTCATAATGAGAGCTGTGTTCAAAATTTGAACACTGCTACTGCATCGGGTAGAGGACTCCCAAAAATTCCTTTACCTCATTTTTCGGGTAAATTCTCAGAGTGGCCAAGCTTTAAAGAGCTTTTCCTCTCTCTCACAGGACCAGATGCGGGTATTAACAATGTTCAACGAATGCACTATCTGCGAGCATGTTTATCGGAGGAACCTGCTCAATTAATTAGTAATCTTCATGTTACCGCAGACTCTTATGATTCTGCGTGGAAAATGCTTTCGTCTCGATATGAGGATAAACCGCGATTGATTAATTCATACATTGGAAAACTTCTCAATCCACCGTCGATGACCTCTCACAGCTCAAAGGAGCTAAATCTTCTGCTCGCGTCAGTTACTGAAGCAACAAACGCTCTGGATGCCCTAGATATGGCACCAGAATCCTGGGATCCTCTCATTGTTTATATCGTGGTCTCAAAGCTCAATTCCAAGTTGAGAGAGTCTTGGGAGAACTATAAAGGAAGACTTGGAGCATATCCAAAATTGCAGCAATTATTCGAATTTCTCTGTAGTAGGGCTCGATCTATGGAGACTATCGAATTACATGGTCAAAAGCCCATCTCGTCAGCATCAAATCGATCTTCTCAAAGACCCTCAGCGAGAGTAAACCAAGTATCTGAAATTGATCAGTCTCAAATCTCGCAGTCTCAAATTTCACAGTCTCAAATTTTGTCGTCTCATCCTGCAAATGTCTCTCACGATCAAATACAGTCCACTAAACCTCCTGGAGCGGAGGATCGGGGAGAGTATAAGTGCTCTTATTGTAGTGCTAAACATTGAAGTCTGAAGCCTTTACATGAAACAATGTTTCATGTAAAGGCTTCAGACTGCTCACTCCTATTGCTCGTAAGCAAGTTGTAGAGATTAATCATCTCTGTTACAATTGCTTGGGCAAACACAATGTCCGTAATTGTAACAACGGAACAAGATGTAAGATAGTGAAGGACGATGGTGAAGTTTGTGGTCAGCAGCATTACTCCATGTTACATCTTGGTCCTCGACGACATTCTCCACAGAAATATCAATCTTCTCCTGAGACTCCATAAGATCAAGAACGAATCTCAAAGCTCTCATGATCAACTCATAGTTACACTCTCAATTCTCATCACATGGATTCATCAGTCGATCAACTCTACAAACTACTCAATGAACTTCTCGACGAACTTCTCAACGATCTTCTCTGACTTTCTCAAAAAATAGAAGAAACTATATCACATGAGATTGGTAAATCAACTAGTTCAACTCATCGGAATCAGTCAGTTACCACTTTTAGTCTAGACGAAACGACCTTGGCACATGATGCTGTAGCATCAAGGAGGGTTGAGGGTTTCTGATGGATTTCAAGCTGACCTGTCTGATTCACTCTCGTCACTTCTCATCAGATCTCATGACTTTTTACAGAGATTAAGTATTCATCTCTTTTTTGATCATCTCTAATTCCATTCAGCTTCGTATCGCGATGAGGATTTACGACCCTCTTCGTGAGACATCGTTAATGGATGGAAGCAGCGGTTTCGAGTCAGTAGAACTTACGCCTTTATTGACTTGATACTTGCTGTAATTGTACAGCTCTGGATAACATCGAAGAATTCTCAACTAACTGATCAACTCTATCTCAATTCTCAACGATCGACTCTTGAACTTCCCTTCAACGGCTCAACTTCAGTCGTCTCTCTCGTTGGCAGCTCATCTTGCTCACTGATGAGAGGTTTCCGTCTTCAAATGGCCTCTCGCTCACCTTACCGCTCTGCACCCTGGAAAGAATAATCTCACCAGGGTTGTCACCATCAAGACCGCCAATTCATCCTTCAAGAGACCCATCTCAAAGCTCGCACTGTTGCCAGTGCCGATCAACGATGGTTGATCAACTCAACTCTTCAGCTCAACTCACGGATTCATCATCAATTTCATCTCATTTCATGCTCCTATGAGGACTTACGACCCTCATCTGAGAACATCGTAGTTTGATGGAAGCAGGAACATTGGTTCAGCGGAATTTACGCCTCCGACGATTTCGGTGCTCTTTGCATTAGTTCAGCTCTCATGAATCCTGGTGATATTCTCAAGAGTTCTCTCATTTCTCGAACAAATTAATTTTTTTGTTTTTGTTACAGCTCATTCTTTTGATCTACTCATTTGTCAGCACTGTTGCTGACGGCGGGGAGAATGTTTGGTTATGGACCAGATGACAGCTGGCCCATACACTCATATATACACACACACTGATTTCCTCACTCTGCCTTATCGGTCATCGGCCTCTCGACACTGACCTAATTATTTTGGGCACTTGAGGCGCCACATGATGGACAGGTGTCTTGGCACGCGCCAAATTAGACACCTGCCATCTTGATTTATTGTCTCTTTCTCACTCTTTTCTAAGAACTCTCAGTGTACACCTCGTGACAAGTGTTTCTCAGAATTCTCATACTAATTAATAATATTAAATCGAACTTCTCAATTAAACAATATAATAAACTTAGTGAAATCAAAGTTAATTTAAGTGTTAAAATAATAGAGACATTTATTTATTGTTAAATAAAGTGTTATTAACAAAATACTCGTGTTCGCGCTTATTATTTTTCACGCTCCACGCTCCATTAAAAATCCATAATTATTTCGTTAATCTCAAATAAAATATATCGAGATCCAGTCATCTCATCAAACAAAAATCTAATAGTCATTGTTATTCGAAGAATTTGACCAAGAGATTTCTTCTCTTGTGTCATCATTCAGAACACTCATTTCAACTGTCAAACTTAAAATGATCAATTTATGGTTATGTTATTACATTTTTCTGTGTTTTTACCGCCAGTAATTCTATCTTGTCATATTGTTCCTTTACATGTTGCGCCATCTTTTATATATATTGAATACATTCTATTTTTGAATGAATTAACAAATAGGTACAATTAAATTTGACTAATACAAATAAATATTTCAATAATCACATTTTTTAACATTACAGGGCTGACACATTTTTTATCACAATGTTCTTATATCACAATTCTTTGCTGAAAGTTTATAATACTCTTTTCATTCGTATTCCAATTTAAGTCATCTATCATATAATTGAATGTAAATTATTTCAATAGGAAACATTCCAAGTTTGTCTCTATTATATTTATTCTTACAAACAATCAATTTCTCAGATTTTCTTAAATTGAATTCATGATCAGCAACCTCAACATGATCAGCAAGAGCTAAATGTCAAGATGAAATCTTCATAATACAGTTATCTTTGAAAATTTATAATACTATCATAATTACTATTCAATTTTAAGCTATCTGTCATATAATTGACTGTAAATTCTTTGAATTTTTTAATATAAAACATTTCAAGTATGTCTCTATTGTATTTATTATCACAAACATTCAATTTCTTAGAATTTTCAAACTTGAATTTATGACCAGTATCATCAATATGGTCAGCAAGAGCTGAGTGATAATTCTTTGGATTTTTCGTTGTTTTTTCGTGTTCTTCCCTTCTTTCAATGAAATACCTTTGTGTTTGCCCTATGTTACATTTATTGCAATCACTGCAAGAAGGAAAGAACACGAAAATACAGCGAAAAATCCAAAGAATTATCACTCAGCTCTTGCTGACCATGTTGATGATACTGGTCATAAATTCAAGTTCGAAAATTCTAAGAAATTGAATGTTTGTGATAATAAATACAATAGAGACATACTTGAAATGTTTTATATTGAAAAATTCAGAGAATTTACAGTCAATTATATGACAGATAGCTTAAAATTAAATAGTAATTATGATAGTATTATAAATTTTCAAAGATAAATGTATTATGAAGATTTCATCTTGACATTTAGCTCTGGCTGATCATGTTGAGGCTGCTGATCATGAATTCAATTTAAGAAAATCTGAGAAATTGATTGTTTGTAAGAATAAATATAATAGAGACAAACTTGGAATGTTTCCTATTGAAATAATTTACATTCAATTATATGATTGATGACTCAAATTGGAATACGAATGAAAAGAGTATTATAAACTTTTAGCAAAAAATTGTGATATAAGAAAATTGTGATAAAAAATGTGTCAGACCTGTAATGTTAAAAATTGTGATTATTGAAATATTTATTTGTATCAGTCAAATTTAATTGTACCTATTTGTTGATTTATTCAAAAATAGAATGTATTCAATATATATAAAAGATGGCACAACATGTAAAGGAACAATATGACAAGATAGAATTACTGGCGGTAAAAACACAGAAAAATGTAACAACATAACCATAAATTGATCATTTTAAGTTTGACAGTTGAAATGAATGTTCTGAATGATGACACAAGAGAAGAAATCTCTTGGTCAAATTCTTCGAATAACAATGACTATTAGATTTTCATAAATTGTAAGTAATTAAATTTCAAATATTATATACTCTGTTTTTGAAAAATATTCCTGTAAAATTGTGTAATGTAAAATCCAATGATTGTGTTTTATAGAATAAATATATGCACCCTGAAGAGGTCTGCGCACAGCAGACGAAACGTTGGTGCTTTAACAAGTAGTGCATGTGTTAAATTCATTACATTCTGGAGTGACCACTATGGCCGATTACCAACAAAAAAATAATTCATCTTTTTCTGTCTTGTGGGCTCTCCTCCATTGTTTCCTGGATAGGAGTCTGAGTCTCGTGAGCTCTCTGTTCCACCAGGCTACTTTCTTTTCTGTCCTGGCTACTTTGGCTTTACAGTGGTCATGATAGGCCTGGATGAGATTTTCCTGTATGTACAGTGCCTCTCTGTCCAGTCCTTTCTGACCCCTGAAACCCCTGCGACTGCCCCCGAGGTCTACCTCCAAGGATGCGCTAAAGCCCTCCCAGTCAGTGTTCCTAGGGTTTCTATTAGGGGTTGCCTCAGGGTAGTTGTTGTTTCCCTTGATTTGGAACCTTATTCTCCTGTGGTCATAGAGTGAGTCCTCATCGCAGACTCCCCAGTCTTCACAGTGATCCAGGATGGATTGAGTGCATAATGCCACATCAATTACCTCCTGGCATCTTGTGGTAACGAAGATGGGAGTGGATCTCCTGTTAAGAAGCTTCCAGCCTTCCCCCAGCAGAAATTCCATGAGGGCTTGACCTCTGTTAGTCGTTTTCCGACTGCCCCATAATGTGTGCTGTGACTTCGCATTACAACCCACTATCAGTGGCACCTTTAGTTCCCTACAGTACCTAGCTAGTTCCCTCAGTTCTAGGGGTGAAGGAGGGTCAGCCGAGTCATGTGGTAGGTAGGCCGAGCTGAATACTACATCCCGTTTCGTTCCACCCAACGCAATCTTCGCCACCACACCCACTAAATCCCTAGTACAGAAGTGCCTTAGTAGTCTAGGTTGGCAGTTGTTGTTCATGATGATGCAGGCTCTAGGTCCTGGCTCACCCTGTGCGGAAAAGGTTTCTTTTCCCTGAACATTTAAACCTCTTACAAGCCCCCCTACAACCCAAGATTCCTGTATTAGGCATACATCTGTTTGCTCCACTAGTATGCAACGGTGCAGATATGCCACCACCGCTTTGCAGTGTTGCAGATTGATTTGTGAGCAGAGAGTGTTCCCGGTGCCCATAGGGACACCAGTGTCCACCCCTCCTCTTGATCTCGCCAATGAGCGACCTGCTTGGTTACCCCCCAGTGTGGCCCCTAAACGGGTCTATTCTCCTGAGTTCCGCCAAAGGGGTCCACTAGCAACGGGAGAACAGGGAAGACCCCTCTAGGGTACACTGAGTGCCGCCCGTATTCTCTGCCCTGCCCCTCGTCCCCGCCCCCAACTCCCTGGTGGCCTACCTTTTCCCCTGGCCCCCACGGAGTCCTCGGAGACGCAGAACCTCGTCTTTCTGGAGTGAAAAGCACCCGGTTCCCCATCTGACTCCGTGGTGATAGCCCTGCAGCCATCCCCAACGAGGTCTGACCGGTACCCACGACGCTTAGAGCGTCTTCTCCTGAGGATGTTGCCTTTTTGTCGCCACCTCCCCCCGTCTATGCGCTTTTGTTCACAGCTGCGAAGAACCTCGCTTTTCCGAGGATGTAGTGAGGGGTCATGTTAAGCCCCCTCAGGACGTCGAGTGCAGCCTGGTCCACACCCACCACTAGGTTAGTGCAGCCCTTACCTGTCGCGACGTTCCAAATTTTCCAGTTCTCAGTTTTGAGTCCTGGGTTCTGTCGTACCGGCCTGTTCAGAACCTCCGGCCCCCCCACCGGTGGACCCGGCAGGGTTGCGGTTACCCTGAAGAGCTTCGGGATGAGGTCGTCCCTGTGTTTTACCACCAGGGCTGCTCCCCCCCAAGGCGTCAGATTTGGCACGATTCTGTTCAGCTACGAGTCTGAGTCCACGTTAGAGCACGTCACCCAGAAGATGCCGCCCTCGAGCCGCGTGCCCTCGAATCTCGGGGCTGGTGTGGATGCGCTGTCAGGGCCAAATATCGCCTCCATCAGTGCACACTCTAAAGATTGGCCTTGCTCCTCGTTCAGCATCACCTCCGGGAAGGTTTCCGGGACTATGGCATACCATCCTCCTCCCGCGGCAGCCACGCTAAACAAGGCAGCCATCGTGCCCTCATTGACCCTCGGCTTCTTCTGGGGTCCTTCCGAAGGAGGTGTATGGCCCGTCGAACGCGGTCTTTTCCCTCCATCTTTGGTTCCCCCTTCTGAAGCCGGGTCCTTCGATCCAGTGTTGCCTGTTGCAGGCAGGAGTCCAGCTTCTATCTTCCTCTGCCTGGCCCTCCTTCTCTTCTGTGCCCCACTGGATCCCTTTTTTATCTGAGCGGTTCGGTGTTCAGGAGGGTTCCCGTGTTCCCAGTATTCACTGATTCCACAGGGGGCTCTTTCTGTCCACTGACCCCACTCTCGGTGGACAATGAGGCTTTGGCCGAGGCCTCCGCCACCCCGTCCCCCATGTCGGTTCAGGGGTGAGATTCTGAGGGACCTCACATGAAATTCACTCTTATGGCCGGGAGCTGGCTACATAGATCAGAAATTTCGTTCCAGTACGAATCCTCCAATTTTTCTTGGTCATTGTTCGGAATCAAAATAAGGATAAATTTTTCAACATTTAAAGTATCATTAATAAACAAATTAACTGTGGTTCATGGATTGATTGTGGAGTAGTTGATGCGCGGAGAAAAAAAAATTTTGTTGTAAGAAAATTTACTTAGTTGAAGAAAATCTACTTCACTCAAGAAAATTTCAATTTATATAGATATAAAAATTGTGAAAGAAAATTTTGAATTTCCTTGCTACAAAAAATTTTTTTTCTTAGTGTGCGAATTCGCGATGAATATTGCGGCAATTTTGGCCCAAGCGGCTATTATCGGGGCGAAGAGATTGAAGATGAAGATAGGAGAATTGCAATTGAAAATAGACGACGGAACATATTTATTCGCAATCTCGCCAATCCTTTCGTTACTCTGAGTGAAAGGCAGTTCAGAAAAAAATTCAGGTACAGAAATCACGATAGCAAATTGTAAAAATAATTCTATTTGTCATACGATTGAAGAGTTTAAATTTTCAACAATCAACGTTTGTTGATGTTAACGGATTCCAAAAGATCTTGCTCGATGGCTATGTGACAAGATTTTTCTCCATCTTCCAGATGAAGGGGAAGGGTCTTCCATTCCAAAGGACATTCAAGTAAAGAGAAAGAAAATTAGTCGACTTCAAACTGGTTCTGTGTTGATCCAATAGACATTCATTCATACTATAATTATTATAGGTTTTATCTGCTCTTCGATTTTATGCAAGTGGAAGTTTTCAAGAAAGCATTGCAGAGACTTCCTATGCAAGTTTTTCCCAATCCAGTATGAGCAGGATAATAAGAAACGTCACTAATGCTATATTAACATTAGAAGACGACTTCATAAACTTTCCTGTCGATCGAGAGGAGCTACAGCGGATATCAACAGCGTACGATTATTATTTCTCATTTCTAATGTGAAAGAAAGAAAACACTGAAATTTACAGGTTCCAGGTAGAGATTGGACTCCCTGGTGTAATTGGAGTAATCGATTGCACTCACGTTGCTCTGAAAGCACCCTGTGTGGAAAAATGGAATTACTTGAATCATAATCGCTATTATTCCATTAATATTCAAGTAACATGTGATGATAAATATCGAGTTATTTCTATAGACGGTTACCCAGGTACAACACATAATGCTAGAATTTGGAGGAATTTCGAAGTAAAAGTAGCAGTAGATGGTTATAATAATCAAGGAGACGACCAGTATTATTTGATTGGTGAATATATTATTCATTAAGAGTACTTATATTTTTCATATTTTTCATAGTAACATTCACATTAAAATTAATATCACTTTGATATTATATTTATCATTATTGCAATCATCACAATTCTACTTTGGATTTCTTTGTTCAGTTTTCATAATAATTCTTCTCTTTCTGACTATGATTGATCTCCATCAATATCTTCGTCATCAACGTCACTGAAACAAAAAATTTTCAGGTGATTCCGGTTACCCATTGCAACCTTCAATTTTAACCCCGATTGCTGATGTTGAGGATAATACCCCAGAAGCGGCTTATAATGAAAGATTCACACATACCCGCTCAATTATTGAGCGAGTATTTGGAATGATGAAAGGGTGGTGGAGATGTATCCATAACAGTCGCACATTGCTCTATGAGCCTTCAAAAGTTTACGCTTTTTTCAAAGTGTGTGCTATCCTCCACAACTTGCTAATCGCGTACAGGTAGATCGATCAATTTAGTTAAGGAGAAGTAAAACGAAATACGAACTTGAGACTCAAAAAATTGTTGTAAAAAAACTGACAGTTGAGAAGTGCGGAAATTACGATAAAATAAGATTCTATTGATATTTTTCGATTTCTATTACTTTGCTAAATATTTATCTGAGAGTGAGTCTGAAAAAAGATCGTTTCATTTCATTTTGTCTCTTGAGAACGATATTGACACGGCTGCGATAATGAAAATATTAATTTTTTCTTCTTTTTAGGGAAGAAATTGGTGAAGATGAAGATGAGAATGAAGAGCAGTATGAAAATGATGATGAAAACCACGAAAGAGATGGAGATGAGGACGAGAATGGGAGCCAAGAAGATGATATAGATTCTATCAATGCCGATGATGATGCCAATGAAATGGGTGCGAGAGCAAGAGATCAATTGAGGAGGGGACAGCAAATACGTGCCAATATCGTACAAGAATACTTTGTAAACAACTAATCAATCAATAATCATAATTAATGGGCCATTCTCTGTACCTGAATAAATTTTTGTCCAATGCTTCAAAATCTATGTAGTCGTTAGACTCCTCATTCTTGTTTCGTGTTCCTCCGTTAGCATATGGATATTCTGCAGATTGATCTTGAGATCCTAATGTCTCCCCATTTTGACCAGCAAGGAATTCCTGACGGCATGAGGTATTGCGCAGTGCAAATAACTCTAGTTCTTTTTTCTTCAAAGCATTTTTCTCCTGAAAGGAAAGAGAATCATGCTTAGCGAGTACTATGTACATAATATATTTAAGAAAGGAGACAAGTTTACCTCTAGTGCTTTCTTAATTCCATCAAGTTTTTCAATCATTTCAGCTCGCAGAACGTTCGATTCCTGCCAGGATGAGGTACAGCAACCATATTAATATAATTATGAATATCATATTAGAAAATATATGTCTATTTATATCAATTTTTTTGTTATATTTCGTAATGACTGACCTTCAAGACATTATTGGATTCTCCTGATGTTCCTCTCAATTTATTGATGTATTCAAATCGATCGGCAGCACGGTTTATCATTGAAAAACGAAGTTCTGCAATAAATCAACATCAAATCATCAATTGCATTGCACCATGATAACAAAGAGTGTCTGTACTCTTTGATGATAATATAATGACTTACTCTTTTGCTTAACAGTTTCAGACTTTCCTATCATTGAAGGTTCTTGGTTCTCTTTGGAACTCTCGTTGGAACATGAAGCAGCTGATGCCTTTGTTTTTTTATTAAAACCTGACGGTCCACCGGCTAGTCACTTGCCTTTACCGTAACCAACAACTGCCAACACTTTTTTGAATAATGCTGACAGTTCTTGTGATTGTTCAGCATTTCCCGTTTTCAGCATTTCTTCTTTATTGGCTTCGCACTCTTCAATTGCTCTAGTTTTCAATCTAGCCCATGCCTGAAATATCAATTAGACAGATGACATGAATCGAAATTGTTACTTCTATGTAAGTAATGGCTATAACAATGAAGTGGTATTAATTACACTCATGACTTCTTTCATCGTTCTCTGCCGTCCTAAATCATTGACGTCAATGGTCAAACTGTGAAATAAAAAACTCTAGGTAGTACGCGACTCTTTTGATTCTCAATTTCATAGGATAAAATACTGGAAATCATACCGCAACCATAGCTTGCCGGATAATTGAGCTGCTCTTGGCCCAATGTTGCCATGACGAGCGAATTCTTTGTGATTCAACATGAAATCAGCAATGCACTCATGTTCTTGATTTGTGAAGTATAATGATTTTCCCTTTCTGTAATGAATTTAAGAATTAACATACCATCTTTTTGAAAGAAGGAGGAATTCACACTTGAGAATAAGAGCCTGTGTATATGCAATTGAAGTTTTTCTGGTCTTTTCAGTGGAGAACTTACGGTTTATCAGCTTCCTTCCAGATATTTTCAGTCATTTCATCCAATTCCTCATCAGTCAGTTCGGACAATAAGTGGTGACACGCTTAAATTTCCGCGGACAAAATAACCGCGACATAATAGCCGTGGACAATATTATCGAAATACAAAATAACCAGTAGATAGAATAACTGTGGACAGAATAATTGTGCGACGAAATAACTCACAATTTGGTTTGTTTGTTTTGATTTTTCCATAATTGTGATTGTGTCACTTTCTGACGTTCCGTGTTAGTGCTGTACACTCAGTTCATTCGTAATCGTACCTTTGTATTGTGTATTAGTCCTCATTTTATATTCCAATTCATTAATTTCATGATAATTCAAAATTATGCCACTTCATTTCCTACTATCGCATAAGAATAAGAAGCAGCTTATGCTCGATGGTTACGTTTTTAATTTGAAAAGTGTAAATAAAAATGATTTTACTTGGCGATGTATCGATTATCACACTGATATTGTATGTAAAGCCATTGTTAAAACTTCGAGTGATAAAAAAACAGGTACTTGTTGAAAATTTCTTTCTGTTATTCACTTATTATTTTTTTTAATTTTCATTGAATTACTTCAGGTGATATTATTGGGGATAAACCTGTGCATGATCATGCTGCTGATGCTGCTGCTTTAAAGGCTCATGTTATCAGGAATAAAATTAAAAAGCGTGCTCGAGTTAGTGACGATAATCCCAGTGCTGTTGTTGCTAATGCTGTTGCTACTGTTTCGACTGTTGTTGCTGCTAAATTACCAACAATGACGTCGATGATTCGTGATATTCAGCGTGTTCGAAAAGTTGAAGCCGTGCCATTTGCCGAGCCTACATCTCGAGAAGATTTAATTATACCTGATCAATTTACAAAGAATTTGAAAGGTGATCAATTTCTTCTTCATGATAGTGGTGGAAATAAATCACGTTTTTTAATATTCGCTACTCAAGAGAATCTGAATGAATTAGCTAATTGTGATCAGTGGTGCGGTGATGGTACTTTTTCTTCTGTTCCTGGTATATTCAAACAATTGTACACTATACATGGTCTCAAAAATGGGAAAATTTTGTCGTTAGTTTTTGCGTTGCTACCTGGTAAATCAGGAAAAATTTATAATGAAATGTTGATGGTGCTGGAGAATCATAAGCCAGAGTTAAATCCGAGACGCATGATGCTGGACTTTGAGACTGCATTTATAACAGCTTTTGAGAGCTGTTTTCCTGATGCTGAAGTTGTTGGGTGTTTATTTCACTTGGGACAATGTGTATGGCGACAAGTACAGTCGAGTGGCTTACAAGAAGCATATAATTGTGATGCTGAATTTGCTGCATCTATTCGCATGTTAATCGCACTTGCCTTCGTACCTATTGCTGACGTTAATCGTGCATATCATCAGCTAATTGAATCAGAATTTTATGTTGATAATGAGGAACAATTAGAAAAATTGCTTCAATATTTTGAGCCAACGTGGCTAGGATTTCTATCTCGTAGTGGAAAGCGTCGACGACAGCCATTATTCAAATTATCATTATGGAATTGTCATGAGGCTGTTAAGAATGACTTGTTCCGTACTAATAACGCGGTTGAAGGCTGGCATAATGCTTTTAATGGTAAAGTACGTGTTAAGCATGCATGTATGCAAAAGTTTCTAAAAGTTATTATTGATTAATCAAATGGATACTGGCTTGGATGTGGCTGTTAAAGCACGGAGAGTGTATCGTGATGTTAATCGGCGTCTTAAAAATATTGTTAATGAGTACAAATTCGAAAATATCCTTGATTTTTTGAAAAATATTGCTTGTAATTTGAAATTGTAATGTAAATTTGTTCATAATTGTGATGTTGTTCATTAATGTGATTTATTTAATAATAGAAATGTGTTCACTGTATTGAATATGGATTTATTGAATTCTATTCTTTGCATTTCTTGCAGTTATTTCATCATTTGGTTATTATGTACATAGTTATTTTGTCTATCGGTTATTTTATCTACGGTTATTATGCCGCAGTTATTTTGTTGCGGTTATTTTGTCCACGGGAATTTAGTCATGGAACCCAATAAGTAACTAGAAGAAGAGGAGAATAACAGAAAACTTAATCAAACATTGATGAATGATTCGTTTCCACTCAGTCATTGAAGTGTACATTACGAGCCGAGGCCAGAAAGAAGGCAACTGCGAAAAAGATATTTTTTGCAGTTGACTTTTTTATGGCCGAGGTACGCATACTATTTTTTGTGATGAGGCCACGAAAAAACAGCGTTTCTAACCGCGCGAAGCGAGGTTAGAATGTCCGTTTTCGTGGCCTAGGTGCAAAAAATATCATAATTATTCAATTACTATTCCCTTGCTGATTATAAATAATAATTGATCAATATTCTGCTACGTACATTGGACTTTCACCGGTTAGTTTTTTAGGAGGCATGCTGAATTTATTATCGATCTGAAACGTCTTTGTTTTCCTCGTGATGGCAACCAATACAAAATATCGAAGGGTCATCCTTAAGGGGTAACGGAAGGTCCTTCGGAAGTCAAATTTTCAAATCCATTATTCAGCAATACCTATGATTTTTTTAAATGAAATAACACAGGCATCGTCTCTCCAATTTCTTTCATCAATCATTAATACTTTTTTATGACAAAAATATTAATAAATATCTTTAAGCAATGAGTTTGAAAATGCAATAAATTCGCAGCATTCCATTACCCGTTAAGAGACACCATCAGGCTTTTCAAACAAATATTTATCTATAATCAGTAAATTAAAGAGAAAGTCGTGCTCGATTTATGGCATTATTTCCAGTGGGTGACGCTCTCAGTTTAATTCCCTTAGATAAGGAATTATGAATCCATTCAAAAGTTGACATTACCGTACTTTTTGCTAGTTTAAAGGCTGAATATGTTTGATCTTCATTTGCTGAAGTTGGGAAATAATTTATTCTTTATAATTATGTATTAACACGGTTTTAATTTTAATTTACACTCATTTTCAGTACATCAATAGGAAATCTGTATAAGATAGATACATTTTCGTATGAACTTCGTTAAAAGAGGGAAATTTGAGGAAGAAAATCCAGATAGTATGCAATTAGAAAAAAGAAAAAACTGATTTCCAAAATAAATGAAAATTTTGATAATATAAAAAATAAGAAATCAAAGGATCTGAAAATAACTTTCCTGAAACTATTGCCGTCCAGAGAATAATTGAAATAAACTAATTATTCAAACAATGAGATGTTGTTAACTTCTTATATTAGGTATTCACAGTCAATCACAGGGAAAGCATCTCCTCTGTCGGCTCCACACTTCTGAGTTTCTTCTTCAATCGATGATATAAGCCGCAAGCAGAATCTATTCAATAAAACGCAATACGATATATCCATAAATTATAAAAGTCAAATTTCGAATACGAGAAAGAACATACCTGCTGGCTATTTTCTTATAACAATCATCTAGAACTTTCTGATCAGTGGAGACCTCAGTACATGTAGCATGACCTAATGATTTTGCCTAGGTTCTATGAAATTTTGAATATATTGAAGAGTAATTCGCATCAGAAACCTTCATTTTGCATTTTGGAGCATCGATACTGAAACACTTACACACATAAGCTATGCGAGAATCATCAAATTTATTCCAGCAATAAACAGATTATTGTTGAACAACACAGTGTTTTCAATTATCAAGCTAATTACAAAAATGATTGATTTGATGAAGAGTTGGCTCAATTATTGGTTCATTCTTCCACTTTGCTTAAATTACTTTACTCACTAGTTTTATTTCATTGCCTTCCATTGCTCTTGATGCTGCTAATGATAAGTTGAACTAATTATTAATTTCTTTTTCAATATTAATCCCGTAGGAACCACTCATTTTTTTATTTTCATACTTCTTTCATAATTCTTAGAGCATTGATTGATACGAGTCTAGATTTGCGACGCGTGCAGCCCTCTTCCGGCCATAAAAGTGAATTTCATGTGAGGTCCCTCAGAATCTCACCCCGGCCCCTTCTGCCACCGGCAGTCCCGACTTCGGGGGGTCCCTGAAAGTCCTTGCGGGTGTCACCAGTGGTGTCCCCTGACAAGGCGTCAAAATTTTGATCATTTTCTTGGTTATCCATATGATTCCCACGAGTATCCGGGAAATAAAGGTCCACACCCCACAGAGCCCGGTTTGTGAAGGTAAGGCCTGTCTTGCGACACGATACAATG
The DNA here is from genome assembly GCA_963942555.1 of Aleiodes leptofemur. NCBI lineage: Eukaryota > Metazoa > Arthropoda > Insecta > Hymenoptera > Braconidae > Aleiodes > Aleiodes leptofemur. The sequence goes on from OZ012612.1 coordinate 10,400,373, forward strand.
AGGGGTGACCTGGTACCCCAAGGACATCGTTAGTGACACAACGACCCAGAGTTTTATCAACCCTGTGTCACCCCAGTGTCATTCAGCCGTAGGCACGATGGGCTTACACCATTGGCCTGGGAGAGCTGGTCCGCGGTAACGGCCTTCGTTCGACTGCTCGGGCTTTTACCTCCGTCGTCTCACTTATTGTACAGTCACTTCACCAACATTTCCGGAGATTACATGGCTGGATCCGACTGTTCTACCAGTCAGCTTCCTCCTGTCTCCTTCTACTGGTGTTGACTACTTCCCCTATCCGCCACTGGCGAACGCGCCTCGATCGATAGCTCAACCGTCAGGGCCAGACTCCTATTTCGAGAGTCTGTCCTGGGTCGAGTGTATTTTTAAGTAATAAATAAATGTTTTTAAGGAATTTTTTTTTTGTTAAAAAGCATGGGATTTATTCAAGATAAAGTGGTGAAAAAAAAATTTGAATTATCTTATAAACAATGCATTTGTTTATAATTTTTTTGTTTATAAATTGAAAAATGTGAAAAAATTATTTTTATGTATTTTTTCATAATAAAAAAACGAATCAGTGAAAAAATTGGCTAATTTTTTTTTCATGTGTTTCTCAATATTTATAATATTTAATTGTTCATAACTAAGTGAAAAATTGTTATTTTGTAATTTTCCCAACGGGAATCCTTTCTGAAACCGTTGAACAATAGTTCCAGTGATTTGGAAAAAATTTGAATCTTTGAATTTTGCGACGTCAGAATTGAAGTAGGAAAAGGAAAGAAAAACAAAAATTTATTATTAGCAATGGCAATTGAGCATTGCCATTGTTTATTGGAGACGTCCAGTATGAGGAGTCTCTGATAAGGATTTTTTCTTTATTTTTTTTCTACTGCCCAGTAGCGATGTCACCTTTGCTGTTGCCAAGGGGGTGTCGAATTTCGGTGCCTTGACGACAGTAAAGATGCGTCGTCCTCCCTTCTCCTTTCTTTTGTGGAACAAATACATGTGCAATTAAATCACATGATTTGCCCCACTTGAGGAAGGTTAAGGAGGGGGCAATGGACTTTTCGCATGCACTCGACCCAATAGGGACACTCAAGAATAACATATGAAGACAAGTAGGTAGTTCCAAAAGGAAAAATATTCTAGAAATCATTGTAATCTTTCCTATCGAAAAAAAAAAATTTATTGTATTCGGAAATCATTTTAATTAAGTGAAAAGTATTGCAGTGGAAAATTTTTGTTTTGAGTTCGTGTAATTTGGAAAAAAAAGGAACTCTGTACAGAAAAGTGAAAGCGATATAAAGATTTGTATAAGAAGAGGGAGAGAAAATTTGAAAGTGGAAAGGAGAAAGAAAGAAAGGATGATATAAGAAGAATTTCCGAGGAAAAAAAAATAAAAATTCGGAAATTAAGAGAAACCTAATTCAGGAAAAAGAGAAAATCCATCTATCACAAAGTAAGTGGACAAAATTTATAAATCAAAAAGAGGAAAAAGGTCAAGATTCAAGGGTTTTGGTTCTCAGCGTTTATTTCTCTAGTTCTTGAATTGAACAATTGTTGCAGATTTCGGGAATTTTCAAATTCATTTCCAATTTATGGATTATCTTAAGTGCCGAAACATTCAAAATTTTATTTTGAATTAATGATTCTTTTTATTGTCAAATTTTTGAATCTATTTTATTTTGAATTGATTGATTATTGTAATTGCCGAAATTTTTGAATTTTATTTTGAATAATTATTCTTTTGATTGTCAAAATTTTGAATTTTTTTTTTTTATCGATTATTATAATTGCCGAAAATTTCAAATTTTATTTTGAATAATTATTCTTTTGATTGTCAAAATTTTGAATTTATTTTATTTTTCATTAATTGATTATTGTAATTGACGAAACTTTCAAACATTTTATTTTTTTTTAAATTAATTGTTCTTTTTTTATTGTCAAATTTTTAAATTTAATTTATTTTCAATTTATGGATTATCTTAATTGCCGAAAATTTTCAATTTTATTTTGAATAATTATTCTTTTGATTGTCGAATTTTTCAATTTATTTTTTTTATCGATTATTGTAATTACCGAAACTTTCGAAAATTTTGTTTTGAATTAATTTTTTTTTTTATTATTGTCAAAATTTTTGGATTCATTTTATTTTGAATTAATTATTCTTTTGATTGTTAAAATTTTAATTCATTTTTTTTGAATTAATCGATTAAACGCCGAAATTTTCAATTTGATTTTGAATCAACCGACCATTTTAATGAAAAACAAATTTTTTTTTTCTCTTTTCAAATTAAAAATATTTTTTTTTGTTTCGTTGGTGATGCTAAATTGAATAATAATTGTAATCTCCAAGAAAATTTTTCTTTCTTTGAATCCATAAATTAACATTACATTTCATTATAAAAATAAAGTTGGTCTATTACAAAAGTGGTGTTTTTTTGGTTGGACCTACCCTTGTTGCTGGTGGAGACATTCATTGAACACAAAAACCCCCTTCCATTATCCCTAGCTATTGGTATTGGACCAGGCTTAAAATAAATTTTCTATGTGTGTTTTGTAAGAATTAATTATAAATTAATTCTGACATAACAATTTGTTAATTATCGGGTATTTTCCATACCGTCTCAAGAAATCGCTTAATTAACAATTGGATAGTTAATTGAAAAATGAGGGTAAAAACTTCGTTCGACCTGAATAATATACATTGAAGTATCCAAAAAGTGCCAAATTTTTTTGGTTCTTTAATATTCACATTTAAAAGACGTAATCATTTTTTTTCGTTAATGTCTCTGATACGCCCGGTGCGAGCGGGAGACGAATCGCGCGTTTTCCACCGGTTTTTCCCTGCTAAATTGAAATTATAAATATTAGTCCTACAGTTTCGGGAGTCGGAACTTTTTCATAGATTTTCTGCTCTTTTCGAATCTTTTTTGATATTTTGAATATTCGCAACATTTGTTGAGATATTCGCAAAAAACGGAAACCCTATTTTTTCTTTCTCTAAATTGTTGATAACTTCTGGAATTTTTACGAGCGGGTTTTCATACGATTCACAAATGTTCTATATGTCATTCCGAATCGAATGATACCCTGATCATAATTTTCCGTCAACGCTAACAAATTGTCACCTTTTGGCACTTGTTAACCAGTCTAATAGTCGACTGCTGGTCGATAGGCCGCTTCATCACCTACAATTGACACGCACTCCAGAAATTTTATTATTTGATCAGTCGTCGATTGAAGGCTCTTGGGTATATGGATTGACTAACAATCGACTATACATACTCAGACGTAGATCGATGAAGCCATTCATCATAAATACCGTAAAGGAAATATTCATTAATCACAATTTCAGCCATTGTTTATCAATATATTTGAGCCAATTTTTTTCATATTGTTTGAAAATATCTCGGAAAGCGAGTGAAATAAAGCAATTTTGCTCTGAACCTTCTTTTGTAGTTTTTGATGTTTTCTACAAAAAAGGGTTGGGACAAAAAAGGCGTACTTCCATTCGTTTCCGAGATATTCTGAGGATTTGATACTCACGCTTGCTTTCCGATCACGCGGCATTCTCCAAATCTGAGATATTTCAAGGTGACGATAATTTTAAAAAATGATAAAAAAACTGTTGAGATTTGAAAAATAAATTCACGATCTGATGTCGTCTCGAGTTCGATGGTAAGTGACCAAGGGGGTGATACTTGGTGCAAATAATAGTGGTAGGGTAGCCCCCTTTTCCCTTTAGTACCGCGACGGAGGAATGTCACCAACTAGCTTTCGTGATATTGTAGTGATAATGCGAACTAGCCAAAGAGGCACGATTAGCCAAGATTTCAAAATTGTATTGTTCGAGTGAAGCAATCAACAGTTTAGGAAAAATTGTAAATAAGCTCAGATTAATTGAATTATTAATGAATTACAGGATTCTTCATCATCGAGCCGTAATGAAGAACGGAGAATGGCAGTGTTAATGGAAAATAATTTAATAACTTGAGACCAAGGCATTTTGAAAATAAAAAATCAATCAATCAATTTATCTAAATTTATTTTCACTTTTCCCTAAAATGTTGTCTGCTTTACTCGAACCGTACAATTTTAAAATCGTCACCAGTTCCCAGGCTCTCAGATTGGGTTAGACTCTGGTGTGGAACTTGTGAATCGAAACTTTATTCATTTTCAAAACTGGAATAGGGAATTATGGAATTAAAGGAAAAATATTAATATTTCATATTAATTGATGGTCTGTCAAAAACCGTCAAACGATTTTCTTTCCATAGCTATTTCTAAAAATGAAAAATTCCAAAATGGGGGGGCCAACTAAAATTTGTTTTTTGGTCAATTTTGAAAAATTTATTTTTTAAAAACTATTATCCGTCAAACGTTAATAATTATCTGTCAATCACCGTCCATCGTCCGTCAAACGATTGCAATTAAAAAAATTGTAAATATCCATACATGGGGGGTCAACTTTATGGAGCTAAATAATTGAGATCTGAGCGAATAATATCATGATGATGGCTGAGTACTTTTAATGTGCGAACCGTAATTTTTTCCATTCTGAATAAATTTTATAATACGTCTGTCAAAAGTCGTATTAATAATTTTGACAAATCACACATACTCTATCAATTTTCACTGGACTGTTACATTTCATTAAAATGAATCTTTGAACTTTTATTTTACAAATACTGTTGTGATGTCTGTGAACAAACCAAATATTTTATTATGGTACTTGAAATTTCCGCTATGCAGAACCATAAAATTCTAGATATTAATATTCGAGAATAGTCGTATGAAATCATGATTAACATAAAAAAAAAAAAATCATGATTAACGGTTGCAGTTTTGGTGGCACGTCTCCTGATCCACGGCGTTTGGTCCAGTGACAATTGATCTGCCACATTTCATCCAAATTTGCAGATTTGGTAATATATTAGACTGTGCCAAATTTGACGGCTATTTTTTTTTCGGCTCCCAAGTGAAAATTACATTTTCTATTACGAAAAAATAATGCTCCCCAAATCCGGGCTTCCTATCTTTTTTTCCAGTTAGCGCTCGTGTAAATGAGGTTTTTTCAAGGGAAAATTTTTTAAAAATGATTTTAAATCTCAAAATTTATGGAATATGATCTCTAAAAATTTTTAAAACGCATCATTCCGTCGAGAATTCAATGCTCAACGAAGATAATCGTGGACGAAATCAAAACAATGGCCTACACGCCTTTTAGACCAAATATAAAGCGAATTTTTGCTTAATTTATTACTAACATTCATTTTTATACACATATCAAACAATGAATGTGTAATTAAAATTTGTGAATTTCATTTTCTAGACAATTCTCATGATCCAAAGAACTAATTTTCGTCCCTCAATTCTTCTCTATATTTTTTTCTTCAACTAAAAATCATAATAATAGCAAACAATATAAAAAAAAATTATATCATTTCATCACTCATTACTCACAACTTTTATTGAGTCAGAAGTTTTCAATCAATATTCATAGCGTTGAGGCTTCTATTCATGGCACCAATTATAGTGATTGACATTCGTGAGTGATTTACCAACATGTTACTCCAAATATTAGTCAGAAGATGTTGCTAGCTTCTTTTTGAAGTGAAACTTCTTATACGAAGTCCTCGCGTTTAACGCTGTTGCGTTACTTTTCCACGCTTTGGTGGTGGGGGAAAAGAAAGAGAGCGAGAACGAATGTGCGCATGCGCACTCGTATCCCTGCAGCATTGCTCGTCATAGTAAGACTAGCGAAGGGATCGACATCGGCTTTCTTCGACGTCCATGCCCCACCAAATAATCTTTGGCTTCGGCATGCCTCGTGTGTCGATTCCTTCGTTAGTACGACAATACCTGTCCTGTTACTGTTTATTTTTTATTATCAGTTCAAGAGTATCTCGGAAACTAAGTGGGATAGAGTGATTCTGCTTTTCTCTTTTTTTGTAGATCTTTAAATTCTCGACAAGAAAGCTCGAAGTTGAAACTGCTCTATCTTATTCAGATTCCGAGATATTCTCAAGAAACAATTGACAAACAAACTAAAAACACAGGAAAAGGTTTTATTAGTGGATAATTTTCTTGGAATATGTCAGGAACTACGGAAAATAGCGTTATTTTGCTCCAATCCTTCTTCATAGCCCTGGAAATTCTCTACAGAAGGCTGTCAGGTGAAATCGTTGTATTTCGCTTAGTTTCCCAGTTATTTTCGAAATACTATTGACAGAAAGAAACCTACTTTTCTTGTTATTTAGATTATTTATTCCCGAAATTTTTTTTGAGAATACTCAGAAACGGAGGAAGATGCAGCAATCGCACTCTGATTTTTTTTCTTGAATTTCAAGACAAGCTATTAGAAAGGATCAGGTCAAAATGGCTTTACCTCGCTGAGTTTCCAAGATATTCTCGAAAAATCATTGGAATAGAGTTACTTTTCTTTCTCAAATAAGTCTGTTGTTTGTTATTTATTTTTAATTAATATCCCAGAAATTAAACGAGATAGCGTGATTTTGCCCTACTCCTTTCTTTGTTGAAAATTCAAAGAGCTTCAGAAGAAATTGAATCGAAAAGGGCGTTTCTCCGTTAGATTTTGATATATCTATAAGTCTGTGTTCTGTTCGTAGGATTTTGATGAGTGTCTCTGAAACTAAGCAAGATAGTGAAATTTTTGTAGAGACCCTTTTTGTAGTTTTCGAGATTGTCTGCAAAAAAAAAATCTTCAGAAAAATTTCGTCATCTCGCTCACTTTCCGAAATATTCTTGAAGAGAAATGGATGTGGAGGAAGAGAAGAACATCAAGTTTGTAGACAAATTGAGTGCTCTCCATCATCAATTTTCTTTGAATGTCTCGGAGTCTAAGGAAGATAGGGTATTTTTGCACTGATCCTTGGACGATCAGCAAGAAGTTTCACTTCTGCCGTGCGTGAATTTCACGCACCCTCTTTTTTTTCTAAGCTTTACAGGTGTCAAGTATTTTTATTGAATCATTATGATTTCAGTTTAAAGAAAAGTGCAAAGAAGAATAAAAAGAGCATAAAAATTAGTTCTATGGATCATGAGGATTGTTTAGGAAATGAAATTCACAAGTTTCAATCACACATCAATTGTTTGATAGGTGTATAAGAATGAATGTTAGTAATAAATTAAGGAAAAGTTCGCTTTCTACTCGGTCTACAAGGCGTGTAGGCCATTGTTTTGACTTCGTCCATGGCTATCTTCGTTGGGCATTGAATTCTCGACGAAATAATGCTTTTTTCAATGTTTAGGGATCATATTCCATGAATTTTGAGGTTTAAAATGATTTTTTTAAAAATTCCCCTTGAAAAATGCTTATTTACGCGAGCGCTCACTGGAAAAAAAGATAGGAAGCCCGGATTTGGGGAGTATTATTTTTTCATAACGGAAAATGTAATTTTCACTTGGGAGCCGAAAAAAAAAAATAGTCGTTAAATTTGGCACAGTCTAGTAGTATATATTTATGTTCTACATGAGACAGAGTGTTGTCTATTTACTCGTTTTGCTTCTTTATTACTATTTTCATTTCTATTCTGTTTCATCATTTTCGTGCTGCATCAGAGTTACTTCGAGGCTACTCATCAGATTGATTATTTACGGGGTATCACCCAATGCATCACTGTATAACTGAAAACCAAATTATTGCTGAAAAAATTTTTAATGTATTCTCATGAAATAAATATGATTCAATTTTTTGAATATAGTGCTACAAACAACTAAATCGAAAGAATAGAGGATCAAATATTGAGGATCAATTGTCGGCAGATTAAAAAAAATAGGATGAAATGTCGTAGATCAATTGTCGTTGGACCAAACACCGTGGATCAAAAGACGTGTAATCGCAGTTTTAGTGCATGCTGTATTGATTCGCGATTGATAGGCAACGTGAAATTGAGTGGAAGAGAGAGACAGGGAATAATTAATTGTGACAGCCGGTTTTTTTTCGTAAGTATCAGATATATTTTCCATTCATTCACTATTAATATTTGGATCGAAGCATGTGGTTTAGAGGCTGGCTATTTCTCTCTCACTGATCTGTGGTTTTTAACTTTTCTGAAAGACATATTATCCTGTAGGATGCTTAGAAATCCAGTCTTATCAATATCTCACAACTGGGATGGTGCATCTCTCCGCAAAATGGATTGAAATAATTGTCTAAACACCTGATTCCATTCCCAATCCCGAATGATAACCTCAAATATTTGCTTGTGGTTTTATTGTGTGAAATAAATTTTTTAATTACCAGCTTGTAATCAACATGGTGAGATTAATCTATCCATAACCTACGAGAAAAATCATAGCATATGAACTGAATGAGAAATTCCTGAGAAATGGACTGAGTATTCCTGTACATAATCCCCGTGAAAGTGTGGATGAACGGGCCACTTTGGCTGATGAAGCTTTGTTTGGGTGCTCGATAATGAATTGAGTCAGGTGCATGGAAGACAAATTTATTATCAAAAACTGGTGGTGATCAATGTAAATAATCATAATTTGTTCAAATAAAAAAAAATGTAGACATCATATAATGTTTTTTTCCCACCCTGCCTATCATTTCCCAATTAATGAGTTAACTGATTAATTATTAACAGTGCACAAATTTATTTCTCCAATGGAAACAAGGAATTTTCGTGATTTTTCTAAGAAAATTCATGATGCAACGATTCAAAAGTATGAAACAGTCGACGCTCGAATGTAGGGTGAGGTTAGTAAAATTTATCGTTGTGGCATAAGAATTTCTGTAATACCAGTGTCAGTTAATACAGTTCGAGCTCTTACTTTTTATTTTACAAAAACTATAGTTTACTATTCTCAGCATGAATTTCTATACAAATAGCATCCGAAATTTCAACACAAGCTGATTAAAAAATATTGAGGAAATCTATTATCAACATTTAATGGGAATTATGGACAACAATTAGTGTGTAGAACTTTTTATTTTATTGCCAACGTTTCGTCAGTGGTTGCTGACTTCTTCAGGGCTCTAATATCAATAAAAGAGAGGGTGCGTGGAACGCCACGCGTTAGAAGTGAAACTTGTCCGTCAGAATGCTAGAATTCATATATGATGTTTGCGAAGAATCCAATCCTATTGATTAATCGTTCCTGACTATTCTGGAAATCATGTACGAGGCTTGCAATACAATTGTTTTGTCATCAAAAGTCTATTATTATATTATTTTCAAAATATTATTCACTCAGCCCGGAATATTTCATTATAAGGCTCGTGAAGTTCGTAGTCTAGTATAATCACGAAGCAGCCAAAGTATATAAATGAGATTGAAATGGAACTGTTCATCATACAAACGTTGAAACTGACGTTTGTAGTTAGAAATTTGTCTAATCTAATTTCCATCAATGAATTGAAAATATGGTCGATGAGTAGAAATTCTGATTCGAATATTCTGCTTCAGGGATGATTGAACGGAGCAAAAAATTATTCGGGGACAAAAAATTGAGTCTAAATTTTTCCTGTTGAATGAAAGACGTCTTGAAGTATACTTTCAGGAGTGTCTTGCAGCACCTGAAAATCTCTCTTATTCGATGGAGAACTTCAGTTTCATTTTTTGTTTTTTTTTATAAAATAATATCTTGCACTGTCTCATTGTTCTTGGAGCGGAATATCTCAATTGAAACCCTTAATCATCGGCTGTGTTTTCAACATTTTTTATTGATTGATAAAAATTGAATCATACAAATTGCAAACGTCGAACACTAGTTTGGAATTTCTATGATGAACTGTTCCATTTCACACTAATTTATATACTTTGCCTAGTTACAAATTGCATGGAATTTTTTCAGATATGGACTGTCATGCCCGTAGTATGATATTTCAATTCAGAAAATACCACAAATTCTATCAGCAAAATAATCAAAATTACGTGATATGCGATATGTATAACGTCTACCTATGCGTATTGAAAAAGCGAGATAGCGTAATTTCGGCTCCATTCCTTTCTGAAGAGAATTTCGAAGAGCTACAAAAGGAGTATCCAGAAAATTTTCGCTATTTCCTTTAGTTTCCAGAGTGTTCTCAAAAGAATATTTACAAAAAAAATACAATTTAAAAGTAAATGGATGATATTTTTTTGATCATTCTTTACCAAAGAATATCTCTGGAACGAAACGAGATAACGCAACTTTCTCCAATTCTCCTCATGGAGGGTTTCAAGAACTACAAGGAAGGTTTGTATAAAATATAAAGAATTTTCGTTGATTCTCAGAATAGTGGTCAGTAGGAGGCGGAATTAGAAATAGGAAAATTGTTGAAAAAAAAACTCTAAAACACGTTGAGTCACAAAAAATACGATTTATTCACAGGGTGAGGACCAGTAGTCTACACAAATTATCACAGATTGTTAAGTTCCTGATTAGTTGAAAACACTGAATTTAATGTTGAATAAGACAATTGTTGAATTTACTTTAATTGAAAAAATGAATTAAATAAAAGTTGAAAATCGACTCGAAAGAAAATAATGGTGATTCACTGACTCTACTTGTTGACGACTCTGCTCAAAGTGAACAAAATTGGGTGGGGGGTTTCTTTTCCCCAATTTACATGAAAAGAGGGGGGGTCTATTCGCGCGGAGTACTCTATGGTATCGTTGAACATCTTGGACAAATTGATTTCCAATTGGGCAATTTCAATACCGCGAATTTGGTTGTATTTTAAAAAAGGTTTCTATGAAAATTTTGCTATTTCCCATAGTTTCTGAGAAATACACAAAAACTGACGCCAAACAAATTGGCGTTTTGTGAATAAAGCTATACTCGTGCTCTGCATATCATTGGGACTACCGTGCTTATGCGCAGGTGCCACCCCACTTACTCACTATCTTAGGTTCTCTCTCTCTCTCTCCTATACCTACATGCTGACGTTACCCTCACCACTTCCGTTCGGTTTTCACCATAACGCAAGTTTGGGCGAATTTCCCATTTACTCCCAACGTAAGAGCACGCCTAAACAAGTTTCACTTAAAAAAAAACAATTACAAAATTGAAACAAATTCATTTTTCAATATAAATTCATGGATAAACAATGAACGACTGAATCATATTTACCAGAATCTCGCGTTTTACACATAAGTCGAATATAAATTCAATATCAAACTATTGAGCACAGGTGGATAACTATTGCAACGACCCATATTGATATTTCATGTGAAACACTTCAATTTAAGTTAAAAATTAATCTCCTTTGGTCTTTCACAGCATGTCAGTTTGTGAGTCTAACCTCAAATGATATTCCGTCAACTGCTGATACGTCATGACAACATAGCATCACGTGCTGGAGTACCGACCTTGCTACGATGTTATAATCGCGCTCAAATTCAGACCTCACATGACAGGTCTTTCTTGTACGCTGTTCTTGTATTTGTCTAGTGATAAAATGTATGTTATACTCAGTCTTTGTGTATGCGTTCTGAAATTCATTGTGTCGTTAAGTGCAATGTAAATCATTTCACTCATCACTCTTTTTGAATAAACAGATTCAGAATCTAGAATGGATACTTCGTCCAACTTGAAGTTATGTTCCAAGTCAAAATGGTGACGTGCTAAAGCAGGTTTCTCTGATTTCAAGTAATTTGACGGTTTACAATCGTTGGTATGTTGGTAGATTCTTTTACTCAGGTATTGTGAAGTTTGTCCGATGTATGAGGACTCACAGGAGCATGGTATTTTATGAATCACACATGACCTCTTCATCTTGTCCGTCTTATCTTTCAACTTGGTGTAAATTCCACCCGCTATTTCTACGTTGTAGAACGCCAACTTAGCATTAGTATCTCGGAGACAACGGTCAACTTTGTATGAAATTTCAGGTATAAAAGGACATCTAAAGAATTTTTTCTTTGTTTTTTCCGGTTGACCCACGTTGTTGTTCATTGATATTTTATGTGGACGGTTGTTTTTGTCCATGAACACTTTGAATGCTCTCTTCGGATAATTAGCTGGATAATTATTATTCAATAAGATTTTTCTTACTCTTTCGAGATTTTTTCCATGAAACTCTGAGTTACTTAGGCTAACGGCACGATGTGAAAGGCCATGAATCGTACCTAGTTTTTGAATCGATGGATGATTCGCTTTGGAATTCAGCACCCTTCCGGCACTTATTGGTTTTACACACCAATCAGTCTCTAACTGATTACTTTTCCTAATTACTTCCATGTCTAAAAAAGGTAATTTACCATCTTTTTCTCTCTCCATGATGAACTGAATCTTCCCATCGATGCTGTTGAATCCATTTATAAATTCCTTATCTTCACCATCGGGTATCAGGAACAGTGAATCATCCACATATAGACATTTGAGTGGTACTTCAAAGTTCAATGTTTCCATTGCTTTAGTAATCACGTAGTTCATCACTAAATTCGCTAGTGTTGGACTAGCAGAATTTCCCATGCTAGTGCAATCTACTTGAAGGTAAATTCTGTTGGAGAAAGAGAAGTAACTTGACTCAAAACAGAATAATACCAAGCTGATCAGTACCTCCCTTTGTAACTTTACAACTTTTGATATCGACTCCCACTCTTCGTTAATAATCTTGACCACCAAATCCTTCGAGATGTTGGTGAATAACGACACTACGTCCAAAGATATTAATATGTAACCATCGGGTACTACTACTTCGTCCAATAATTTCTTCAGGTCAAAGGAATTCTTGACATTCCATTTGTAGCTGTTGACAACCGGTTGGAGAAATTCTATGTAAATATCTTGCTATTTCATAACTGGGTGCACCAATGCAGCTCACGACTGGTCTTAGAGAGCAACCTTGTTTATGAACTTTTCGTAGTCCATAGATCTCCGGAATTGCTGCATTAGTAACCTTCATGTACTTGGCGTAGTCATTGTCAATATGTTCTTTCATCAGCAATTCATTAACTAGTTTGTTCGCTTGGATCTGGAACTTCAAAGTTCGATCTTTCTTCGACTGTCTACATATATTGTCTCATAACTCAGCATGTCCTCCATCTTCTCGAGATATTCGGCATTGTACATTACGATTGTGGAACCCCCTTTTCGCCGCCCCCGATTGTGGAACCCTATTTTTTCCCATGGTTATGATTGTAATAGTTAGTTATGACCGGAACGATTTTGGATCTTATTGTGATCTCGTTTTCTTCGCAAATCTCTGGAGTCTCCCCATCCACATCTGCATTTGCAATGCAAGACTCTACATCCTTGATTAATCTTGGTATAGGGAGCTTTTTCGGTTCCAGAGCTATTCCAAAGTTTACTCCCAGACTCAACGTGTGTTTCACTCCTTCTGGTAAGTGTTTATCGGTGAAATTGTACATAAAATTGTCATGGTAAGAATTAAACTCAAATTGTCTACTCGATGTCACTAAGTGTTTCATCTTCTTAATGTTTTTGTCCTTAATTGACTCGAACATTTTCTCATATCTGATGTCAACGATTCGTAGCCACTGATGGACAATTCCTGTTGATGTCATTTGGAATAACTTGCTACGTACATCTTGGTATTCTCTTTCTAATTCTCTAGTCTGCCAGAAACTGATTCTAATTTCCAAATTTAATACTGACGTCCTGAAATTCACCATGATTTTATCTGCTTGTGATTCAAACGGATGTATTCCATCCAGACTGGCAGCCTTAAGAAATCGTAGTAAATTCTTGATAGAATGCAATAGACATGGAGTAGTGCCAGCCCACATAACCCATAATTTGAAGAGTATCAACTCTTTACAAGTTCACCACCATCCGTTTAAATCACAAGCAGATAAAATCATGGTGAATTTCAGGACGTTGGTATTAAATTTGGAAATCAAAATCAGTTTCTGGCTGACTAGAGAATTAGACAGAGAATACCAAGATGTACGTAGCAAGTTATTCAAAATGACATCAACAGGAATTGTCCATCAGTGGCTACGAATCGTTGACATCAGATATAAGAGAATGTTCAAATCAATTAAGGACAAAAACATTAAGAAGATGAAGCACTTGGTGACATCGAGTAGACAATTTGAGTCTAGTTCTCACCATGACAATTTTATGTACAATCTTACCGATAAACAGTTACCAGAAAAAGTAAAACATACGTTGAGTCTGGGAGTAAACTTTGGAATACCTCTGGAATCTAAAAAGCTCCCTACCGAGATTAATCAAGGATATAGAGTTTTGCATTGCAGATGTGGAGGGGGAGACTCCAAAGATTTGCAAAGAAACCAAGAACACAATAAGATCCAAAATCGTTCAGGTCATTACTAACTATTACAATCATACCCATGGGAAAAACTACAATGATATCAGAAGAGACTTGACGTTGACCCGGAAATACCTAAGGGAAAATGACGATATGATTGTGGCGAGAGCAGATAAAGGGGGTTCCACGATCGTAATGTACAAGGCTGAATATCTCGAGAAGATGGAGGACATGCTGAGTGATGAGACAATATATAGACAGTCGAAGAAAGATCCAACTTCGAAGTTCCAGATCCAAGCGAACAAATTAGTTAAGGGGGGGGGGGGGGGTAAGGGTTTACGCGTGGAGGAAAAAACACTTTTCTTACGATTTTTTTTTAGACGTATAGATTAAGCAGATTTATTGAAACCTTTTGAACATTATTAAGCATGGATTGAACAACATTGAGTAATTTTTTTATGCAAAAATATCCACTAACAACGGAGCTTTTTCAAGAACGTTTCTTTAAAATAGACGATTTGCGGTGATCACTGTATCTCAGCTGGAAATTATCAGAAATGAAAAACCATTGAAATTTAGTCAAAGTATCATTAAATCCTCCCCCCAACGTTCTCTGATGATTTTTTTTTTTACATTAAAGGGGTTTTCTACCAAAATTGTGCCACAAAATGGCCCAATTTTTCGTAAAAAATAGCAGTTTTTACTTTAAATGACCACCAAAAATTGAAAAATGAAAAAAAAAATAATCAGAGAACGTTGGGGGGAGGATTTGATGATACTTTGACTAAACTTCAATGGATTTTTATTTCTGATAATTTTTAGCTGAGATACAGTGATCACCGCAAATCGTCTATTTCAATAGACGTTCTCATGAAAAGCTCCGTCACCGGCTTGTTTGTGGATATTTTCGTATAAAAAAATTACTTCATGTTGTTGAATCCATACTCAATAATGTTCAAAAGGTTTCAATAAAGTTGCTCAATCCATACGTCTAAAAAAAATTCGTAAAAAAAACGTTTTTTTTCACGCGTAAACCCTTACCCCCCCCCCCCTTAATGAATTGCTAATGAAAGAACATACTGACAATGACTACGCCAAGTACATGAAGGTTACTAATACAGCAACTCCGGAGATCTACGGACTACGGAGAGTTCATCAACAAGGCTGCTCTCTGAGACCAGTCGTGAGCTGCATTGGTGCACCTAGTTCTAAAATAGCAAGATATTTACATAGAATTCTCCAACCGGTTGTCAACAGCTACAAATGGAATGTCAAAAATTCCTTTGACCTGAAGAACCTATTGGATGAATTAATAGTACCAGATGGTAACATATTAATATCTTTGGAAGTAGTATCGTTATTGACCAACATCCCAAAGGATTTGGTGGTCAAGATCATTAACGAAGAGTGGGAATCGATATCAAAAGTTGTAAAGTTACAAAGGAAGTTACTGATCAGCTTGGTATTATTCTGTTTTGAGTCAAGTTACTTCTCTTCCTCCAACAGAATTAATCTTCAAGGAAATGGCACTAGCATGGGAAATTCTGCTAGTCCCACACTAGCAAATTTAGTGATGAACTACGTGATTACGTGGTAATGGCAACGTTCAGCTTTGAAGTACCACTCAAATGTCTATATATGGATGATTCACTGTTCCTGATACCCGATGGTAAAGATAAGGAGTTCAGAGATGGATTCAACAGCATCGATGAGAAGATTGAGTCCACCATGGAGAGAGAAATAGATGGTAAATTACATTTTTTGGACATGGAAGTAATTAGGAAAAAAAATCAGTTATTGACTGATGGTATGTAAAACCAACAAGTGCCGGAAGAGTGCTGAATTCCAAATCAAATCATCCATCGATTCAAAAACTAACTATGATTCATGGCCTTTTACATCGTGCCATTAACCCAAATAACCTAAATAAACAACCGTCCACATGAAATATCAATGAACAACAACGTAGGTCAACCGGAAAAAACAAAGAAAAAATTCTTTAGATTTCCTTTTGTACCTGAAATTTCATACAAAGTTGACCGTTGTTTCCCGAGATACTAATGCCAAGTTGGCGTTCTACAACGTAAAAACGTTGGGTGGAGTTCACACCAAGTTGAAAGATAAGACGGACAAGATGAGGAGGTCATGTGTGACTTATAAAATACCATGCTCCTGTGAGTCCTCGTACATTGGACAAACTTCACAATACCTGAGTAGAAGGATCTACTAACATACCAACGATTGTGAACCGTCAAATTACTTGAAATCAGAGGAAACTGCTTCAGTACGTCACCACTTTGACTTGGAACATAACTTCAAGTTGGACGAAGTATCCATTCTAGATTCTGAACCTGTCTATTTAGAAAGAATGATGAGTGAAATAATTTACATTGATTTACTTAACGACATAGTTAATTTCAGAGCGGATACACAAAGACTGAGTATAACATACAACTTATTACTAGACAAATACAAGAACAACGCACAAGGAAGACCTGCCATGTGAGGTTTAAATTTGGCGCGATTATAACATCTTAGCAAGGTCGGTACTCTAGCACGTGATGCTATGTTGTCATGACGTATCAGCAGTTGACGGAATATCATTTAAGGTCAGACTCACAAAACTGACATGCTGTGAAAGACCAAAGGAGATCAACTTTCAACTTCAACTGAAGTGTTTTAAATTATATATCAATATGGGCCGTTGAAATAGTTGTCCATTTGTGCTTAATCTTCCAATATTAAATTTATATTCGATTAGAGTGTAAAACGCGAGATTTTAGTAACTATGATTCAATCGTTTATTGTTTATTCATGAATTTATATTGAAAAATAACTTTGTTCCAATTTTGTAATTGTTTTTTTTTATTCATTGTAGAGCCCTGAAGGAGTCAGCAATCACTGACAAAACGTTGGCAATAAAATAAAAAGTACTACACACTCATTGTTGTCCATAATTCCCATTAAATGTTAATCATTGATGAATGATGGACTTAAACGAGGAAGTATATTGAGAGAATCTGTTACAATTTATTATACGGAGACTAAATCCTTACGTACAGTCTAAACGCTACAGGATTACAGTGCTGCATATCAATCTTTCTTAGATTTTCTCTATAATTTTTCTTATCCTTTTCTCTCCGTGTGAGAACATCGGCTCGGATAGTGAATATACCTTAAAATTTCCTGATCGATACATGTAGCCATCGTGGAATAAAATGATGAAGTTTATCATTACTAGGGCCGGAGGATTCAGTTATTATTGCGTCGGGTATAGTCGCTAGGCAACCGTTTATAAAATTCTGAATGTGTCAAATTAAATTCGTCAAAATGTTGAAATAATAGGGAAAATTGATAATTTGATGGAGAGAAACTATCAGGGGATCTCAGGAAGAATTGAAGAAGAATCTCAGGGGGGATTTTAATTAATTATTTTAATTATTTGAATGTGTCAAACATTCTGAGAATTTAACATTCAACACATTGAGAATTCGAAAGGCTGCCTAGCAACTATACCGGACGAAATCATAACTAAAGTCTCCGGTTCTAGTCATTACATACACACACACATACATACATACAGACATTTCTGAAAAATATAATTTCTCGACATTTTTGATCATTTAGAGTCATATTACGATGGAATATTAAATTCGAAAAAAATCACGATCACATAGCTTTCATTCGGAAGCAAAAATAATATATTGGGGAGTGTGAACGTGTAAAAATTCTCCTTTTACATGTGTTTCGTTTGTACAACAAACTTTATATTCTTCTTAAAAAGAAAATAATTCTTCCACTCGCTACATAAATGATCGTATCTCATCCAGCCGAAATCATTCAGAACTCATAACACAATAACGAAAATTAATCGAAAACGTAATTTTTCTCAATTCTCTGGAAAACTCATATTAAAGGCGTAGCTTCACCCTCAGTTATTCCGCAGAATCTCTCCACACCTTTGATTACATATCTAGGGCTACCAGGAACTGATTTGTATTCTTCTGGAAGACCATTCTCTCTTTTGAAACAATTGCCCCCAAACTCTAGTTTTTCAACGCAAGGGCAAGAACTGCTGGAAGACTTGGAACGTTCCATGCAGCCTTTGCAGGGACTCCAATCTTGAAAGTCTGCGATTTTCCCTTTTCTTTGATCTAACTGATCGGAACTTGCAAATCGGAGTCTCTTTGGCGTGTCACGAGAACATCTCAGGAAACCCATTCTAGTTTTATTCTTCAAAGAGCTTTTTGGTAAAAGAGTTTGATCAATAACATGGTGTCTCCCTTGTTTTCGGCCCGGTTCTTCTCTAAGTAGCCAGTAAGTCATGTGCTCCCCTTTGCCTTTCATTTCCACCATTCCTCTCTCTTCTAACCAGAATCCTCCAATTTGATCAAGTAGAAATTTAGTTTCCTTACTACAATGAATTTTCAGAGGTGATCCTGTAGACTCCATCCGGCTCGCGGTGTTGACAGTGTCGCCGAAGAGACAATATCTTGGCATTTTTAATCCTACAACTCCAGCGCAAACTGGTCCTGAATGAATTCCAATTCTTAATTGTAGTTCATCAAACGGTCGATGTCTGATACTAAATTTTTTTATCTTCTTCAAAAGACAAAGTGACATAGAAGCTATCTCAGCAGCATGTTGAATCCCATTCCGGATTGGTAAACCACTGACAACCATGTAGGCATCTCCAATCGTCTCCACTTTGTAGACGTCATAGTTTTCAACAGTAGCATCAAAACAAGTGTAAAGATCATTCAAGAAATTGACTACTTCCAATGGTGTACTTTCCGCTGACATCTGAGTAAATCCAATAATATCTGAGAAGTAAATTGTTACACAATCAAACCCTTCAGCTTCAACTCTGTGGCCTCTCTTCAACTGTTCTGCTACGTATTTTGGTAGCATTTCATATAATAGAGCGTCTGTCTTCTTTTTCTCTTCAGTCAACTGATCCGTTCGTTCATCAACTAGGGCTTCAAGATTGTTGGCATATTTTTCCATCATTGCCATCATGTTATCAAATATGTTGGGCTTGATGCCCTTTCTCAAAGGGCGAAGTTTATTTCTGATTGTTTTGAAGTCCGGTCGAAGATCCGGATCTTCTGCCCAGCATTCTTCGAGACAGTCTCGAACAAAGTCAAAACAATTTTCAAGATAATCCAGAGGAGGTCTATGAGGAGCACTCAATGCTGGAGGAGAGCGAAGGAGAGATATGATATCCAATGTGGTGAGAGATTCCGGTCCATATGGACCCTGTCGTCCGTGAAGTTCATACAGAACGATGGAGAATGAATAAATGTCGGCTTTTTGATAGTCGCGGATGCTTGGCTCAGACATGCGAGGACGTAGGAGCTCTGGCGATCTGTACAGATCATCTGTGGACAATTTCGAGAATTAACATTCGAATTTTAATTTGTAGGGATTATTTCTTCGCAATGGACAGATCATTCCAACGATTCAGAAATGAAATCGATTTTTTTATCAGTTTCCTTATAAGATCCTATTTACTTTCATTTGCAAAATTTGTAAAATATTTGGAGTTTTCATAATTTTTCTCTCTAATAACTATGGAGAGAGCCGAGAAATTCGTACTTAATTCTGTCCTGCAATGGTTTCTCAGTAATGATTCAGCTTTGGACTCTGATCACAACTATGATGAGCATCCAAAGTTTTAGCAACATTTGGGGGACAGAATTAAGTAAGAAATTTTCAGCTCAGTAGAAGTGAAATTGAGGATAGAGAATAATTATTGGAAAAGTGGAAAATTCCGACCAAGGAAACAAACTTCTTATTTCTTTGGAATTGTATTTTTTCTTTTGCGGATATTGGTGATTTTATACACGTATAGAAGATTCTTACGAGATCGCTGTCAAAAAATCTTCATAAATTCATTTCACGAAAAATTAAAAACTGGATGAACAGAAAAAAATTCGAAGTATTTATACAGAAAAATAAATGCTTGCTTTTCAGGTTTATCTTAGAAATTTTCTTTCTATAAAAAAATTTTTGAGTTTTTTTCTGAAAAAAATACAAAGGAATTCTATGCAGTAGAAGACTGGGACAAACTGATTTGAGATTTTCTTGGAGAGGAAATAACGCTACAACAAAATTGCAAAACCCCAACGGAATGCTTGACCGCTATTCCACCACCATTCAACTGTGAATTCTTGGTGTGTGTGGATCGACAACTCAAGTAGATGTTCGGAAGTTTGAGATATTTTAAAGAGGGAATCAATCAACTTATAACACATATTTCATATTATTTGACACTCAATCACCTTATTCTATGCTCAATTAAAAGTCAGCTCTCGCAATATTTCTTTGACTCATGCAGTCTTATTTGAAGTCATATCAAAACAATATATCAGCCGAAAAGCAGTCGATTTTTTTCAGAATTCAACCGAGATTCAACTGTCAGAAGAATATTTTTGAGCTACACAGAGTGTCACTGAATAAGTTTGAGTCTGGTGAGCTACTGATGCAAAAATGTACCGAGAACATTAGAAAAATAGTTTTAAAAAATCATTTTTCAATACATAGAACATAGCGTCTGGATTCACGTCTGACATGCATGTTTGGTTGAGATATACATGTTCACGGGTAATTTTCTCGAACTCAATCCGAGGCTAGGCTCTGTTCTCCGGGACGACTCGATCTTGCCCTGACTCATCATGGCTAACGTAATTGATCAACTTTCGATTGAATGTCATTTCGTGCTAGAAATTTGATTTTCGTAACACGGAAATTTGGTTTGGTGATGATAAGATGATTATTTTTTTCTACTGAAACAGAGCAACTTCTAGAAACTCTGAAGTGCAAGCCCTGATCTTGAGTACACACAGTATGAGCTCCGGGTGCACTTTAGGTACACAGATTGTGCATTTCTGGTGCACAGTATGTGCACTCCTGGTGCGCAGAGTGTATACTTCCGGTGCACAGAGTGTCCACGTACACAGAGTGTCCATTTCCAGTGCACCGGAAATGGATACTCTGCATAGAGGCATACTCTATGTACCAAGGGTGCACAGTCTGTCCACTGGAAGTGCACTCTGTGCAGTGGAAGTGCCTGTTCTGTGCACCGGAACTGCACACTCTGTGCATGGCGAGTGCATGCTCTGCACATTGGAACTGCATACTCTGTGCATCGAAAGTTCCCCCTCTGTATATCAGAAGTGCAGAGGATCACGCTTAAAATCAGGTCTTGCACTTCAGTGTTTCTAGAACTTGCCCTGTCTAATTAGAAAAAATCCACGCGCGACAGAAGTGAAACTTCCTACTTATGAAAATTCATCGGATTTTTTTATTGAACAAGCGATAATAATTGACAATAGTAAGAATATAGGTATGATCTTGAATGAAGACAGCCTAATCAGTTCTCCATATTAAGCGATGCATTTAACAGAGATATATTTCGAAATTCCGAATACCTGCATCTAGTATATTTTCGTTATAGTATAGGTCGTTCGTTCACTAGCAAATTATTTCTTCCATGATCATGACGGATGCAGACAAATTTATTTTTTAAAGTCATAATTCTTCATGAATATCTTGGAAATTGATCGAGATAGAACGATTTTTTTTCAATTCCTTTTGGTAGCTCTCGATATTCTCTTAAAAAAAGCATTCGTGCAAAATCGTCTTATCTTGCTTAGACTCCGAAATATTCAAAAAAAATTGATGACAAAATGAAATCAGCTTGTTTGAAAACTTTATATTTTTTTTGCCATCCGCTTTTTCTATAAAAATCTCGGAAACTGAGCGAGATAATAAACGTTTCCTATCGACCTTTTTGTAAGGAATTTTAAAAACTATAAAAAGTGCTCCAACCAGAATTGCATTATCTCATTTAGTTTCCGAGATATTCATCAAAATTCCGTGACAAAAAAGAGATTTTGAGATGAAGTCTCTGTTTCAATGGTATCTTTGAAGAATATTCTGAAATCTGATGGAGATACGCCCATTTTCCTTCATCGATTTTTAGTTTTAGAAACTTTCTACCAAGAAGGATTAGGGCACGCCATTTCGCTTAATGTCACGATATTCAGAAGCAATCCTACTAGCAAAAATAGACTCATAGATGTAATTTTTCTTCCAATAGTTTTTCAAAGAGTCTCTCGAAAACTACGGGGGATAGAGACATTTTGTTCCAGTTAATTTGGATAGTTCTCAAAATTCACTACAAAAAAAATGTGGTGGAATTATCCAATTTGGCTTAGTTTCCGAGATATTTGTAAAAAAAAATAACAAGACATCCACTAATTCCAGAAAAAAATGACTCTTTATTCTGATGACTTTCTGAGAATATCTAGGAAACTAAACGAGGTAGAGCGATTTCCACCTGATCTCTCGTTGTGGCTCTTGAAATTTTCAACAACAATAAGTTTAGAGCAAAATCGGTTAATTCCCTCAATTTCCGAGTATTCTCAAAAACTAGTGACAAGAAAAAATCCAAAAGACAGAAAAAGTAGAATTTTTTCTATCAATAGTTTTTTGCACATATCTCGAGAACTAGGCCAAATAAAAAAATTTACGTGTAGATTTTTCTGTAGAGAATTCCAAAATCTACACAAAAGGATTGAGGTAGAAATGCTCCATTCACGTAACTTACAAGATATTCTTATAAACTATTCACAAAAAAAATCTATTCCTCCTGTTTATTGGATTTTTTTTGTCAACAGTTTCTTAAAAATATCGGAATAAACGAGATCGAGCAATTTTACACTGATGCCTTCTTGTAGAAAACTTATAAAGCTACAAAATAGGAATCGAGCACATTCACTTTATCTCGCTTAGTGTTCGAGATATTCCCAAGAAAAGTATTGAAAAAAATTGACTCACTGAATTTACTGCTGCGTTGTTTTTACCTCTCCCCTGCCGTCTCCCCTTTCGGCCACTACACTAGGAGCATGCTATATTGTGTGGCTATCCCCCCGCCTCCCTTACCGTCTTGTCTCTCGACCGCTAGAGCATGGGTCAGAGGGGTAGAGCCAGTGACGCACTCTCCTCCTCTGCCGGCTCCCCCACCACGTACCGAACTATTCCCCTCATCGGATCTTATTTTTCGTGACGCTCGAAAATTGTTGCCCCCTCAGTAAAGAAGTTTCACTTCAAAAAATAATCATTTAATCACTACCAAAACAAATTTCCTTGCTACGAGAATCAAATTGCTAGCACGAAAATGACATTCAATCGAAAATTGATCAATTATGTTAACCATGATCAGTCAGGGTTAGTTCAAGCCATCCCAGAGCGCTGAGCTTAGCCTTAGATTGAGTTTGAGAAAATTACGCGCGAACATGTATACCTCAACCACACATAAATGACGGACGTGAATCCAGACGCTATGTTCACGTCACTAACATCATGGCACGCACTCTGTGTATGCTCTCCACATGGTTCCCTACTCAATGAAACATAAAGTTTCATTGGTGTACTCAAAATATTAATTATTCAGAATATATTGAATAATGATTTTTGAAATATTTTTCTCGTGTTCTTGGTGAATTTTCGCATCAGTAGTTCACCGGAAAACTCATTCAGTGAAACCCTGTAGATTTGGTGATACGTCACACATTCATGATTCAACTTTCACTCTAGAAAATATATCACTCGAAATTCAGTCCATTTTATTTTGAACTCGACTGAGACTCAGCTTTCAAAGAAATAATCCCCACTAATGAGATTAGTTTAACATCATATCATTCTTCACTCGATCTTTACTTAAATAAATATATCCGTCGAAATGCAGTCAATTTTATTCCAAGCTCGACTGAGACTCGACTTTCAGACCAATTCTCAAAAGAAGAAATGCGGAGCTATGAAATTAATTTCATGTCATATCAGTTAGCAATCAACTTCCACTGCAAAAATATATCTGTCGAAATGCAGTCGGATATCCAGCATCCGAAAATCAGAATTATTTTTCATTTCTTCAATAATTAACCTCTAGAGGACCAAGAGCCACTTTAGTGACATTCAGCTGGTTTCATGAATTTTCTCATGAATTCATGATAATATTTGTGAAAATGAAGTTATGAATGTGACTGAGCTTGTGATTTTTTTTTTCTGAAGTTTTTTCAGTGATGAACAGCTGAATAAAACTGTTCAGAATCAAAATGTTCATATTTCTTTCGGTGTATTTTCAATGCAACATACTTCCAATCATTTTTATTGTGGAAAACGTGGTATTTTTCGTTTCAGACAGGGAGCAACTATAGTGGCGTGGAGGGAGCACCATATTTTTTGATATACAATGCATCTACCATAATATAAAAATTCAAACACTCAGACTGAAAAAGTTGTTCAGAAATATGTCGGTCCTCTAAAGCTCAAATTATTTGTAATCATCGAGCCACGTCTGAAGAAATCTAATTGAATTTGATATCCCTGAGGAAGGTAGACGATGATGGGATTATGAGGATCAAAATTGGAATTCTACTTATGTTTCGATAACGCATGAATAATCGACTGGTGATGGCACGATCATGAGTTGAATTCCATTAAAGCTTTTTTTTTCAAATAACATTGAAATTCGTCAATTTCCATATACGTTGGGTGATTCAAATGTTGTTAATTCATACACTGAGAAAAAAAAATTTGTTGTAAGAAAATTCAGGTGAATATAGACATGAGTGGCCTTTCAAACGGAAATTAATTTCAAATTGCCTCAGGAAGAGAGGTGGAGAAAATAAGATAATATATCGGAATCGAAAATTCGAAAGTAAATGGTGGAACTCGCAATAGCTCAATTGGTAGAGCACCAGACATGTAATCTGACGGTTGTGAGTTCAAACCTCGCTGGTGCATTCCCTATTTTTTCCGAAATTTGATTCTGAGATTCTCAAATTTGACAAAAAAAGGCCCCTAATCTACATATTCACCAAAATTTATTAACTTGAAGAAAATTTACTCCACTCCAGAAAATTTCAATAAATCTAGATATAAAAATTGTGGAGGAAACTTTTAGTAAATGGCAATATTCTTGCTACAAGCATTTTCTCTTCTCAGTGTGGATTTATCAAACAATTACATCTGAACTTTTTTTCAGGTTATACATTCCTGTCCATCGGACGAGTCTCAGTCGAGTGAGTACACCACTCGACTCCATCGGTCGAGTGTTCCGTTAGGGAAATTACTCAACAGTCCAGATAAGTCGGACCATGTTTTCGATTTTATCATGAAGTCCTTCACTCTGAAAAGAAATCCTGGATCGTTTGCACTTTTGTTTCATTTCGTCCTTGTCCTCTCTAGTCTGATGCATAGCTGGTCAGAACCACGGTGGCCACAGCATCAGTGCTAAAGAGGCTCACTTCGTACACTCCCATACCTGGATAAATCATATTTTGAATAGAGTGCCCACTTCACCTAATTACTAGATGCTTACGATGGTGTCACGACAATTGATCACACCTTTAATATGATGGCAAAAATATGTCAAGTCAAAACATCAGTAGACAAAATAAGGTGTAATAGAATATCATGGTAGGAAAAATCATACTGAGTATCATTGAATTGTATCGATATGTTCTGCTGACCTTGAACATACCCTAAAGGCACTTCACCCCAAAATTATTTTACTCAATTCAAAGTCTCTAATTTCCATCTTCAATAATGCCGATGAAACGCTATCAAGTCCCCTTGACACCAGTCTTTTTATCAGCAGCTTTTACACAATTTCAGGGGAAAACAGCAAATCCTCAATTTTAAACATGACAAAACAAGCCCAAAATACCACAAGATCAATATTATCCCCCTTCTCTTGGGGTGAGACTCCCAAATTATCCCAAGAGGGAGAGGGGACGATACTCTCTATTCAGATATTCGGCACGAATTAACTCATATCAAAACTTCCAATTCAATTCGGAGTAAATATAAATAATTTGGAGTTTCCAAAGAAATGAAATATATCCAAAAGGATATGTCAAGAACGAATGCAGAAAATGTAAGGAATTTCGTTTTGATGGAAATCAACGTAATTTGAACGAGATTCACTCAATTACATCAGCCCAATCTTAACTCAAAGTTCAACTCAGAGCGAACAATGAAGATTTATCTCTACTCAGGTATATTCTGCCTCGGCAGACGCTCATTGAACGTTCTATCCGAATTCATACTGAAATTGATGAGCGTTCATCTCGAAATATTGATCTATTGATAATTTGCTTTTCTCTATTGTAATTCTGAACCTTGATCAATGACCTCGAATATCACCATTTTTCTTCACGATTTACTTTACATTTACCGGACCTCTTAACTTTCTGTCTTGACACCATGGTGTCCCAGGAAGGAGGGGGGGGGGCTTTCTCTTACTCGAACTGACGCTGCGTACCTTCGGCAATCTCCACTTGGTTCCGGAGCATCCGGGGCCGTATCAACTAGCCACAAACGAAAATCCTTCATCAGTATGCTTATCAGTACAGAATTCAAGTTTATATTTATATTTCTTTTATATTTCTGAAACGTGAAAAATCTGGTATTGAATTTGCGTAAAATCGCTCCATTAGTCCCTGGGGTATTCATATAGAACAATTTCCAAAAATCTACGCTATCTTCAAGAGTATTCGATCAATTATCTTGGAATCCTGCTCAGAAGAAGGGCTCCAATATGCCGAATTCGTGCGATACACGGAGAGAAAATTCTCGAAAAAATCATGATGATCAGCTCCATACATGCCTACGAAATACAAGCCTGGGGCACCTTATGAGTCTACAAATGGAAAAAATGTCTTTTGGTCAGGAATTAATGCATGGGCCGATTCAGTGTTTAGGAAGGAGTGTCACAATAATTGTTAAGCGGTATCATACAAATATGAGCCGATGCATTTTCCTCTAAGAAATGAAGGAAAATCATCCATCCGTCCCGTGACAAATTGTCCCGGCACTTAAAAATTTTAGCTAGCCACTCAGAATCTTCACACGTTCACTTCCGAATTTCATCTATGCCAACCTCATAATTGGGGCTGAGACGTTGGTGTAGCATTCTGACTAGGCTGAAGCTGCATGCAAATGCGAATACGTGTCAACCATCTTAAATCCGAACTGACAGTTTATAAGCTTCAGAAGAATGATCATTTACATCATCTGGAATCTTGAAATTTCTGCGGAGAGGCAATGAATATTAGTTTGCAAGAGTGAACATGAAGAAATACGGTTTGGAAAAGTGTGCTTATCGATGGCAGAGATTTTCCAAAAGGTGAGAGAATTTCCTTCATATCTCAATAGGACAATTGTTTTCATTCCTCATATTTTGTGTGCTCAGAAATTCAGCGATATGGGATGACTTTATCCTCATCTTTTTTTGTGGAGTTTAAGCGTCGCTGATGCATCACAAGTGCACTCAGTTTCCACGCACACAAGATATGGAAGATTGAAACTATTTTTCAATTAAGATATAACGGAAATTTCCTCACCTTTTTGAAAAATCCAAGTACTTTATGGGAGCACACTTTTTTTAATCCGTATTTTTTCCAGTTTATATTTACAATAAAAAATTTATTACCCTTTAACAGAAACTGAAGTATTTCAAATAATGTGAAATAATCAATTTTCCAAAGCTTATGAACTGTCAGTTCAAATTTCGGATGATTAACACGTGTTCACATTTACAGGCAACTCCAGTCTAGTCAACATGCTACACCAAAATACCGGCCCCACTTATAATGTGGTAGCCGAAAGGGGTATAGTCAGGTACCATCAGCTGTTTTCAGTACATGAGCCATTGCCCATTTTATACTAGGCTTTGCATTGGAATATCTCGGAGACTATGCAGCATTCATCGAGATATGCTGTGAATGAAATTTACAAGAAAGAGTAATGAACAAAATGAGCGAAACGCCGTTTTTTTACGATCAGAATTTTCCGAGATATCAATTTTCTAATGAGTAGTTCAGAAACATCGAACGAGGCTCGAAAGTGAATGAATAGGTGCTCGGACGTCCTTGCCGAATTTTCCATTAGAAAATAAATATCTTGATAGCTACGAGTCGTAGAAAAACGGAGTTTTATTCATTTTGTTTGCTAATCCTTCCGCTAGATTTCATTCGCGACATGTCTCAATAACTTTTGAGAAGTTTGCGCAATATTCCAATTTAAAGCCAAGTGTAGAATGGCTATATTTGCTTCGAAATAGGAGCTTTATGATTGCAATTCTTTTCGAGTTTGAGATTTTATCATAATATGACTGCAAATGATGCAAAACGTCACGAACCGCCGTTTGTAGAAAATGTCTGTGTGTATGTATGTAGGTGTGCCTGTGTGATGACGCATTTTCCGCTTTACTCTGAAACGGGGCTAGCTAGCGATTTGAAAATGTCACCATATGTTTGCCATGCGTTCTCCAAGCTCTCACGAAAATTTCAGCTGAATCAGTCGGATAATTCTTGAGGAAAATGAAAACATCGAAATATCGTTTTTTCGACTTTTTTCGATGAAAAATGGAATTATACCATCCACTCTTAGCGAGGAGATGCGCGCTTATGAGCTGCATCTTTGACCCTTGGAGTGGTGGGAGCTCTGATTTTCAGTTCATCCAGTATAAAACTTTTGAGAAATTTTTCGTAAAAAACATGATACCTCTATAACTCAATAAAAAATTGAGCTGGAGACCTCAAATTTTGCAAGGTTATACATCTGATGAGCACAAAGTTTCACTGAAACGGAGTGGAATTGGTGCGGCAGTTTCTTAGATATTAGCATAGAAACATCCGAGAAAGGAATCCATATCTTCAAGACTATTGAGTTGATTAGATTTGGGATGAACTTAACCCTCTGAGGCCTATTTTGGTTTCTCCACTCTACGCACAGATCAATGATGGTATATTTAAAATTGAAAAATCCATCCAGAAGTCTTCTGCCAATTGCATTGGCAGAATATGAAATGTATGATTCTCAAATTACAGACAACTATTGTGGCTCCTGCTTGTTTTGACAAATAGAAAGCAAGAATTATGATGTGCAACATGGAAATTTTCCGGTCGTGCTTCATGAAAACTCCTCCTTTAAATGACAATATTCTGGCTCAGGAGCAAATTGCATCCCGTTTATAGAGCGATATGGTGATTTTCTTGGGAATCATTTAGAAGAATTCCTACACTGTTCTCCCGGGGAGGTTTCAGATTTCTTCGAGGAATTATTCTATCAAACTATTCCAAAACATCAATTTTTTCATAAATTTGGATTTTTCTGGATTTTGTTCTGAGAACGCAAATATATCTGAATTGATCATCTAAAAGTGCACAATTTTTTCTGAAGAGGGAGCTCATCACCACTTTGATCTTACAGTTGAAAGAGAAATGAAAACCCCTTGATGCGTGACTTTCAGATTCAAATATTTCAGCGTAGGATCCCGAGTCAAGATAATTATCTTACTTTGGACGTAGTTTAACTCAAGAACTTAGTTGGAACTTATTGGACTTATTCGACTTCAACTGAGATCACAATGACTTAATCATTTTGGCTTCGGCTTGAATGGACTTGAAGCTCAATTTTAACTTATTTTCAACTTCTTCATGAAGATTGCCCTAGTAGATAAGCCATCTGCATAGCTCCGGATATCCTCCAAAAAATTTTTGGACTCAGAGTATTATTCCTGTAAGTGATTCAACTTGACTTGCTCCAGGTGTTTTCCAGGAGTTCTGTCCGCGGAATGAAATGTGTATATAGGAGTTCGCAAAGGCTGTGATATTCCTGAGTGGTTCAGAGAGGATGTCTCTAGCGGATGCGAACCTTCAGTCACTCCATGTGTCTCTCAGGCGTTTTCTATGGAGAATTCAAGGTAAATGAAGAAATTTTCAGAAGCTGTGACGGATTCTGATTTCTGAGTGGCGTAAAACTATTATCTCCGCAGATGAGCTACTTAACTCACATCAGGTGTCAAAAATGAGTTTTCGACGAGGAATAAAATGTGAATATGAAATTTCGCGAGAGCTGTGACATTTCTGAACGGTTCTTAGGGAATTTCCCTCACAAATGAGACCCTCAGTCACTCCAGGGCATCTCCTACGGGAAATACAAGGCAAATGAAGAAGAATTTGCTAACTGTGACATTTCTAAATGGTGTGAAGCTCATTTCTCCGCAGAGAAGCTACCTCACTCACTCCAGGTGTCTTATTACACAAGCTTCCCGAGGGGAATAAAATGCAAGTATGAGATTTCACGGGAACTGGGACATTTCTGAGTGGATCTGAGGGCATGTCCCTCGCAGATGGGGACTCGCAGCCACTCCAGGTATCTCGCAGGCGTTTTCTACGGGGAATAGGAGACACTGACCATTGCTGAGTGGTTTAAGGCCATCTTTCACGCGGATAAACTTCCTCACCCACTGCAGGTGTTTTGCACGAGCTTTCCATGGGAAATAAAATGCAAATATGAGATTTTACGAAAGCCGGAACATTCTTGAGTGGATCTGAGGGCATCTCCCTCGCAGATGGGGACTCACAGATACTATAGGTGTCCTTCCGCACCTTCTGCAGATAACGAAATGTGAATACGGAATTCCTCAAGAGCTGCAACATTCCAAAGCACTTTCGAAGCATCTCCTTCCGAGATGAACAGCCTCAACTCACTCCAAGTGTCTCACAAAAAGTTTTCTACGGGGAATAGAGTACAAATACAGAATTTCACGAGTGCCCATGTAGGGTTTCCCGACATCCACGGGATGGCCGATGTTCGGGCCAAATTATTTTATACGATTTTAGGCAAGTCGATCAAAGGCCAAAGTACGAAACAATATCGGGGCGTGGATATTGGTTTTGCGAATAAGTCCGATATTCTTCCCAACGTCGAGCCCTGTATATAGGGATGGTGAGTTAGTATCGTAACTCGATTCTATATCGAGTAGCCGAATATCGGCAACCCTATATCTATTCGAAATTCGGACCGAAGTCATGACACCCATATCGGCACAACAAATTCGAAACGATTATCGCACGTAATTCGCGTAACCGAAGTTCGGCTGCTCTACTTTTGACAAACATATTTCCAACATCGCTCCCCCGAATTCCGCAGTATGAATTCCGATCGATATCAACCTTGAAATTGCCCAATAATTTTTTACAATCGTTTATTTTTCAATAATTTTTCTTTTTGATTAATTTTTATATTTTTTCATACTCTAACATAATGATTGAAAAGTCACGCCATAATTGATTTTCCTTCAATCATTCTTCTTACTAATGATTAATTCGTAAACTAAATTTTAAAAAATATAAAAATAATAAATAAATGTAAAATAGAATAGATAGAAAAATTGATCAAGAAAAAATCTTCCCTTTCTGCCATCAAATGATTCGATTATCAATAGAGGAAGAAATAATACTCAAATAAAAACTTTAATTTTCAAAAATAGAAGAATTTTGTGTAAAAAAATGAATATTCCATTGTGAGAAATATGTAGTTTTGTTTCTTGGTTCTCACTTCACTTTTGTTATTATATTCCTCTCAATAAGGATATCCATATAAACAATATAAATATCGATATGAATTTGAGATCAAATGACTTTTAGATTCATATAGACAGTATGATTCTGTCAAAGTCGAATAGAGTGATGGTCCAGTAGGCAGCGTGCAAGTTTCATCATCCGACGATCGAGGGTTCAAAACCGCCTGTGGGAACTAAAAATTTGTAATTTCTAAAATGACTTTAAAATGATTAAAATTGAAATATAAATAATGAAAATATAAAATTACGAAATCTCAGAAAAAAAATGATAATTTTCTTTTTATTTTATGTTTAAAAATTGTTTTCATATTATTGAGCGTCTGTCGAGTTCGATATGGGATTCGATATTGGGCGTATATCGAAGCGCTAAGTTGAAATTCATCACATTGAATTTAGCCCGACGTTCGGGCTGAACTCGAAATCCTATATCGGGTCGAAATCGGATGCGATATACGCCCTATTTAGTTTTCGATTTCGTGCCGCTGTGACATGCCATTATTGGCTGGAGTTCGAACCAATATAGTTTCCCCATATCGAAACTCGGCAATTCGACATTGCCCCGAATTGCGGCCTATTTTGGTTTCTTACATGGGTGCCGCGACATTTCTAAGAGGTTTTGGAGATCCTTTTCTGGTCATGAGCATTCTCTACAACGATGAAATGCAAATGAGGAATTTCTCGAATGCTGCGATATTTCCAAGTGGCTTGAAACTATTCTTCCTGCAGATGAGTTACCTCAGTCATGCCAGGTATCTTTCAGGCGTCTTCCACGGAGGATGAAATGCAAATGCGGGTTCCGTGAAAGCTTTGAAATTCCTCAGGTTATTGTCCCTGCAGATAAGCTACCGGGTGTCTCTCAGGAGACGTCTGAGCAATACCTGGCGTGAGTGAGGGAACTCATCGGCAGGGAGAATGGTTTCGAGTCATTGAGAAATGTTAGATTATTTGAGGAATCCCTCATTTGCATATCATCCATGTAGAAAACGCCCAAGAAACACCTGGAGGGAGTGAGATATTCTATTTGCAGTGAAAATATACCCGAAACCACTCAAAAATGTTGCCGCATTCACGAAATCCCATATTCGCACTTTCTCCCCTGTAGAAAACTTTCTGTGAGAAATCTGGAGTCAGTTGAGTTCATTCATCCGCGAGGAAGTCGCTTTTAAAGTACTTAAATATGTTGCAGCTTTTGAAGAATTCCGTATTCACATTTGGTTTCCAGTAGAAAATGCCTGAGGAACGCCTGAAGTGGCTGTGACTCTGCATCTACCAGGAAAATGCTCTCAGATCAACTCAGGAATGTCCCAGTTTGCATGAAATCTTATATTTGCATCTTATTCCCGTTGGCTGTATAGCATCAATGCTAGAGGCCAGCTGTGACCACAGTCACAGCACAATAAAGAAGAGGAAGGAGCATCTAATTCCCCATGGAAAGCACGTGTAAGATACCCGAAATAGGTGAGGTAGTTCATCTGTGTGAGAGGTAGCTTTACATCACTCAGAAATGTCGCTGCTCCTGAGAAATCTCTCGTTTGTGTTATATTCCCCATAGAAAATGCCTGAGACATCTGGAATGTGAGGTAGCTTTACTCTACTCATGAATGTCGCAGCTTTCAAGGAATTCTTCATTCGCCTTGTATTCCCCGTGGAAAACGCCTGAGAGACACCCGGAATGACTTAAGGTCCCTATCAGCGAGGAAAATCCCTTCAGAACCATTCAGGAATGTCGTAGCTCTTGCGAAATACCGTATTCACATTTCATTCCTTGTGCAGAACTCATGAGACACCTGGTGTGAGTAAGGTAGCTCATCTGAGGAGAAAAGAGCTTTACACCACTCAGAGATGTCGCAGCTTCTGAGGAATTCATTCTTTACTTTGTATTCCCCGTAGAAAACGCTCGAGAGACATGTGACGGTTTTTACCGTCACAGAATCAAGGAAATTCTGAAAATTTAATTATTGTTAGCAAAATCGCGATAATGGCCGCAACTCGCGGTACCCGGTGAGAATGGGGCTCATTTTGAGTCAAGTCAGCATATGTCCAGAGTGAGATCAGCAAAAGCTAATGACCTCACTAATTGTTTTTGTTTATTTTTGCTCAGTCTTCCTCCAAAATATGGAGGAAAGTACGAGAGTAGGACTGGGAAGGATTTTTCCCAGTCCCACAAACAAAGTAGCAGAATCAAGGACGATCTGGAGGAGCCTGGACCGGAGCAGCATCCAGGGAGTTGGTCCAACACCAGCCAACACTGATGGATGTTGGCCAACAGTGAGAGAAACCGGAGATCGTCAAGGACAACGTGGGAATCAGTGAAAATGAAAGACTAAAGTTTTCCGTTTATAAATGTCGGGAAAATATTGTCATGTTGAAATTATTATGATTATTTTTGTGTGTTATATAGAATTATTATAGAGTGAGAATTCGTACCGAATTTTCAGAATTCAAGTAAACTCAGTGACGTAAAGAAGAGTAGTGGGGGACTCGCGCGATAATTTGTGGGGTTGGGCCTCGGCTCTACCGGAATCGAGCGGGAATAGCCGAGTGCACCCAACGCCAACTCGTGGGAGAGAAGACTCGTTCTTCTTCTCCCGGGACACCGTGGCGGTCACATCGTGTAGAGACAATTCAGAAAAATTAAAGAAAAGTAAAGAGAAAATTGTAAAGAAAATTAAGTAAAGTAACGAAAAGTCAAGGAAATTAAGAGAGTTCGGCACGGAGGAAAGAAAGCATAAATAAAGTAAGGTACGCGAGTCCCCGCACAATTATAATTTTGAGTTTAGGGTCAGTAATTGTACAGTAAAGATTAAAAGTGAAGAAAACGTCGAGTTAGCGTCTGTTTGGGGTGTATCCACCCAAGCAGAATTGAAGTTATTTTTGTTTATTCTGAGTTACGTTCAAAGCTGATAAGTAAAGTGAAATAATCATCATATCATTCCTAAAATTCCTGTTTCCTCTGATTTAAATGTACACATATTATTTTTTTTGAATATATCTAATTTTTTGTTATTTAAACCGAAATTTTCAGGAGTTTGTGTAAAGTTTTTTCGTCTGTCCGAATGCCCAAAGGGAGGGTATCGTCCCCTCCCCCCCTTGAGACAATAGAGGAGTCTCTCATAAGAAAGCGGGTAAATTAGAGTCGTTTTGGGATTTTTGTTTTTCATTAAATTTATAATAAAACTTGGGGATTTGTCGTCTTCCCCCGAATTTGTAGAACTTTGTAAAAACGACTGGCGCCCATTTTTTCAAGAAGGCAAATTAATTGGGCATAAATTGAAAAAAAACTAGAAGCATAAAATTGGGTCAAATTTAGAATTTCTTTTGTGCCTTTAACGGTTGGCCAAGGTCAGCTGAACAAACCGTTACAGACACCTGGAATGCCTAAGGGTCCTCATCTACAAGAGGAGTCTCCTCTGAAGCCCTTAGCAATATCGCATCTCCCATGAAATCCTGTATTTGGTGTTATTCCCCGTGAACAGCTCATGGGAGATACCTGGTGTTAATTACGTAGCCCATCTGTGGGTAGATTAATTTCACACCACTCAGAAATTTTGCAGTTTTCCAGGAGTTATTTATTTGCCTTGTATCCCCCGTAGAAAACACCTGGAGTGGTTGAGGGGCTCATCTGCGAGGACAATCCTCTCTGAACCACTTAGGAATGTCGCAACTCTCATGAAATTCCGTATTCACATTTTATTCTCCGTGGACAACTCATGTGAGAAACCTGGCGTGAGTTAGGTAGCTCATCTGCGGGGAAGATAGCGTTACACTCCTCAGAAGTGTCGCAGCTTCCAAAAAATTCTTCATTTACCTTGTATTCTCCATAGAAAACTTCTGAGAGACACATGGAGTGACTGAAGGTTAGCATTTGCTAGAGACATTCCCTCTGAATCACTCAGGAATATCACGGCCTTTGTGAAATCTCGTATTTAAATTTTATTCTCCTTACAAAACTCCTGGATGATATCTAGAGCAAGTCAGATGTAAATGATCTACTGGTAAAATACTCTCAATTTAAGAATTCCTTAGAGGACATCTCGAGTGAGGCAGATCACTAATCTGTTAGAGCAATCTTCAGAAAGAAATTGAAGATGAATTAAAATTGCGCTCCAAGTCCATGGAAGCCAAAGCCAAGCTGATTGAGTCATTGTAATGTCAGTTGGAGTCCATTAAGTCCAATAAGCTTCAACTAAGTTCTTCGAACTCAACTAAGTTCAAGGCAAGCTAATTATTTCGCCTTGTAGTAGGGGAGCCCGAGATGCTAAATTTGCAGTTACTCGAGCGTCGTCGAGATTATGATATTTTGAAGATCAGATGATAAAAAGAAAAAAAGTTCATATAATGTATACTTTTTTACCGATGGATGGCGTGACGACAGATTCTTGAAAATGTTAAAAAAAACAATGACATAGAAATCTTTGAGCGCATCAGATATTGAAAATATATACGCGCGACATGTCTCTGATAACGCTCGTATGTTCACCTGCCGGTTTGCAAGCTACTGCTGGCTATGAAGAGTGATGGAAATAAGGAGAGTGGAAAGCTTATCGCATCGCGTCAGATATTTATAGAATATGTGGAGTGAACTCGAAAGAAGCTCGCATTCGAAAATCTGATGATTTAACAGTTTCAATAACTCACGGTCATCTTCTGTAAAGGCAAAGAAAAATCGGTACATTGAAATACTCGAGCGCGTCAGATTATCACGCAGGAGGTTCAGCATTATGTCTCAAACATGGAGAATCATAATCTGACGATTAACTAGAGAAATTTCCCTAAAGTGACCAGAAAATAGCATGAAAATGAAAATAAATTATTTCTATGATTTATAATATACATTTATATAAAAGTAGTTACATATATGATAATAAAATGAGAATTTTTGGGATAACTTTTTAATCTTCATCTTCATTTTCATCTGATAAATGAGGAATTTAATGATAATGAAGCTTATTCAAATCGGGGGAATCTTTTAATCTGACAGTTGATCGGTTTAATCCAGTAGCGAAGAGCGTGAAACAAAATAAGTTCATTTTGTTTCATTCATTTTAAAGAATATCTCGGAAACCAATGGAGATACGCCGTTTTTGCCCCAAACGAAACGGACTAGATAAAGCCGCAGTATCTCGTTAGAGCAAAAGAACAGTTAAGGTAGCACCGCAGAGTACAATCGATAAAACAGAAAACATGAGGATTTGTAGGTGAGCTTCCAATTAATTGCTGATAATTCGGGAAAATGTGCTTTAATTTACCCGAAAACGTGATTGAACTATTCAAAAGTCATATTCTCAGGCTGTGAATATAATTTGTCTTTGTTTCTTGATTTTTTTCACATTACTAATCTCCCATCACATGCATGAGATAGAGAGAGAGATGAATAGTTATGACTACCTTCTAATTAAAATTTCTCAATAACTATAGGTGTAGTATCTGGTGAATAGAATATTTTTTCCTTTTATTATTTGATTAAAATGCTGTTTTCGTGACCAATTGTTTCTGAATAATGGATCAACTGTGTGGTTTTTTAGTAATTCGTTATTTCTGTCCGATTGAGAGCGTTTCAACCTCACCACCGCTATTTCCAGTAACTTTGATAATTCATATCTCATAAACTGGCATATCTTTACCCGTACTGGATTCATTTGAGCAGGGTTCAGTTGTCAAGGATATGAACGATGGTTTCACATCCGATAGACTACGTCGGTAACCGATGGCTCATATCGCTCACAATAGTATGCGATGGTTTCCATTGGATGTAACTTTTTTTCAATGGTGCATCGGACGAGAGATTTTTGCATTCTTTGCACGTTCCCACCGGTGAAATCGATACGATTCTCTCGAATTTGACATCTAAATTGCTTCAATCATTCATTCAAAACTGATGAGATATGCCGAGCGAACGATGCAAAGTGCATATATCGGTTGCACCGATTTTCTGACTCAGTGCCAATAAGGTCTTCTTCTCTTCTTCTTTTTTGGGCTGCGCGAAGCACAGCTGGCCTTTAGTCTCCTGACTATACAGCCATCTTGAATGCCAATAAGGTAGAGAGTACTTTACCTTATCCATGCAGTGTCTTTCGTTCCCGCTCCACTAGATGACATTAGTGAAATTGAGAATCATTTCTGTACAGTAGTAAAATTATTATTAATAAGTTTTAGCTTCTCCAAATTTTGATGAAAATTTGGAGGAGTTAAAACTCCGTACAACAAGTTTTAGTTTTTCCAAATTTTCATAATAATTTGGAGAAGCTCAAACTTGTTAATAATAAATTTATTATTGTACAGGAATGATTCTCCATTTCACTGATGCCATCTAGCGGAGCGAGAACGGAAAACACTGCATGGATAAGGTAGAGTACTCTCTACCTTATCGGCACTGATTCAAAAAATCAGTGCAACCGATATATGCACTTTGCATCGTTTATCCGGCATATCTCATCGGTTGTGAACGAATGATTGAACAATTTAGATATCAAATTCGAGAGAATTGGATGAATATCACCGGTGGGAACGTGCAAAGAATGCAAAAATGTTTCGTTCGATGCACAATTGAAAAAAAGTTACATCCGATGGCAACCATCGCATACTATTGCGAGCAATATGAGCCATCGGATGTGAAACCATCGTCCATATCTCGGACAACTGAACCCTGCTCAAACGAATTCAGTATGGGTAAAGATATGCCGCATCATTCATTCGGCATATCTTATCGGTTGTGAATGAATGATTAAAGCAATTTAGATATCGAATTCGAAAGAATTGGATGAACTCCATCGGTGGGAACGTGCAAAGAATGCAAAAATCCCTCGTCCGATGCTCAATTGAAAGAAAGTTACATCCGATCGAAACTATCGCATACTATTGCGAGCGATGTGAGCCATCAGATGTGAAACCATCGATCATATCCCTGACAACTGAACCCTGCTCAAACGAATCCAGTACGGGTAGAGATATGCCCATACACTACACGGTCCAAAATTATGAGAAAATTCAGAAAAATGTGATAAAATATAATTTTTGATACGGCATTAGAAAAAAAACAAGCAGGGGCCCCACTACTTATACGTAATTTGGACATCGCACATTTAATATTCTGCCAATGCGATTGGCAGAAAGCTTCCGAATGGATTTTTCAATTTTACATCTACCGTCATCGATCTGTGCGTG
Source organism: Aleiodes leptofemur (assembly GCA_963942555.1). Classification (NCBI taxonomy): domain Eukaryota; kingdom Metazoa; phylum Arthropoda; class Insecta; order Hymenoptera; family Braconidae; genus Aleiodes; species Aleiodes leptofemur. The sequence continues at coordinate 10,439,174 of OZ012612.1, forward strand.
GTATGGGAAAACCAAAATAGGCCTCAGAGGGTTAAGTTCGTCCCAAATATAATCAATTGAATAGTGTTGAAGATATAGCTTTCTTTTCCTGATGTTTCTATGCTCATGTCTGGAAAACACTGGACTGATTCCACTCAGTTCCAATACCAACCTTTGTGCTCATCAGATGTATAACCTCACGAAATTTGAGGTCTTTAGCTCAATTATTTATAAAGTGATAATGGAATCAAGATTTTTACGAAAAATTTCTCAAGAGTTTTATACTGGATAAACTAAAAATCTGAGCTCCCACCACCCCGGGGGTCAAAGATGCAGCTCTTAGACGCGCATCTCCTCGCTGAGAGTGGACTCCATGATTCCATTTTTCATCGAGAAAAGTCGAAAAAACGATATTTTGACATGTTCATTCTCCTCAAAAACTATCCGGCTGATCTAGCTGAAATCTTCGTGAGAGCTTGAGGCACGCATGGCAAACCTATGGTAAAATTTTCAGATTGCTGGCGAGCCCCATTTCAGAGTAAAGCGGAAAATGCGTCATCACATACATACACACACATACATACACACAGACATTTTTTAAAAACGGTGGATCTTGACGTTTTGGGTCATTTGCAGTCATATTATGATGAAATGTCGAACTTGAGAAAAATTACGATTATAAAGCTTCCATTCGGAAGCAAAAACAGATTAACCGTCCTCAAATTCTAAGGCTACCAGTAATTCCCTCTTGCTGTTAATCTTTCGGTGATCTCCCAGAAACTAAGCGAGATAGAGCAATTTTATCTCAGCACCCACTTCAAAACAAGTGGAAGCTTGCATCGTTATCTATATCATTATAGCTTTATCTGCTAATTTATTAGCAAGCCACTTCCGAATCTCTGTTTTATCGATGTTCAATTACTCATAGTTCATTTTCTGGAAATCAATTTTTGCGTTATATCCATTTGAAAAATCAATAATTTTTTTCTACAGTGATATACTTCGACGGGGCATGAACCGACTTTTCATTTGAGACCAAACCCAAATTACTACGACTGATAGAACCGGAGATATTTTTGAAAAAATGACATTTTTCAAAACTTAAAAAATTTCTTCCATCAAAAACTTTTCAATCAATTATGCCCACGAGCAATCCCATGCATCAGTGTTATAAGAAGTCCAAATTCACCAAATTGGAAGCCTCTAGCTTGAATTTCTTTTCAAATATCGTGCTAACAAGAACTGGTGTTGAAAAAATCATTGAAATAAATTTTTTTTAAGAACTATCATCAATAAATAGATGAAGATCCGTAGCGAGCTAGCTCATATGATTGCCAGCACAGTCTACAAATCTGAGCAAAATCGATTCAGAAGTTTTCAAAATATGGGTGTAATACGAATTTTAGAAATTTGTTGATATCTGAGAAACTCCTAAACCAATTTCAATACGAAAGGGCTTAAAGTGAAGAGTTTAGTGACCAGACTATCCTGACGAAATTTCAGAATCCTACATATAAGACTCCACAAGTTATTGAGACATATGTGTGTGCACAGACATACACACACACTCATACAGAAATTTCTTCTAAATATGATTTTTGGACTTTTCGGCTCCTTCTAAGTAATTCCCAACAAAAAAATCGAGATCAAAAATCTTCACGATTGTAATACTTCCATTCGGAAGCAATATCTCCTTCATTTCCCTTGACTTCTCCAATTTCCCCTCTTTCCTCCAAAATTCCCCTCAGTTCACCAATCAATAACCAATTCTTTCCCCTTTCTACATAATTCCCAATCCTCCAGCATTTATTAGACCTATAAAACACTGAGCGAATTCCTAAAAGACATCCAGCTTAAAAAAAATCCCTTTTGAACGGAATTTACGATGAAGAAAAGTTGATTCCCGCAGTGGTGCAGATTTCGGAGAGTTTTAACTCTCCATCAACGCCTTTAATACAGAAGTAACGGAACTTCATTGACTCTGAAATTTCACCCCTTCCTCCTCCTCCTGAATTTTTTAGCTTCAAGTATAATTATCAGGTGTAGACATGAGTATCAACTTTTGCTTTTCGTTATGTGAAATTTGATTCTTATAGCTGTAGTAGGAAATAAGTTATGATACCCTAAAGGAGACAATTTATAATTTTGCTTCCGAATGGAAACTTTGTTTTCGCAATTTTTTCGAAATACCAATTTTCATTGGAAATGACTCAAAATGATCCAAAACGTCGAGAAATCATGATGAGAAAAAAAGTAGACATGTATGTGTGTGCATCTATCTCTACAGCCCTACGACTCTCTATTACTGTGAGAGAGAAACATCTGAAATTTTGGCAAGATATCAGTTTGGATGAAGTGTATGTTCTATGAAAATTTTAGCAAGACTGGCTAAATAATGTCTGAGATATAGCAATTTTGCAGAAATCGTTTTTTCAAAATTTCTCAATTTGCGTGAGACGAATTTCTTTCGAAATTTCACACGAGATTTGAGCTATAATATCTAGCTTTCGGCAAATTTTTAGGAATTTAATCCCATTATTCCATTAGTTATTGATTTTTTTGTACTTCTTTTCAAAAACTCGGTTTGTCCACGATCACTCAATGAATAATTGACTCAAAGACTTCAAATTTCTCCTGTATATGTAGTTTCTGATAAAGATGGTTGGGATTGGACCTGAGGCATATCGGCTGAACGGTTTTAGAGAAATCTTGAATTGAAGTTCCTCCGAAAATAGGCTGTATCTTCCAAACTACTTATCCGATTTCATCGAGACAAAGCTCAAAAGATTCGTCTCCATGAGCTGAACAAACCCTCAATTTTTGGAATTTCTACATAAAGTTCTTCACTTATCATATTAGAGAATGTATTTTTTTCTCAATATTTTCAAAAAAAATTCAAAAAATGCAATTTTTCTCAAATTTTTCTCATTTCTCCCCGTTGAAATTGGCAGATCATATGTTTTCAGGTATTTCTAGCATTGTTTCCGTTAAATTGAAAAAAAAAGTTGCCACGCTCGAGAATGCCGGCGTCACGTTTTTTTTCACAAGTTGGTCACTCGATTATTCCACTACGTACCGTTCAAATCGTCAGAATATTGAAATGCAAATTTTTCAACATACAATGAATCTATGTTAGCTTAATCTGACACACTCAAATATTTTTAGGGATGGTTTTTTTTTTTTACTATTCTGATCCACTGTTCTACGCTGACGCCGTTATATCCAGCGCCCACATGTGGTGGGGGTACTGTACATGGTACAAAGTATGCCTGACATTATGTGTCGAGCTCGAGTCACTACCGGAATTCCCAAATGGGCTCCCCTACTATTGGGACTGCTACAGTTGATTCTGCAAGAGTTTGATTTGATGACTGGAGCAATTTTCATACAATCTCAACTTATATATTGCTATAAATGAAAAGTCATTGTGTTGATAATTGTACACAGTTTTGATTTCCTCTGAAAGCTCCCTCACTTCAAGTAGGGCCCTGCTCAACAACGAGTTGTCCTCTCCCTACGAGGCAGCACAACCGAGGGATTTGTCACTGCTCGCACTGTTTGAATGTTGCGCACGTGCTTTTATTTGACTTTGTGGATTTGTAACGACAAGTGTTTTTTTTTAAGGTTTTCTATCTCTCTGTGAATTTTACTCATTACTGGGAACTCTCTCAAAGGTTTTTCTTTCTCACACGAATCTAATTGCTTTCTCAATTTTGCTTTGCTCATATTTTCACTCATTAAATTACGCTAAAATTAGTAATTGGGCTTTTTTACTACAATTGTTTATGCTTGTGTGAAAAGAGTGGAAGAGCAGAAGCTGTGATAACTTAGTATAATGAAAGACCACGGTGACAAACAAAAACAATAAGTTATCTGCATTTGGTTTTTTTTAAACTACCTGAACCATAACCAAAACCGAAAGAGAAAAATCCTATATCACGCTGTAAAAAACACATTGAGAATTCTAATGTTCTTCATAATATTATAGACTATAATTGATTAGTCATGAAATTCCATTCAGAAGCGTCCTACAAATTTCATCGGGAGAATAATAAATATCCCATGAATAGTGAGACTGTCAAATTACACACAAGTACTGGGACTACTGCTTGTTTATCATCCATTAACAAATCGATTTTTATAATGATGTTTCATTCAATTATTTTTTCTTCAATTTCGTCCAATAATATTTCACTCTATGATGTTTTGTCTGTGATTTTTAGGATGTGACAAATTATCGCAGCACCCTCACAATAACATGTTCCCCGCTTTATCTATTACATTGGTTATCTTACACCACGTCCTCTCCATAACTGTCATTCTATTGTAGTCAATATTTCCTTCTTGAGGAATTCCACGCTCTTTCACTCACTTCTCATGTTTTCTTTCTTGATTCTGCTCATTTTTTGATATGTTCTCGAAATGATTGAGAAAAGTCATAGAAATATTACTTCAACCGAAAAAACCAAAGGAAAGTCAGTGAAGGAGAAAAAGAGCTAGCTTTCCAGTGGAGAGGCTGGATTAATCCGGAAAATATCATTTCAACGGAAAAAAACTGAAGGAAGGTCACTAAAGGAGAGAAAAAGCTAGCTTTCCAGTGGAAAAGATGGATTTACCCGGAAAATTTATATATTTTTTTTTCCCTCGGCAACTAGAAAATTTTTTCTGTTGAATATTCATGAACATGTCAAGTTTTGAAAAAACGCTGAAGATGTTCACAACTTTCCAGCTTTAGATGCTCGTATGTCGTTGAATATCAGTTTTATGAGAAAAATGGAGGGGAATTCTTTTTGTGCAAAAAAGCACATCATTGCAAGAACATTCATTCTAATCAATAATCGGATTGATTTCCATGTAGTAATTCATTCAATAAATATCGTGGGAGACTGGAAGGTTATAAATTCAATATTAAAATATTGACAATTCGTGACGCTCCGCTTGAATCATTGTGTATTTATGTCTGGATAATTTGCAATGTAGTTGAGTCTCAACATGAATTCATTCAAGTTTAATTTGACAAAATGCTAAGAAACGTCAAGGTAATTTGTTTTAGTTCTGTGAAGTATAGTCACTAATTTTGAGATTGATTGTTGTGGCGTTTAGAGAGAGTGAGGTTAACCAGAGGCTGTAATGTTTTATTGTTTGTATCTATTTAGTATTTTGAAAAGAGTGAATGATTTGTAATTTTTGTCTTCCGAAGCCCGAAGAAGCTTAAATTATAAGCGAGAGATCGTGAATTAACAATATTCCGGTATTGAATTCATAACCTTCCAATCTCCCATGATATTTATTGAATTCCTTCTAATTGTGAAAACCCAATATTTCTATTTGTTATAAACAAACGTTGTAACATCATTCTCTTCACAGTTCACTCTCTGAAGCTGTTCAGCTGGTATTTGGGGAAAGCTTACTGCAAAATTAAATTCTGGAAATAATTGATGCCTCATGCGAATATTTTGCCGTCCGCTAGACACTAGGGAGTGAGCAATGAGGCTTCAATCCATAATTTGAAACAGTATTCAATATTAATGATACCGAAAAGTGGGGCTTTCATCGAGAATTATTGAATATTCTGCACAAGAATCGATCAAGAAATTACTATTTTGTCTAATCGAGTTATTTGAACACTTGGAACCATGAGGTTCAGGAATGATCTCACCAATTCGAATTGAATGATGTTTCTTCTCTTTACTTTGAAATCTCTGCATTATATCGTCGGGCTCGTATTCAGCGTCTCTTTTGAATTCTCGCAATCCAAAATCTGCAATTTTTACCACCCATCTGGAGTCAACTAAGCAGTTTGATGTTCTGAGATTTCCGTGGTATTTAATCACTGATTCATGTAGATATATCATCCCCTGAAAATCAGAAAATGATCATTATCGTTATGATTATGAGACATTCCGTGTCACTTCACTTAGGTCCCATCTAAGGTTTGCCAACACGTTTAGTGGTCAGGCTCATGTTTACAAGCGAAATTCAACATAACAAAATTGAACTGAGCCTTGGGCTTAACTCTAAACTGGTTATCCTATGATCACAGCACCATACTCCACTGTTTTTATTTCTTAATGATTGGTTGACTGAGCAGAAAAGTACTCCTGCAAAATTTATCCAGCGAATTTGATGGAGTCATGGAATACATTCTAGGAGCTAGCAAAATCTCATTGAAGGGTCATTTCACTACCTCAGCCGAAAAAAGTACTATTTTCGGGAATTTTCTTCTCAATAGCTACAGAATGTAATCGAATGAAATCGTCAGCATTTCTTAATGGAGTCTCGAAATATACAGGAATTTGTTTCATCATTCTCGTCCATAATATTGAATTGGGATTTTCAGGTTAATTGGGATATGGGACCAAATGAGTTGCAAAAATCAATCTTCACATTCATTTCAAAATTTGCGATATTTCGTCTCTGATTAGGAGCATCTTCAGGCTTTACAACAGTGCTGGATTATGAAGGAAACCGGCTGAGAAATATCCCTTCCTTCCCTTCTAAGGAAATACATGGCATGTTTTGTGTAACCTAGTTATTGGCATTGTAATATCTAGGTATATACTGTCACGTATTTTTACTATCCACGGCAATAAATAAAAATAGTGGAACTCCGTTAAATCAAAATTCCAAAAATCCAAATTAAATAAACAACGTTAATTGTTGGGCGCCAGGACGACCTTTCGTCCGAAATAAAAATTTTAAAGAACTACAAAAGAACTACAAATAACTACAAACGAACTGCAAAACAATTCCCAGGTGAATGTCCGACTAGATCAGAAACAAAAAGATCCCTAGATCTTAATAACCGTGGAGGCGGCTGGGTTCACAACGTCACCTGTAAAAATTGGGCTAGGAATACAGATTTCGAGAAAAATAAAAAATAAAAGAAATCAATTTTCATTTCGGAATTATAATTAGAGCTCTACTCTTTTTTTTAAACTTCTGCTCTTTTCAAAAAAATAAATTGAAATTACAATAATCAGAATAAATGAAAATAATTCGTTACTGAATTTTAAATCTGTTTAAACAATCAAAATTATCACCGTTATTGTCGAAATGTTTTATACCATTATATTTCCGGTAATTAAATGAATAATAAAAGAATAAGTTTCCTAATTCAACGTCAAAAATTCCGTTAAAGTTTTCCATAATGATATCTTCATTAAATGGTGTCGCAATTAATTATCCTCGAATTAATTGTAACATTTCAGATGTCCTTGATTTCTTTAGTTTTCCGCCAATCAGCATATAGAGTCCAACGGAAAGCTCCTCCCATCGATTTCCGTTTGCTGAGTCGATAATTTCCTGGACAGCTCCCTGCGATCCTTGTCCGTCTGCAGGCGGCTCCTCCCGACGTGAAGTAGAACTCCGGCAAACGCGGGAATATTCAAGGCGGAAAAAGAAATCGCATAAATCAGTTCAAAAAAAATAAAATATTGTTTCTCGTTTCTCGGACGATCCGTTCTGGTGAATAAAAAAAAACTAAATTTCACCGCGATACCGGTCTAATAAAAAAATATTATTGTAACGCAAATATGGCGTTACAATACATATGTATTAGACTGTGCCAAATTTGACAACTATTTTTTTTGGCTCCCATGTAAAAATTAGATTTTCTATTACGACAAAAAAATTCTCATTGAATCCGGGCTTGCTATCATAATTTTTCAGTTATCGTTCGCGTGAGGGAGAATTTCCCAAGAAAAGAACATTTTTCAATAACTTGATGCCTTAAAATTCATGGAATATGATCTATAAAACAAAAGAAAAGACATGGTGTCGTCGAGAATTGAATTCCCAAGGAAGATAACCCTGTATGAAGTCAAAAAACTTGCCTACTCGTCTTGTAGAGCAAATGAATAGTGAATTTATTCTCAATTTATTAGTAACATTCGTTCTTATACTCATATCGGACAATTATTGTATGAATGAAACTTGTGGAGGAATGCATGAAGAGTGCATGGGATAGCGTAGCGGCAGTGAATTTTACCGAATAGCAATTTCCAAATAAAAGCGCGAAAACCGATTCACCACGTGACGTAGTTGGTCCTCGCGCCCTTCTGGCTGGCGGGCCTACTCGTCACTGCGAGATGACGCGCCGTGAATAGACACATTCCAAAGTCTCACGAAATATATTATTATCCGTGCCACTTGTAACATTATCTATTACACAGTTCTCTCACATAATTATATTCATAATAAATGAAGTGCTCTAATTAACGGAGTTATTCATTCCTCAATTACTATGACAAGCAATCTTCCAGATCCCTTCAAATGCTGATCCCAAACGCGTCTTGAATACGCATTAATAAATTTACAGTTAAAACAATTAACAACAGTGATCTCAGTGAATTTTAGTGAACAATTTGAAATGAAGCACAAACTGGTATTTTTTAACAGCTTCACATTTTTCTCTCGCAAATTTTAATCAGTTACTCTAGATTGGTATCAAATAATTATAAGGTGTACATAGTCTCATAATGATTAGGTGATTAGTAACTAAGATTTTAAAAACTTTCAAGTAAAAAGAAATTCAATGGACAATGAATAATTCTCGCTGCCTCAAATTGACAAAATCGCGATCATCTCGTGCAAAATTCTGTGGCCTCAAAAGAATACCGTGGTGAAGGTCATGCACAAAAACACAGGTGCGCGAGAAAAATGAAATCAAATTCAAGCCGAGATAAAATTTTCTCAAAAACAAGAGCTCAAATTTCACGAAAAATAAAACTGAGGGAAATCAAAAGTAAAGGTGAGAGAAAATGATTCAAAATAAAATAAACGTGAAAATTAATCCGCAGAGTCAATCACAACCAGAGACAATCAATTCTATTGCAATTTTCGCGGTGAAGTTCAAAATAGAAGTGTACAGTAATACTCATAATTTAATTAATAAGTTGTACAATTAACTAATAGGAAATTGAGTGTACAAACTCTACAAAAGCAACTTTCATCTTCGAGACGAGATGAGCAGTAACGATTTTCCTGAATATGAGCTGAAATGGACCTGTGCTGATCTACCAGACAGTGACAGATGTGATCAGGCTCACCAGGCATCACTACCTGACTCTACAGAGAATAACAGGGACAGTGTTATGTCCTAATAAATGTCCGTAGAGCGAGTTATTGACTCGCTTGGAAAAGAGCGGTAGCATTTCAAGTATGATATATATATCCATATATCATACTTGAGTAAAAGCGCTCGAAATGCTCCCTCAACATATATATATATGGGCCAACTGTCTCATTGCACTTCTTAAAGAATTTGTGGAAGTATTGATTTTTCACAGCTGCGTCCGTTACGCATTGTATTGGAATTTTTACCCATTGTCTTTGCTAATCAATAATGTGCTGACAAAGAGAGACCTATATATATAGATATAGATGCATTTCATTGCCAAGTGCAATCCCTCCGCGGGGAGGAAGACTAACACATTTTCATACTCCTATAAAAAATTGTAATACCGAGAATCGGCTCGGCATTTTATCGCATTGCCTTATATGGTCAATGCATAGTCCGGGATAGCTCAGGAACACTTTCTGCCCTTAGTAACAAGACTTGATAAAAGGGGATGCACCGCCCTGGAACAGACACTTCCAGCCGAGATTTTGAGCAGTAATTAACTTCCAATTGAGTAGTGATTATCTTACAATTGTGTCTCTAATTTGAAAATTATATCTTTGTCTGAATTTAATTGGTGATAGTTGAAAAATTGTGAATTCCGAAGGATTACAAATTGTCAATCCGTAAGTTTAATCTTTAAAAATAATTTAACAATTCAAATTACACTACAAACTCACTTTTCATTAATCAATCGCGTAACCCGAGTTTATTAAACACATTGTAACAATTAAATCACTCAATGAGACAATAGTGCGATAAGATAAAACATTGTCAGACTAATTGAATAAAAGATTGTAAACCGATTTCAATAATTTGGAATGTTATTTGGCAGAATAAATTGGCATTCAACATTAATGTTGTTTTGTTTATTGTTGAACATAATTATTGTGGCCTGCCTAATCCTAAAAAATCAAAAAGGTGAGAACCAAAAAATTGGAAAATAAATTTTTCTTGATCCTGGTCTCGATCCCAGGTGTAAAGGACGTATGTCTTGACCCGAAACAGAGACCACAGTTACGTTCGTTTTGAAAGAAGGATCACAGTCCTCCGGACGTAACAACAGCTACATCAAACATGAAGCGCGTTAGACTGACATGGAAAACGACTCCGTCACCCTCACAACGTGATTTGGCTGGTTATGCACAGAGGTCGTCTAGACAATACGTCAACGTTTCGATCATCGCCCTTGTATATTCCCTCATTCAATTGTTCCATTCTTACAAGAATTCAGCTTAGTAAAATGTTCGACTCTGTACATATAATAACCGATAATTTTTTTTTTCAGTAATTATTAATTTTTTTTTTCTTCATCTCAAAATAATTTCACGAGTTTTTGCCAATCACTTTACACAAATATTTTTCTTTCTTCTCTTCTCTTCAACTTTTTAGATTCACTCTAGGATTGAATAGATATAACACGTTACGTAGTTGGTCCCCGCACCCATGTGGCTGGCGGGCCCACTTGTCAACCTGCGAGGTAACGCTCCCGTGGATAGACACATTTCAAAGTTTCGCGAAATATATTATTATCAGCGTCACTAGTAACATTATCTATTACACAGTTCTCTCACATGATACCCTTCAGTAGACATGGGAAATGCATTAGAAACCTTTTCCTGAACAGTTCACACACGTTTAATGTAACGCTAAAACTGTCACGTCTATTTCTCATGTCTCACTGGTTGATCAAAATTGCACGTTCAATGTCAAACAAGCAGGAGTTCCACTCTTTGTGCGTTATTTGGAAACCCCACTCCTTGTGCGACATTGAATATTTTGCCAATTCGATTGGCAAAATGCTTCCAAATGGGATTTCATCTATATTGAATCGAATCACTATTCATATATCCTATTGCTCAATGAATAACATTATTTTCACAATAAATACGCACTTATGCATACCTACGAATATTGTTCCAGACTGTATCGATCTATTCAGGATTCATTCTCAGGACCTGCAGTCTCAGTTCGAATATAGTCATTTTGAAAGCAATGATGTCATTTCATGCATTAGAATCCAATATCAGACAAAAACTGAGAGTGTTCGATAAACCTTGAAAATCGAAAAATTGAAGTTCCGAAGTTCAGTTTCAGGTTTCATCTAGGATTTCTATTGCTTTCGATTGTCATCAGAATGAGGATGTGCTCATTTCGTAGGGGAAATTGTCTACTTCCTAATGGTGAAATGAAAAATAGTAGTGTTTCTAGGAAAAAAGCGGAGAAAAACCGTGATTTTTGGAAAAACTAATTTATTGAACAGTCTTAAAAGAGACTTCTTCTAAAAAATCTGAAATTCTCACCATTTGTGGGGCTCATTGGGATAAATCTTTCAAGTTAAATTTGAATGTAACTGCTTGGATAGTTTCGGAGATATAACCTCTTATCATAAAATGGTTTCTCACCAAGATCTCAGAAACTACTGGAGCAATTTCGCCCAATTTTAATACGAAGCTTTCCTTTCATTAGATGCACAAACTGACGAAACTTGAAGTCTCTTACTCAAATGCTTTTTGAGCTATCGTGGATACGAAATTCAAAATAAAAAACACTGTAATTGAAAATTATCTGCAAACGAAAAATCGCAGCCAAATTTACCGCGGGTGAAGATTGTGAGTTCAAATGAGATGGATTCCATTGCTCACTGTGGGGGTTTTGGATCAATTCTTCACGGAGAAACATCAAAAAAATGATTTTCCAAAAATTGGATTTTTCTTGAAAAGTCCTCAACTAATTTCACTCAAATTTTACTGACAGCAATTTGAATCGGGAGGGAAAATACTGTTAAATTTCCAGGTCGCCAAGTATTACCATTCTGGAGCAATGGGCTGATAACTGTCACACACCCACCCACACACACACACATACAGACATTTTTCAAAACTGTCATTTCTCGGCGTTTTGGAACATTCTCAGTCATATTCCGATGAAATCTCGAAATCGAACCAAACCGCGTTCCATTTGGAAGCAAAACTGCTTCCTTTCGGAAGCAGAACAATAGAAATAAAGAATACAATAATTTCTCGAAGTAATTAACGATTATTCGTAATAGTTTCCCATTTAACCCGAAGAATAATCATTTAAAAAATTCAGAAAATAAATTAGAATGAAAAAATTATGGGATCATTTTTCGTGCGTGAGAGCGCACGATCAGTCTCGTAGAAATATATTTCCCATGTGTTTCTTATGTCTTTTCCATGCATTTTCCAGACACTGGGAATTCATGAGAAATGAATAGGGAACATATTTCTAACTTATTTCCTATGTCTTTCCCAGGCCCTTTTCAGGCATTCCTCACAAATTTTCCAAGCATCTTCCATGTTTTACGCGTGCTTCATCTATGTATTCCGCATGGACTTCCCTCAATTTCGCGTAATCTCCAAATGGTTAAAAATAACAGTTCAATTGATACGACTTCGAATTGTTGAATACTAGCTGTTAAATATTAATGAACTTATTCATGTTTTCGAACAGCCTAGTTTTCTAGCAACTATTCAAGACCCCAATTCAAATGAAGTCTCCGGCCCTAGTAATGAGTAATAGAATTATATGATTTTTTTTATCGACATTTTTTCTTATTGTCATGATTTTTATCCCAAAAAAGATTTGAAGAGGAATTGAATCATAGAAAATTAGTTCTTCAGATCATGAGGATTGTCTAGAAAATAGAATTCACAAGTTCTATTCACACAATTGTTGTTTGGTATGTGTATAAGAAGGAATGTTACTAATAACTTAAGAAAAAATTCACTTTTTATTTGTGCTACAAGATGAGTAGAGGACTTTTTCAACTTCATCCATGGTTATCCTCGTAGGAAAGTCAATTCTCCATGAAACAATGTCTTTTTTTGGTTTCATAGATCATATTCCATGAATTTCAAGGCCTTGAGGTATCAAAAGAAGTTTTATTCTTGAAAAATTCTCATTCAGGCGAGCGCTAACTGGAAAATCAAGATAGCAAGCCCGGGCTTGGTGAGGATTTTTTTTTCGTCATAGGAAATTTAGTTTTCACGTGGGAGCCAGGAAAAAAAATAGTCGTCAAATTTGGGACAGTCTAATATGTATATATTATTCTTGAATATGTCTATGGGATATTCCACGTCAAATAAGGTGGACTAACTTCATCACACTGATAGGTAGTTGTAGTTTCCATTCCATTAAACTTTTGAGATTGAAAAATTATGATTTCTTTTTCAATGGTTTTTTTTTTTACTTTTCTCTAAATGTATGTATATTTGTTCATTGGGACCCGATTTGAAATTCCAAAAAAAACCATTATTCTGTCGTTCCTTAGGAATCTTTCAAAAAAGAGTGGAACGACTATCCATAGCGGGGTGAAGAGTGTGAAACATTGAGAAAAATGATGAATCTTTCATGTATTGTCAATTGTACTAGTGCAAATACAATTCGATGATGGCCAATAGATATTTGAAGGTCTGTACGACAAATGCGATGTTTACCGGCCACTTTTATGTGGATTCAATGACTCTACATATGCGATAGTCAGCAGCTAATGAAGAATCTTCACATGAACCATCACATAACCCGACTCTTCAGTAACTGCATGCACTTTTTGGAGATTCAAACTTTTCTTAAATTTCTTTCATTTTTGTTTCATTTCTATATATTCCATATGCATGGCCTCTCGACTTTTCACATTTGTTTCCCCTTCCCGTTCCCCTTCGTAGAGATTTTATTGCTATTATAATTATCATAATTGCTATTGTTCAATTTAATCTTTGGATGTCCTTAAACAATTAACCAGTTTTTAACATAGATTATTCATTGCAAACTCTTAAGCCTCTATATTTAAACAGTACTATGTGATCCACCACTTTTACAACTCTTTCATTCTTTTCTTAAGCATGTTACATATCTTATGTTCCATTCCTCTTCCCTCACACTCCTGCACACACCTGTAATCAGTCACAATAATACAAATAATACAAACATAAGATATGAAACTACAAGTACAGTCACTCAGTTCACTCCTCCATTCTCGCGATTCCCAACAATACCTGTGCCCCTTTTTACTACATTACATTAAATTTTTGCAGCTACTCGGGCAAGAAGAAGAAAACTCAGAAACGCTTTAGGCATCTAGAGAGTGTCAATAGATTCGCCCTCGGAGCTGTTTTTGGCTCCTTATGTCAGACTTTCTGATGGTCCAGGTTCATGCGCTCTATGATTTTCCTGGGAGGACCTCAACACATCGTGGAGGAGACAGTTGTTGATCTAGGGCTCCGCAAGTTCTATTGGTTCCCCTCTCAGTCTCATTACTGTCCCCTTCAGTTCTCGGTTCTTTACTAGTTTTTTCCATTCTCTTATCAGTTTGCATAGCTCATTTATCGACTTCCCCCTCAACAGCTCCCAAACTGACTCTTCTTTCCCCAACTCCCGCCACGCGTCCCAATGATTCCCCAATTCCTTTTTTAACTGCCCGCATTCTAGCAAGTGTGGCAGGTCCTCCCTCTCCCCTTCACATAGCCTACACTTTTCGTCCACGTACCCCTTGTTTCCCCCTTTTCTCACCAGCCCGCACCTCATTCTGCCCCAAGTCACCTTATTCCCCCATGTGATCTCTTTGTCGTCCCAAAAACAATAGTCTTCTTCCCCCCTCAGCAGGTTTTTGTAGGGCGGATCATATGTCAGTCTTTCGATGTTTTCCCTTTTTCTCCCTATCCCTGAATTTTACGTGGATTGCCGCTAGCTTCTCCCAAATCTTTCCACTCTCCATCGTCTCCTCGTACATCTCTCTAATAAGACTCTGCTCCCCCTCTGCCTCTAGGGCCATTTTTAGTTGTTCCCCCCATGTCGTCGGATTCCTATTTAGTATTGCCCTCAGTTCTTCTCTCAGGCAAATTTTAACCAGCCTGTTTCCTTCCGCTGCCCAGATTTTCCCTAAATATCCCAGATCTCTTCACTTCGCTTCCGCTTCTATGCTCATCCTGCCCGTTTCTTCTTGCCAGGTATACATACGCCGGCATCATTTTCAATACCCCCATTTCCATCTTGACTACTTTGGCTTGGACTCTCCCCATTCCTACTCGACTTTGTAGCCCCCATATCTCGACTCCGTACATGACTCCCACATTCCTTAGTGTATTGAGTATGTATAGTCTACTCCGGAGTGAGCTCAGTCCCGCTCTCATCCCCACCCCTCAGGCCCCGTTGGTAGCTTGTGTTGCCCTACCCACCATCTTCCTCATGTGCTCCCCGAAGACATTTTTCGGTGTGAACCAAAACCCTAAATATTTGAATCGGTTCACCACCTCTACTTCTTTCCATTCATTTCCCATTTTTCTCTGTCTTTTTGTCTATTCCCACCCCAGGATATCATAATTTTTGTCTTATTAGCGAGTGCAGCACAAAAAACTGGTCTCTGGTTGCCCCCTTCCTTCTGAAGCTCCCTTGACTCTCCCTTAGCATGTCCTTTTCCTCTGCCCACGCGCTCAGTCTCTTTGTTAAAATACTGGCCAGCACTTTGTATACCAGATCTAGCAGAGAAATACCCCTATAATTGACTGTATTCCCTTCGTTCCCCCCTTTGTGAAAAGGAAAAATCCTCGCCAGCTTCCACCCTTTCCTCAGCGTGCCCTCCCTCCACTTTAGTTGAATTATGTCCCATAATTCCCTCTTACAAATCTCAGGCATATTTTTCAGAAAATATGCCGTTATCTCATCCTCCCCTGCTGCTCTTCCGTTCTTCATCCGGCCAAGTGCATCGCTCAATTCCCTGAACTCGAGGTCTTTGTCGAGGCTTCCGTTTTCTATCCACTCCTCAGGCTTCTCCCACTCCATGTCTTCATCTCGCTCGACGTTGGTCCCCCGAGTAGCGTTCCCATGCGTTCGACCCAGTCTCTGCTACTCATTTGTCTCCCTCTTCTCTCTTTCCTGGGTCTGCACTCATTAACCCCCTCCCAAAATTCCCCCATATTCTTGCTCTCTCGTATCGCTCTTTCCTTCTCCTCCGCTATTTCCTTGCAGTTTTCTCTGAACATGACTCTCAGCTTCACCTTTGCGCAGTTCATCTCTTTTTTTAGTTCCGGCTTCTCATCCCTCAGGTAGTAATTCCTCAGGCATCTCCACCTTTTCCTCCTTTGTTCTCTGTACTCTTCTCCTAACTACCCTGGCGATTCGGTTTCCACGGAATAGCGTGGTAGATGCAAGGACTCGTGTGGTAGTCTTACTCAGCCCCAGAGAACGTGAAAAAGATTATATTCCGTAGAAGATGGAATATGAGTGCAGAAACATAATCATTTTCGTTTAAAAAGTACTCTGAGGCACAATAATCAATAAATGAATAATTTAATGAGAGGAGGTAAAACAGTCGGAATGGATTGGTGCAGCCGTCTAACGGAGACATAAGAAGCGCCAAATTTTGTGGAGCTGATTGATGGCGTCAATGTTTTCGAAAGATGGTAAGCAGTGGTTCTCTCTTAGCGCATTTCTCCTTCGATTAAAAACAAGCAGAGGCGTTATATCCTGTGCGTTATTTGCAAACCCCACTCCTTATGCGACATTTAATATTTTGCCAATTCAATTGGCAAAATGCTTCCGAATGAAATTTAATACGGTATTCATGAAATTACTATTTATATCTCATTATTCCAAATGCAGTAACAAAATATGATCTTCTCAACAAATATGTACTTATGAGGACAAATTCAATGATGGTTTGATCTTTGGTGAACTTTATTTATTCATTGTTTCCACAAAAAAAAACTATCAATTTTTCAATCATAAATGGATGATCGTACGACAAATCTGAAAAATTGAAGTTCAGGTTCCAAATAGGATTTCTATTCTTTCCGATTGTCATCATTGTGTAGAAAAAATTGTCTCCTTTCGAATGGTGAAATAAAAAATAGTAGTGTTCCTAGGGAAAAAGCTAAGAAAAACCGTGATTTTTGAAAAAACTAAGTTATCGAAAACTCTTACAAGAGACTGCCTCTGAAAAATCTGAAATTCTCACCATTTGTGGGGCTCATTGAGATGAATCTTTTAAGCTGAACTTGGGTGAAATCGCTCCAGTAGTTTTCGAGATATAACCTCTTTTCATAAAATGGTTTTTGTGCAATATCTCAGAAACTACTGGACCGATTTCGCCCAATTTCAATACCAAACTTTTCGTTCATTAGATGCACAAACCCACGAAATTTCGAGTCTCTAACTCAAATAGTTTTTGAGCTATTGTGTATACAAAATTCAGGATAAGAAACACTGTAATTGAAATTATCCGCAAACGAAAAATCGCAGCAGAATTTACCCCGAGTGAAAATTGTGTGTTCAAATGAGATGAATTCCATCACTGAGAGTAGGGGCTGTGAATCAATTTTTCGTGGAGAAAAATCGAAAAAACGATTTTACGAAAATTTGATTTTTCTCGAAAAGTACTCAACCGATTTCGCTCAAATTTCACGGAGAGCAATTTGCATGGGGAGAGAAAGTACTGTTTAATTTTCAGGTCACCAAGTATTACTGTTCCGGAGCAATGCGCTGATATCTGTCACACAAACACACACACACACACACACACACACACACACATACAGACATTTTTTAAAAATGTCATTTCTCGACGTTTTCGAACATTCTGAGTCATATTCCGATGAAATCTCGAGATCGAAAAAAATCGCGTTTACAATGCTTCCATTCGGAAGCAAAAAGACGGTTTTTCGATTATTCCGGTGAAAGGAAAAGGATTAATTCGAGTATTTTGGATATAATGAATAGGGAATTTGTTCTGAGAAAATTTGGAAACATTCCGAATTTGCGACATTTCTAGTTTGCTCTAAAAATTGTAGATTTTTTTTCGACAAAATTACGGATGTGCGAGTAGTTTGAAGTTTTTGAATAATTTGAAGTTTTTAAATAATTCAATTATTTACTCTCAACTTTTTTCCAATTATTCTCTTGCCTTGACGCATTTCTTTCTCTTCAGCAACGATGGAAATCATTGCTGAAGAGAGGGAACCGGTTGAACTGGGGGAAAACGTTGAAATTTGTTTTTTAATGAGTCCAGGCCTCTTCCACTTAAATTTTTTTCACTCTTTCCTTGCCTCGACACATTCCCCTCTCTTCAGCAATGATGGAAATCATTGCTCAAGAGGAGAAAACAGTCAAATCGAGGAGGAAAGTTGAAATTTTTTCTTGTTTTTAATGACAGAGAGTCCAGGCCTCTTCCATTTAATGTTTTTTTTTTGTAGCTCTTTCCTGGCCTTGACGCAATCTCCTCTCTTCAGCAACTATGGAAATCATTGTTGAAAAGAGAGGAACAGTCAAATTGAGAGAAAAAATGGCTGGAAGGCTCGGCATTTCCTACTATTTTTTTTCATTTTTTTTTCACCTGTTCCCTTGCCTTGACGTATTCCCCTCTCTTCACCAAACGATGAAAATCATTTCAGAAAAGAGGGCACGGTTAAATTGAAAGAAAAGATTCAAAAAAATTGCAGAGAGGTCCGGTCTTTTGCACTATTTTTAAAAAAAATTTTCTTTCAACTATTCCCTTGCCTTGACGTATTCCTCTTTCCAGCAAGGATGTAAATCATTGCTGAGGAGAGGGGAACAGTCAAACTGACGAATAAAATTGAAAGAAAATATGAAAAAGAGTGACAGAGAAGCCCGGCCTTTTCTACTACTTTTTTATTTTGTTTTTCAATTATTCCGTTGTCTCAACGCATTTCCCTCTCTTCAGCAAGAATGAAAATCATTGCTGAACAGGGGGAAACGGTTGAATTGCAGAAAAAAATTAAACAAAAAAAATTTTTAAAAAATTGCAGAGAGTTCAATCCTTTTCCACAATTAAAATTTTGTTTTAACTGTTTCCTTGCCTCGACGCATTCCCTTCTTTTCAGCAATGATGAAAATCAGTGCTGAGGAGAGGGGAACGGCTGAATTGAGGGGAAAAATTGGATGAAAAAATAAGAATGAATGGCAGAGAAGCCCGGCCTTTTGTACTATTTAAAAACTAATTTCTTTCAACTATTCCTCGGCCTCGACGCATTCCCCTATCGTCAGCAACTATGTAAATCCTTGCTGAAGAGAAGAAAACGGTCGAATCGAGAGAAAAAATTGAAAAAAATTTTTTTTCCAAATTGCTGAAAGTCCAGGCCTCTTTCACACTTCCGGATTTTTTTTCAACTGTTCCCTTGCCTTGACGCATTTCCCTCTCTTCAGCACTGGTGAAGATTATTGTTGAGGATAGGGTTACGGCCAAATTGAGGGGAAAAATTGGATGAAGAAATATAAGGAAGAAGAACAGCAGAGAGGTCCGGCCTTTTCTGCTACTATTTCATTTTTTTCCAATTATTCCGTTGCCTTGACGCATTCCCCTCTTCCCAGCAACGAGGAAAATCATCGCTGAAGAGAAGGGAACTGTCAAATTGAGGGAAGCCAAAAAATTGAGTTGCCAAAAAATTGTGAAAAAATGGCAGATAGTCCAGGCCTCTTCCACACTTTTTTTTCAACTATTCGCTTGCCTCCACGCATTCCCCTCTCTTCAGCACTGG
The DNA here is from genome assembly GCA_963942555.1 of Aleiodes leptofemur. NCBI lineage: Eukaryota > Metazoa > Arthropoda > Insecta > Hymenoptera > Braconidae > Aleiodes > Aleiodes leptofemur. The sequence goes on from OZ012612.1 coordinate 10,458,785, forward strand.
TGAAAATTATTGTTGAGGAGAAGGGTACGGCCAAATTGAGGGGAAAAATTAGATGAAGAGATATAAGAAAGACGAACAGCAGAGAGGCCCGGCCTTTTCTGCTACTATTTTTTTTCCAATTATTCCCTTGCCTTGACGCATTCCCCTCTCTTCAGCACTGGTGAAAATTATTGTTGAGGAGAAGGGTACGGCCAAATTGACGGGAAAAATTCGATGAAGAGATATAAGAAAAAAGAACAGCAGAGAGGCCCGGCCTTTTCTGCTACTTTTTTTTCCAATTATTCCCTTGCCTTGACGCATTCCACTTTCTCCAGCAATGATGAAAATGATTGCTGAAGAGAGGGGAACTGTCAAATTGAGGAAAAGAGTTGTGAAAAAACGGCAAAGAGTCCAGGCCTCTTCCACATTTTCAAATTTTCATTTTGTAATTGTTTCCTTGCCTTCACGCATTTTTGCTTCCGAATGGAAGCATTGTAAACGCGATTTTTTTCGATCTCGAGATTTCATCGGAATATGACTCAGGATGTTCCAAAACGTCGAGAAATGACATTTTTTAAAAATGTCTGTATGTATGTGTGTGTGTGTGTGTGTGTGCGTGTTTGTGTGACAGATATCAGCTTATTGCTCCGGAACGGTAATACTTGGTGACCTGAAAATTCAACAGTACTTTCTCTCCCCATGCAAATTGCTCTCCGTGAAATTTGAGCGAAATCGGTTGAGTACTTTTCGAGTAAAAAAATCAAATTTTCGAAAAATCGTTTTTTCGATTTTTCTCCGCGAAAAATTGATTCACAGCCCCCACTCTCAGCGATGAAATTCATCTCATTTGAACATACAATTTTCACTCGGGATAAATTTTGCTGCGATTTTTCGTTTGCAGATAATTTCAATTAGTGTTTTTTATCCTGAATTTCGTATACACGATAGCTCAAAAACTATTTGAGTTAGAGACTCCAAATTTCGTGGGTTTGTGCATCTAATGAACGAAAAGTTTGGTATTGAAATTGGGCGAAATCGATCAAGTAGTTTCTGAGATATTGCACAAAAACCATTTTATGAAAAGAGGTTATATCTCGAAAACTACTGGAGCGATTTCGCCCAAGTTCAGCTTAAAAGATTCATCCCACAAATGGTGAGAATTTCAGATTTTCCAGAGGCAGTCTCTTGTAAGAGTTTTCGATAACTTAGTTTTTTCAAAAATCACGGTTTTTCTTAGCTTCCTCCCTAGGAACACTACTATTTTTTATTCCACCATTCGAAAGTAGACAATTTTTTCTACCAAATGAGTACATTTTCTTCTGACGACAATCGGAAAGAATAGGAATCCTATTTGAAACCTGAACTACAATTTTTAAGTTTTATCGTAGGATCTCAGTTTTCATTTAATATTGAAAATTTATGTATCATATGACATTATTGCAATTTAATCGATTATTGTAAGCTAGGACTGCAGGTCCTAAGATTGAATCCTGAACAGATCGATACGGTCTGGAACAATATTCGTAGGAATGTTTAAGTGCGAATTTGTCGTAAAAATGATGTTATTTTTTTGAGCAATGGAATACATGAATAGCGATTTGATGCAAAATTGATGGAATTCCATTCGGAAGCATTTTGCCAATCGAATTGGCAACATATTAGATGTCGCACAAGGAGTGGGGCTTGCCAGTAACGCACAAGAGTAGCACTTCTGCTTGTTTCCTCTTCAGACATGATGAAAATCATCAATGAGGGAAGGGGAACAGCCAAATTGAGTGGAAAAATAGGATGAAGAAATAAGGAAGAATGTGCAGAGAGACCCGACCTTTTCTACTATTTTTTTTGTTTTTTGCTTTCGAATGGAAGCATTGTAAATGCGATTTTTTACGATTTCGAGATTTCATCGGAATATGACTCAGAATGTTCCGAAACGCCAAGAAATGACATTTTAAAAAAATATCTGTATGTATGTGTGTGTGTGTGTGTGTGTGCCAGATATCAGCTCATTGCTTCGGAACGGTAATACTTGGTGAGCTGAGAATTTAACAGTACCTTCCCTTCCCATCCAAATTGCTCTGAGTGAAATTTGAGCAAAATCGGTTGAGAACTTTTCGAGAAAAGTCAACTTTTCGAAAAATCGTTTTTTCGATTTTTCTCCGCGAAATATTGATTCACAGCCCCACTCTCAGCGATGGAGTTCATCTCATTTGAACTCACAATTTTCACTCGAGGTAAATTTTGCTGCGATTTTTGGTTGGCGGATAATTTCAATTACAGTGTTTTTTATCCTTAATTTTGTATACACGATAGCTCAAAAACTATTTGAGTTAGAGACTTCAAGTTTCATCAGCTTGTGCATCTAATGAACGAAAAGTTTGGTATTTCAATTGGGTGAAATCGCTCCAGTAGTTTTTGAGATATTGGACAAAAACCATTTTATGAAAAGAGGTTAAATCTCGAAAACTATCCAAGCAATTACATCCAAGTTCAGCTTGAAAGATTCATCTCAATGAGCCCCACCAATGGTGAGAATCTCAGATTTTTAAGAAGAAGTCTCTTGTAAGAGTTTCGATGAATTAGTTTTTTCAAAAATAACGGTGTTTCTCAGCTTTTTTTTCAGTTTTTTTTTTCTCCCTAGGAACACTACTATTTTTTATTTCACCATTCGAAAGGAGACAATTTTTTCTGCAAAATGAGTAAGTTTTCTTTTGACGACAATCAGAAAGAATAGAAATCCTAAAAGGAACCCGAACTTCAATTTTTCAGATTTGTCGTAGGATCTTCCATTTACGATTGAAACATTGATTTTTTTTTTTTTTTTTGTACAAATGAATGAATAAAATTCACCAAAGATTGAACCATCATTCAATTTGTCCTCACAAGCGAATTTGCTTCGGAAAAATGTCCACTTATGACAATTTCACAAATTAGGGAAATTTGTGGTTGGGGGGAATTGAGAAACAGAAAGAAAAAATAAAGAAGTATAAAAAATGGTTGAGCATTTAAAATCGTCTTGGCTGAGTATAATCAAATTCTACACGATCCTGTCCGATGATTTTTATGTGGGCCAGGTGAGTCAATTGGATTTTCAGCCCATAATTAATTTTTTCTGTTATTTCATTCCTCATAAATGAATATTGTCCCTAGCGAATTCATTTATACCGATTCTTTGATTCTTTTTTGAGTATAACTTCGGTATAGTAACCATTGGGTAGGATTTTGGTATAATTTTCAGATGATACCCAAAACATACTGAAATGATACCAATATTTCCAATGTATTCGTGAAATTTTTGTACCCAAATCATCCTGACGAAACACCATTATTTTCCTTTCTTCACTACTAAAATCAAAATATAGTTAATTTTCGAATAGAGAATTGTGAAATTCTTTGACTGAAAACAATGTGTGATTGAAAGAAATATGCATTGGTCAGTTCAATTACTCTGTATGAATATCGTCACCATAGGAATAAAGAGGCGCAAGTGCTATACTTATACATAGAACCAAGGAGTTTATTTCTCGATCGAAAATATGTAAGGTTACTCCTCTGTTTTTAGTTTTTAGTGTGGAATAACTTAGTGAGTTTCAGAAAATCAAAGGATGATGACCGACCTCATGTAATGACATACAACATGAGATTATTGTGGATCGGAGCATTCCTGAGAGTGAAAGTGATCAGTGTTATCAATATATGATCTAATAATGTGGTTGTTATTGTATTCTCATTATTATATTATATTTTCATTGTGAATAGAAGACATATTGAAATATTGAAAAGTTGAAAGATTTGATTGGTCTCGAAATTGAAGTATGACATGTAAAATTGTGATGTATTCATAAATTACATTGTGAAAAGAAATGTCTGTAGAACTATATAATAAGTACTTATCTGTTGAGAAAACTAAGTTTCGTTACTGCATTTAGAATAATGAAGAATGTAAATAGTAATTTCATGGATAATATGTATGAAAATTCCATTCAGAAGCATTTTGCCAATCGAATTGGCAAAATATTAGATGTCGCACAAGGAGTGGGGCTTGCGGATAACGCACAGGATATAACGCTTCTGCTTGTTTTTTCAATCTTTCCCCTGCCTTGACGCATTCTCCTCTCTTCAGGAACAATGACAATCATTGTTGAAGAGAGGGAAACGGTCGATTTGTAAGAAAGAGTTGACGAAAAATTTGGAAAAAAATAACAGAGAGTTCAGGCCTCTTCCACATTTTCAAAAAAAATCTTTCAACTGTTTTCTTGCCTTGACGCATTCTTCTCTCTTCAGCAATGATGAAAATCTTCGCTGAGGAGAGGGGCACGGTCAAATTGCGGGAAAGATTTTAAAAAAATCGACAATTGGCAAAGAGAACCGACCTTTCTTCCTATTCGTAAATAATTTTTTTTTCAACTATTCCCTTGCCTTGACGCACTCCCCTCTCTCTAGAGAAAATCATTGCTGAAGAGAAGGAAACGGTCGAATTGAAGGAGAAAATGACCAAACAAAATAATGATAATGGCTGAGAGGCATGGCCTTTTCCGTTATTTTTTCAATTTTTTTTTCACCCATTTCCTTGCGTCGATGCATCGTCCTCTCCAGCAACGATTAAAATCATCGATGAAGGGAGGAAAACTGTCAAATTGAGCGAACAGATTGAAAAAGAAAATTGAAAAAAATAGTAGAAAAGGCCCGGCTGTCTGCCATGGAAATTTTTTTTTTCAAATCTTTCCTGCAATTTGACCGTGCCGCTCTTTTCGGCAATGATTTTCTTTGTTGCTGCAGAGACGGGAATGCGTCAAGGCAAGGAAACAGTTGAAAGATTTTTTTTGAAAATGTGGAAGAGGCCTGGACTCTCTGTTATTTATTTCCCAATTTTTTGTCAACTCTTTCCTTCAGCCGTTCCTCTCTCTTCAAGAATGATTTTCATTGTTACTGAAGAGAGAAGAATGCGTCAAGGCAAAGGAAAGATTGAAAGAAAAAACAAAAAAAATAGTAGAAGAGGCCGGGTATCTCGGCCATTCCTTTAATTTTTTTTCCTAATTCGACCGTTTACCTCTCTTCAGCAATGATTTCCATCATTGCTTAAGAGAACGGAAGCGTCAAGGCTAGGAAATGATTGAAAAAAAAATTGTGAAAAAGCCGGGTCTCTCTGCCATTCTTCCTTATTTTTTCATCCTATTTTTACCCTCAATTTGGCTGTTCCTCTCTCCTCAGCAATGATTTTCATCATTACTGAAGAGGAAGAAATGCGTGAAGGCTAGGAAACGGTTAAAAAAGAAAAATCTGAAAATGTGGAGGAGCGATGGACTCTCTGCCCTTATGTTTTTTTCAATTTTATCCCTCAATTTGACTGTTACCCTTTCTTCAGCAATGATTTTCATCGTTGCTGAAGAGAGGAGAATGCGTTGAGGCGAGGAAAGAGTGGGAAGGATTTTTTTTCAACATAGTAGAGAAGGGTGGGCGTCTCAGCCACTTTTCTTATTCTTATCTTCAATTTTTCCCTGCAATTTGACCGCTTTCCTTCCTTCAGCAATGATTTCCATCGTTGCTGAAGAGAAGGGAAGCATCAAGGCCAGGAAATAATTGAAAAAAGAAAAATAGTAGAAAAGGCCGGGTTTCTCGGCAATTTTTTCAATTCCCTTCCCCAATTCGACCGTGCCCCTCTTTTCAGCAATGATTTTCATTCATGGAGAGGAAAATGCGTGAAGACAAGGAAATAGTTAAAATAGAAAAATTTGAAAATGAGGAACAGGCTTGGACTCGCTGTAATAATTTTTTTTTTTCAACTTTTTCCCTTAATTTGATCGTTTCCCGCTCTTCAGTTATGATTTTCATCGTTGTTGGAAAGAGGGGAATGCGTTAAGGCAAAGAAAAAATTAAGAAAAATGAACAAAAAAAATTGTAGGAAAGGCCGGGACTCTCGGCCATTTTTTCAATGTTTGGCTCAATTCGACCACGCCCTTCTCTTCAGCAATGATTTTCATCGTTGCTGGAGAGAGGAGAATGCGTCAAGGTGAGAAAAGAGTCAAATTTTTTTTTTTTTTTTACATAGTAGAAGAGGCTGATTTTGATCAATTTTTCTCTGCAATTTGACCTTTTTCCCCTCTTCAGCAATGATTTACATTGTTGCTGAAGAAAGAGGAATGTGACAAGGCGAGGGAATAATTGAACACGAAATAGAAAAAAGTAGTAGAAAAGGCCGGGCCTCTCTGTCACTCTTTCTTATATTTTCTTTCCATTTTCTTCGTCAGTTTGACTGTTCCCCTCTCCTCAGCAATGATTTCCGTCGTTGCTGGAGAAAAGAGAATGCATCAGGGCGAGGATACAGTTGAAGAAACAATTTTTAAAATTGCGGAAGAGGCTTGGACTCGCTGTAATTAATTTTTTTTTTCAATTCTTTCCCTCAATTTGGCCATTCCCCTCTCCGAAGCAATAATTTTCACCATTGCTGGAGAGAGGCGAATGCGTCAAGGCAAGAAAAGAGTGAAAAAAAAATTTAAGTGCAAGAGGCCTGGACTGTCATGAAAAAAAAAACAAAATTCAACTTTTTCCCCCAATTTGACTGTTTTCCTCTCTTCAGCAATGATTTTCATCGTTGCTGAAGAGAGGGAAATGCGTCAAGGCAAGGGAATAATTGGAAAAAAATTGAAAGGAAATGGTTGAATCATTCGAAAACTTGAAATTATTCAAAAACTTTGAATTTTCGAAAACTATGAATTATTCGATTCAAATGTCGAATATTATCATTCGATTCGATATGAATAACTCGCCCGTGCCAATTATTCTCACATCCCTAATTTTGACAAGAAAAAATCTACAATTTTTTGGGGTAAAATAGAAATGTCTTAAATTTAAATTTTTCTAAATTTTATCAAAACAAACTCCCCATTCAGATAAGGAAAACTCCAATTTTGGTACATTTTCATTTATGAAGGAACATGCATGATTTCTTTTCACTACAATATAAATACGAGCGAAGATGAATGATTAAGTCTTAGGATATTATTATATTCAAAAAACTTGAATTTATACTCTTCCTATCACCGGAATAATCAAAAAACCCTCTTTTTCTTAATTGGTGGAGAAATACGCCGAGAGAGAACCACTGCTTACCATCTGTCGAAGACAGTGACGCCATCAATCGGCTCCACAAAAGATGGCACTTTTTATATCTCCGTTAGATGGCTGCACCAATCCATTCCGACTGTCTTACCTCGGTACACCATAGGTAGCGGGGAAAAGGGGTATATTGCAATTTTTTTTTATTGCAATCGGTTGGTGGTCGGATGGTGGTAAAAGGTATAAAATTTTTAATCATTAGGGAGTAGAAGTTTTCTTTATTTTTAATTATTAATTATTGACCTATTGTCCACGGGGGAATTTCGGATTTTTAATTGATTCTCCCTTCAAATAGATGTAAAATCAATTGGTGGTAAAAGGTAGCCCAAAATCAAAATGATTGACTGATTGGTTTGTCCTTTTTCCTCATTATTTAGACAATATATGTGGGTGAATTGTGTATGCGACCTTAGCATCACCCCCTCCACTACTTTTCGCGGTTTTCATTTGAAAAATTCAAACTGTACAAATCTATAATGCTGTGAGATTGTTGTTCACAAATAAATAAATAAATAATGATTAAGGAGTCTGGAAGGTAAATATAAAATGACGGGAAAAGTTTGAATTTTTCAACAAGGATAGAAAAAATGATTTTGAATCACCTCAATTTTTTTCAAATTTTTCATCCGATCGATTTGAGAGGAATTAATTATCAAACTTCGATCTTATACATGGGCTTTTATGCACCAAACCTGTCTTAGCACGAAACTATGTTACCACCTGAGTCGGTACACCTTGCCTTGACGCATTCCCCTCTCTTCAGCAGCGATGGAAATCATTGCTGAAGAGAGGGAAACGGTCAAATTGCAGGAAAAATTGAAAAAAATAAATAAATTTAATGACAGAGGGGCCCGGCGTTTTGCAGTATTTTTAAAAAAAAATTCTTTCAACTAATCCCTTTGCCTTGACGTATTCCCCTCTCTCCAGCAACGATGAAAATCATTGTTGAAGAGAGGGGAACAGTCAAATTGCGGGAAAAAATTGAAAAAAAATGGCTGAGAGGCTCGGTCTTTTCTATAATTTTTCAAATTTGTTTTTCCCCTGTTTCCTTGCCTTGGAGCATTTCCCTCTCTTCAGCAACGATGAAAATCATGGTTGGAGAGAGACAAACAGTTAAATTGAGGGGAAAAATTGAAAAAAAAATAATAGCTGAAAGGCCCGGCCTTTCCTTCTATTTTTTCAAATTTTTTTCACCTATTCCCTTGCCTCGATGCATTCCCCTCTTTCTAGCAACAATGAGAATCATTGCTGAATAGAAAGGAACAATTAAATTGAAGGAGAAAATTGAAAATTAAAAAAAAAATGACAGAGTTCAGTCCTCTTCCACATCAAATTTTTTTTTCAACTGTCTCCTTGCCTAGACGCATTTCCTTCTCTCCAGCAACGATCAAGATCATTGCTGAAGAGAGGGGAACGGTCAAATTGAGAGAAAGTGGAAAAAAATGGCAGAAAGTCCAGGCTTCTGCCACATTTTCAAATTTTTTTTTTCAACTGTTCCCTTGCGTTGACACGTGTCTCTCTCTTCAGCAATGATGGAAATCATTGCTAAGGAGCGGGGAACCGCCGAATTGAGGGGAAAAATTGTATGAAAAAATAAGAAAGAATAATAGAGAGTGGGCCTTTTCTACTATTTTTTTTCAAGTATTTCCTTGCCTTGAGGCATTCTCCTCTCTTCAGCAACGATGGGAATCGTTGCTGAGGAGAGGGAACCGGTCAAATTGCAGGAAAAAATTGAAAAAATGGCTGAGGTCCACTCTTTTCTACTATAAAAAAAAAAATTTCAACTATTTTCTCGTCATGACGGATTCTCCTCTCCCCAGTAGCAATGAAAATCATTGACAAAGAGAGGGGAACGGTCAAATTGCAGGAAAAAATTGGAACAAAAAAATTAAAAAAATGGCAGAAAGGCTCGGCCTTTTGTACTATTTTTCATTTTTTTAACTATTCCCTTGCCTTGACGCATTCCTCTCCCTTCAGGAACGATAGAAATCATTGCTAAAGAGAGGGGGACGGTTAAATTGCAAGAAAAAATTGTAAAAAAAAAAAATTTAAGGCAGATAGCTGGGCCTTTTCTGCTATTTTTTTTCAATTGTTTCCCTCAATTCGACAGTTTTTCTCTCTTCAGCAATGATTTCCATCGTTGCTGAAGAGAGGGGAATGCGTCAAAGCAAGGGAATAGGTGAAAAAAAATTCGAAAAAATAGTAGAAAAAACCGAGCCTCTCAGCCATTTTTTTAAAATTTTTTTCCTCAATTTGACTGTTCCCTCTCTTCAACAATGATTTTCTTCGTTGCTGGATAGGGGAATACGTCAAGGCAAAGGATTAGTTGGAAGGAATTTTTTTTTTAAATAGTGCAGAACGCCGGGCCCTTCTGTCATTAAATTTATTCATGTTTTTCAATTTTTTCCTGCAATTTGACCGTGCCCCCCTCTCTTTAGCAATGATTCTTATTGTTGCTGGAGAGAGGGGAGTGCGTCATGACGAGAAAATAGTTGAAATTTCTTTTACTTCAAATAATAGAAAAGGGTGGGCCTCTCAGCCCTTTTTTTCAATTTTTTCCTGCAATTTGACCGCTTCCCTCTCTTCAGCAATGATTTCCATCGGTGTTTGAAGAGAGGAGAATGGGTCAAGGCAAGGGAACAGGTGAAAAAAGAATTGAAAAAATAGTAAAAAAAGGCCGAGCCTCTCTGCCACGTTTGTAAAAAAATTTTCACTCAATTTGACTGTTCTCCTCTCTTCAACAATGATTTCCATAATTGTTGAAGAGAGGAGAATGCGTCAAGTCAAGGTGTACCGATTAAGGGGGTAACATAGTCTCGTGCTAAGACAGGTTTGGTGCATAAGAGCCCAGGTATAAGATTCAAGTTTGATAATTAATTCCTCTAAAATCAATCGGATGAAAAATTTGGAAAAAAATTGAGATGATTCAAAATCATTTTTTCCATCCCTGTTGAAAATTCAAACTTTTCCCGTCATTTTATATTTACCCTCGGGACTCCTTAATCATTATTTCTTTATTTATTTGTAAACAACAATCTCACAGCATTATAGATTCGTACAGTTTGAATTTTTCAAATGAAAACCGCGAACAATAGTAGAGAGGGTGATGCTAAGGTCGCATACACAATTCACCCACATATATTGCCTAAATAATGAGGAAAAAGGACAAACCAATCAGTCAATCATTTTGATATTGGACTACCTTTTACCACCAATTGATTTTACATCTATTTGAAGGGAGAATCAATTAAAAATACGAAATTCCCCCGTGGACAATAGGTCAATAATTAATAATTAAAAATAAAAAAAACTTTTACTCCCTAATGATTAAAAGTTTTATACCTTTTACCACCATCCGACCACCAACCGATTGCAATAAAAAAAAATTGCAATGTACCCCTTTTCCCCGCTACCTATGGTGTACCTCTTACCTCCTCTCATTAAATTCTTCATTTCTTAATTTTTATGCCTCAGAGTACTTTTTTAAACGAAAATGACTATATTCCAGCACTTATATTTAATTTTCTACTGAATATAATCTTTTTCCACGTTCTTTGAGGCTAAATCAGACTACCACACAAGTCCACGCATCTACCACGCTATTCCGTGGTAATAACGTGGAGATTGAATCGCCAGGGCAACTCTCCACTGAAGCCCCCCCCTTTTTTGACTTTTTTCATCATTTCTGTGGCTTTTGCTGTCTCCTCAATCGCCCCTATCAATTTGGCCCAGCGTTTATATGTACTTGCCCCCTCCTCCACTCCTCCCCCAGACTGCCAGGAGCTTCTCCTGATAGTCCACCCTTTTTTTCCCACCCAAGCCAGTCTTTCAGGCTCCGGTCCTCCTCCCTGTTTCCGTCTCCTCTCGTCTCTTCGTTGTTCATTCCCATCCCCCCGATCCCCCTATAAATGTGACGTGGATGCTGAGATGATCAGAGTCAATTTTGGGGACTACACTGATCCTATCGATTATCCTCTCAGCCTCGGGCTCTCCCACTACCACCAGATCTATCAGTAAGCCTCCCTTGGCCCCACCAAGCTCTCCCAATCTCCCTCAAACGCTCCATTCACAATGATGAGGCCTTGCTCACCGCAGAATTCTATCAGCTTTTGGCTTGCTGCATTCAGTACTAGATGCTAGATGCTCTTGCGAATTTTTCGTCTCCCTCTTCCACCGGTCACGCCGACACCCTTGAGTTCATGTCCCCCATGAGTATCACCGTTTCCCCTTTCTCCCTCGCTTCATCCAATCGCGCCCCCATTTCTTCAAGTATTCTTTGGACTCCAACATTGTTGTACCCACTACGATTCCACATCTCTTCCCTCCTTCCAAGTATACGTTGGAAGTCGCGACACCATTCGTCCATAACTCAACTTTTATTTTGCTCCCCAGTGACTTTCTTACTTCGACTGGAATGCCCCCCCTACCCCTTCCCTTCGTATTTTTCTTAACTGCATTTCTCCCTATCCACGCAAAATCATAACTTTGATTACTAGCCTCATTTAATAATGCTCTCTGGTCTTCCTTCACAACTCAAGTTTCTAGGAGAATAATTATATCGTGCTTCTTCAAATCCCCCCATAGTTTTTTCAATTGGTTTTCCCTGAGACCTGCTACATTCCAGCAGATCGTCTCTATAGTCCCCTTGACCTCTCCCCCTCCCCCCCTAACCTCTTTGTCAGCCTTCGGTCCTCGTCTCCTTTTCTTCTGGTGCTGCTCCTCTGCTTCTCGCTCCTTTGCTGCCTATCGATGTATCTTTCAGCTTGGCTACTCCTTCGTCACAATCATACCAGCAGCCATTGACGTCCAATGACTGCTGATATCTCAACGTTTTCATTTTTGACCCCATGTTTCTGGCTTCAGTGGCTAACCACGTCAGCCATTCCGCCACCTCTTCCTACCTCCAGGCGAGCTCGTCCTCGACTACCAGCCCCGTTTCTTTGTAGATTTTGGTCAGCTCTTCCTCCTTCATCGAAGCAATCTTTTGCGGTATGTTCCCCATCGTCATAATGTGGGTCCCATCCATCTTTCTCGCTTGCTTGAGGACATTTAGTCTCAGTCCCGTAATTTTCCTCACTTTTTCCACAAATTCACAGGTAGCCACCCCCCTGTCTTTCAGGCCCTTTACCTTCATCATTTCCTTGAACCTTGCTCTCATCTTCCCCTCGTGATTCCAATCTGCTTCCATCAGTTTTTCTGGTGCGGAAGTTTCTCGATCCAGTCCCCCCAGGGATTGTCCCACGTGTTTCCGTTTGGGTCCCCCTTGTCAGCTCTCACGTTGTCTGTCTCTGTCCCTCCCTCGTTAGGCTAATGAGTCTGGCCATTATTATCAGTGTTGTCTGCCTCCTCCGCCCCCTCTGCTGGTGTCTGCAGATCGTGGCAGAGCTGGCTTGTATCACCTGGATCTCCTCTCTGGGTCTGATCTGTGTCCACTGCCCACACTACACTCCCACTGCATCTACGATTCTCCAAATGATGCTTCTGTCATCCCAGCTTCCCTCTTACCTCTTCAAAGCCCTCCACTATCCAGGTTTTAGCTGTCTCCGAGGACATCCTCAGTTCCTCTAGTTTCTTCAAGACCCCATCCCACCATTGCTCTTCCACGGCGTTCCTATGCATTTCAATCTGGTGTTGGCATTGTTTCTTTTTTGGCCATCTCCTGCACTTCACAGATGAACTTTGACCTCAGCCTCCCCTCCACTTTCTCCATGCACATTTCCACCCATATCTTTGTCTCGTTCTCTCTCTTCTCCAGCAGTTTTCTGAATGTCTTTCCATAACCTCGCATCGGTCGCAGGTCAACCCCTCTTGCGGCTCCTCCAATGGCTCCGCTTCTCCACTATTTTCGTACCAGCTCCTCTCCTTCACTACTCACTTCTACTGTCTGTGGCACTAACTCTGGCACTGGTGCAGCCACTTGCCCTGGCTCGTCCACTCGTGTCGCCACTCTTGCTTGCCTCACAGTATTGCCACCCATTCCCTTGTCTGTGTTGTCCACCACCAGTTCTGGATCATCTTCCACTGTACTGCTCATGTGCTGTTTCATCTTTTTTTCGTGCGAGGTTCTCAGAGGTAGAGACTGCTTCTCCCGTGTGGTTCGTTTTGGTGGGGTTCTCATGACTTTTTCACTTTTGTCGAAGACACTGTCCAGCACCCCATTTTTATTTCTAAGGAGGTATTGAGTTATCCCTGTGTCTTTTCCTTATCCTTTTTCTCTTTATCTCTTTATCATTTTTGGGCCTTCCTCTCCTTCTTTTCTTTGACAGTAGCTTTTCACCGGCCATTTCCACCACATCTTTTTTCTCATCTTCAGCTGTCTCGGAGCCCCCTGAGTCCCTTGAGTTGTCATCTAGCGTTTTCACCTCTAGCTCGACAGTACAAGTCTGCACTTCTCTCGGGACCCTCTCAGTGGTGCTACTCTCAACTTCGTCGTGCTGCCCACCTTCATCACCTCCGCCCCCCTCCCCATATTCACCAGCGTCCCTCGATTGACCTCCATTCAATCAACTTTTCTTTCGCAGCTGCGAACTCTCCAGCTCGCACGTTGCCCGCGTTGTTTATTACCTGTGCCGATAGCTCACCTCAATCCCTATCGCCAGGATGCTTTTTTTCCCTTTTTATTCCGCTTTTCCACGATTTTTACTCAATAATTTCACGAAGCTCGCACGCTGCCCAACCGTTCTGCTTGCGATTGCAACGATTTGGTATTCCCTCCCTTGAAGATTCAGTATTTTTTACCATCTTCAAATCTCTCCTCCAATGAGGGCTTGACATTAGTATATTCACTGATAGCAGAAAATTTGACTGTAATGCTTGGCAATTTTGATGTTTGAGATGCCTATGCATATAACTCTTCGGGAGTCATAATTTGATTATCACATGGACGTTGTAGGCTCGCACGAGCTGCTTTACGTTTTGAGGTAGCTTCGATTCCATCACAGGGTCCCTTGCCATGCGCAGTGGTATGAGAATACCATTTTGCTTCGATTCCAAAGTCGGCTTTGTGGTGATTCAAATTGACAATATTTTCAAAAATTTTAAACTGCTGCGGAGCTCCACCTGAGAAATAATAAATTCCCCTTACTCGATCATTTGTACTGCGACGGAATCCAATAATTCCGTCGGGTAAAAACCCAACTTTACTTGTAGGGAGCAAGAATGCAATTCTTTCTCCCGTTCAAATATTCGTGGGCAACAGTTGGGCCGATTCTCGTGCCACTCCGTTACTGAGCGACAGCAACAGAGCGCGCATGCATCGCCTCAACCGGACACGCTGCCATGCCCTCATACATGACGAAGTGAAACCAGTTGCATCCGGCGTATTGTAGCGAGCACATCGAGTGCAAAGCATTGGTGCAAAACACGTGCACAAAGAAAGTCGCGGAAAGAAGTGAAAATTAGTGAGAGGTTAGTGGAGTGCCCCAGGAGTTCTCCGGCCACTCCGGAGCATCCCCACTATCACCAGGGAGACGAGCACGAGGGCGAAGGTGAGGAGAAGCCGCGAAGAAGGGAGTTAATCCCAATTCACCAGCGATAGGAGAAAATTGAAAAGTGAGTGGTTTTTTTCATGACCACACGGTCAATTAAATAAATTCTTCCCCTCGGAGGAAATAATTAAATTCTCGCGTCCCCACTGATCAATTCATGACTTGATTAATTCTCACGTCTAACATCAACCCTCCGAGGGGGTTGTGCTGTGCTCTTACGTATTTTCCGGTATTGTTGTCGTTTTCCGCGAATTTTTAGCTTGACGTCGAGGATGCACGAGCCCATTATCACGCAGGGGTGTGAGGCAGTTGGCGTCGGTCTGACTGTACACCATGGCGTGCCCGGCTTACGCAGCTCCCCCCTGAGCCCAATTCAGGGGTAAAAATAATTAGTTCAGTGGTACTTGGATACCTTTTGTCCAAAAACCACCCCAACCTCCATCCGAAGAATCCGTCGGATTTTTCGTGGGATTTGGGGAAAATACTAATTGTTAAATGGGGCTTGGATATCTTTTGTCCAGAAACCCCCCCCCCCCATTCCCATTCGGAGAACTTGCTGGATTTTCCGCGGGATTCGGAGAAGAGACTAATGATTGCGGGGCGCTGGGGTATCTTTCACCCAAAACCACCCCCAAATCACAATCGAGAAAGCCTATTGATTTCTCGTGTGATTTGGGGAGGAACTACAGTGATTGAGCGTCTCGTGGGTGTCTTTTGCCCAAAACCACCCCTAAATCGCAATCGGAAAATCCTATTAATTTCTTGTGTGATTTGGAAAGTAATGGCATCGGCTAGTAGCCTCGTGGGTATATTTTGCTCCGAAACCATCCCTAATCTAATGTGGCGGATCCTTTGGGATCTTCACCGGGTTTGGGGTGGCGACTGATCTGTCAACGAGCTCACTTGAGTCCTTTGCCCAAAACAACCCCCAAATCTCATTCGAGCCAATCCTCGGGACTGGTCGTAGGGTTTGGGGAGGGAGGTCGGGTAGTTGCGAATCCTCCAGAGGCCTTTCGCCAAAACCCACCCCCGACTCTGATTATGGGACCCCTCTGGGGTCTCGGCTGAGTTGGGGTTGTTTTCCATGGATGGAAGACCGTATTGAAGCATTAGTGCACGGAGTACCAACGACGCGGACCAATGGACTTGTGCCCTTCCCCCATTAATTAATGTGATTTCTATCATTATCTTTATTATTATTATTAATGTTGTAGTTTTTTCGAGTTCAATAGTGGAACACGTGAGGAGAATATTTGGGTTTTATTCTAAGTTACCCCATTGTCCTATCTGCACCTCTGAGTCCACCCCTCTCTCTCCAACCGAGTGCTGAGCTGCCGAGAGGCTGTTCCGTACCCTTCCACCCTTTTCAGTTCAGGTTTTAGGTTCATCGATACGTTTGAGGTTTCCGGTTACGTTTAAGGGATGATTAGGTTAAAATGTTCTAACTTGTTGGCTGGCGTATTTGCGGTGTTAGTCCCGCCGAATTAGACCAGCTGGCACCCATTTTAGCCCTTTCAGGGAAGTTGTAGTTTTAGGTTCGAAGCGGGTAGGGGAGGGACGAAGATGGCGGTATTTTTTTAGTGTTCAGAAAATGTCACATCACAGGACACTCGATGAAATCATTCACTATTCCCGCATAAATGTGTACAGCAATTGCATCATGTGCTAAACAATCAGGTAAATGAATAAACTTTTGTGTTTATCTCTGAAATATATAATAACTGTGCGAATTGAAACTTGATTATTGTTCCAATGAAACCCCGGAACAGCATCTTGTATGACGAAGGAGTAATTATCAGCAGAGTCGCATATCACAAGACATTCATGTTCATCCAGTGTCCTTCTGACCGATTTCACGTAATTTCCTTGCATAGTTGCCACATACGCATAAGTTAAGAGCCCTTCCACTGCATCGCAGAAGTCGACAACGTATTCCATCAAGCTTTTGATGAACGCTTCCAGACTTATTCGAGGTTCAGTTACCCATTCATTACATCTTATCTCTTCAATTCCATTTCCATCTAAGAATGTACTGATGACTCGTCGTGAATGGTTCACTCCTGGACAACTGGGACAATTACCGAAATGACAGCTAGTCACTGGATTCCGGCAAACGATTGCCTCGATACATTCCTTGTAATGATTCAATCTACCTATAACAGTATCCACGAGATGAAAGTCAGCACCTAGGAGTTCAGAATGTAATAAACTCATATTTATGGATGGTGAGCTTTTGTATAATTTCACAGTTTGGTATATTACCAATTATCATCAATTTCACTTTATGATGGATCCTAATAACACACACAATATGTGTGCCAGATGTTCCAGCTGAAACACCATGAGTTGGTCTGAGAGAAGTGAATAAGGAGAAGCCAATTTTATTTTCGGGATTTTCTTGCCGAAAACCTTCGTATAATTCTCTCAAGTTCAACAAAATTAACTTCTTCTGAATAGAACCTCGTAAGCCATTTCCTTTCAACACAGATATTCAATTTTTTTTCTCAGACATTGTGGCACTATTTCTCAAATCACCATAGAAGTCTATTCCTTTAATTTTTGTGTTTTCGTTGATCTCTGTTCCTGAAAAGCAATTATGAATTTTCATGAGTCATTTGGTTCTGAGTTCATCCTTGAATTTCCAAACAGAGTTCAATAGCCTAAACGATATTCAGCAGTTCAGCACAACACAAATGAGTCTCAAAGATACGTTACCACATGTTTTATCAGGTAATGCTGAAATTCCTATCTATAGCAGCTAGCCTTTTCGAAGCCTCCGCCATATACTTTGTGGTTGGAAAAATTGATGCAATTTGATGAACACTCATACTTTCCGGAAGTAATGTCATAATTTGGAGTTTCTTATTCCTACCAATATTGTCGGAATCGAATTTTTCTATCAATTTCTGCAATAGGTCACGGAAATGAGATGCATCGGTGCGAATTTCTCCATTCATCCCTCGTGTCTGTGTGTTCCTCATGTGTTCCTCGAATTATCTGCTACTCTATCTACTTTCTTTCGCACCCAGCTCTCTGATCTCAGTTTTTTTTAGCAGCTATTGGTGAATTTTCCAGCCGTTGCAGAGCTTGATTGACAGTCGGTAATTTGACCTCAATGCTGACTCGTGATGAGTTGCTTGCTTGAGATGCTGTGGTCCGTACAGTGGCTGTTTCTAGAAATGAGATATAGACGAGATTCCAATTAATCGCAATATAAAACGAGCAATGATGTCTGATTTTTTATTATGTTTCACACTTCACCGGACTTAGATTGACTCATAGATCCTGAATTCATAGTAGATTGAGCTCCCAATTAACCATTATCTTTTCGGAGAGATGGCACAGTATGAGATTCAAGACGAGCAGTTTCTATTATTATTATTGTTGAGTGTCAACTTCATTGGTATCACTCTCAAATGGAGGAGTTGCAATGACAGGAACTTCATAATCATCAGAAATATTCTCATTGCCAAGTTTCCTATTATTGCTGGATCTTCAGAGGATCTCGAAGAATGTCATTGAATTGGATACCTTTTTGCATTGACTTGGTCCACATTGTTAGATATTCCAGGAGAAGTAGATATAAGCCTCATCCAGCAACTGCGGCACACAACTATATCATCAAATGAATTCCATTTCTCTTGAAGATTCTTTGGAACGATGCTCAATCCTTTCACAGTTCTATGGTTCATTGAATTGAATGGACTGGCACATCGATTTTGGAGAGCCTTTCGTAACATGATTCACTGGATACTCAACACTATTCATTGAATTTAACCTCAAAGTCTCAGAGATATGACGAACTCTATAATATGAGGAATATGATTGAGGTATAACTATCAATGAGCAAAAGTACTCAGGCCGCTAACGGACATCATTATACTGCGCCATCTGCTGACTGTTGCCTGGCTCCGAAATAAGAAGTCCCTATAATGATAATTGAATATGCGAATCGACATACCGATGAATATCGTTGAATGTACAACCATTGTTATTATGATCACTGCTGTATGCTAAGATGAATCATCTATAATTATTCTTGAAATCATAGTTGAATGGGGTTTTTAGTTAATGTTCTCCATATTCATTATCGAAATAGTTCTCACGACACTTTGACCCCGGCTGAAGAATTATATTGAGTGTACTGTTATATTCCCCTAGTGAAGGTCACCAGCTGTGGCCAAAATGTTGGAGAAACTATTCATATTGATAATGAATAAAAAAAATATTGACTGGAGAAGCCATTAACTCATTCCAACGATAAACTTCGGAGCATCATTCGAAACACCGAATCGAAAAGTTAGCTGTACGCATTCCCTCATCTGTATCATTTTTTCCCTGCTATAAATAATATTCTACTTCGTTCCATATTTTTTCAATTCTTAAGAAATCACAAAATAAGTCAATTTTTTGGGGGAATTTCGAATTGGGTCCTGAAGAAAAATTCAATTTTTTGCTGTATATTCCATCAAAAAAAGGTGAAACATTCCAGATGAAGAAAAAACACGAACAATTCAATGCCAAAACTTTGATAAGACCGAAATTCCATTCATTTAAGAACAGGAGGGTTTTAGCCTGCCTCATTCGACGTGGAATATCTCATATATAGATATACATATATATATTGTGACGTAATTCTGAGGCCTAACGGTAAACCTCAAAATTAAGCACGCCTGAAAAGTTAAATTAACTTCAAAATTCGAAAATAACCAAAAACCGAATGGGCGCCAGGATAATCTGAAATTATCCGAAAATCGATAAACAAATCAATGAACATCTAATAAAATTCAAAACACAAAATACTCCCTTATTCGGCTCGACTGACTCAGCTATCTCTCCAAGGCCGTTGATGTGGGTAAGAATAAGGAGTATTATCAAAATAAATTATTTAAACAAAATAATTAAATTTTTGGGAAATAATAAAATCGACTTTAATTGAATTAAAATAAAATGATAATCTTGACAAAACAAAAGAAAAACAAATAAACAATCAATAGTGCGCAGCACGTTATTAAACTTTCATATACGTCACTGGACGTTAAATAAAAGAAAAATTAGTTAATTTATAAAAAAAATTTTAAATCAAATTAATAATTCAAATGTTATTAATTGATTTATCGTAAAGGAAATGATAAAATTACAAAAGTCTAATCAACTTCAATTTAAATTAAATTGTCTCGACGTGCTGCCGAGAGAAGATGTTAGTGAGAGCGAGAAAGAGAGCATGGAACTACGAAAGGAAACTGAGTGAAGGAAGGGGGAGTGAAATAGCAAGAAAATGTTGGAAAGAAATCGAAAGAAGATGCAGGACAGGAGAAGGAGGTAGAAAAGGATGGGAAAAAGAAAGATACGAGGCCAAGAGGGAGCACGAGAGAGGTGGAATAGTGGAGTGGGAAAAAATAGAGCAAGCAATGAGAGAAAAAGACATGGAATGGAGATGGGGAAAAATCATGGATTCCAAATACAACCCATGGTACAAACACCTAAGGATCCGGGAACAGGGAGTCCCAGAATACCTGGAAAACATGGCAAATGAAAAGAAATGGAGGAGCATAGCAAGATTCAGGCTAGGAGAGGAGATGAGAGGGGGGAGATATTGGCAGCCAATAGAGGAAAGATTATGCAGGATTTGTGGTTTTGAAGCGGAAAACTGAGAACATGTGCTTGAAAGGTGTGGACGGGGAGAAGAGGACGAAAGAAGTGTGGAGGAAAGAGTGTGCGAGTGGCTAAAGGAAGATGGTTCGGGGTGGAAGTGTATAAAAGCGCTGAGAGAGAGGAGAGGGGAAATGGGAGGGAATGAGAGAAGGGAAGAAAGTGAAAGGGATCAGAAGTGACGGAGTGAGAGGTGAAAAAGAAAGAGTATGAGTACGTGGACGAGTGTGAATGTAAGGACGAGTATGAGTATGTGTATGAGTATGAGTATGAGTATGAATATGAGTATGAGTATGAGTATGAGTATAAGTATGAGTATGAGAAGAGAATGTCAAATGGGCAAAAGTATGTAAAGAATGGTGCAAAGAGAGAGAGAGAGGGAAGTAGTATAGCTAGGCCGGTTCTGGATACAAAGATGATGTAATCAAAAGGGCGTAAGTCCATCACTTGGGGAATGAAAAGGGCGTAAGTCCAGATGACGTCATCACATGCTGGGAAGGGGATATTCTGAGAAAATGACGCCATATTGAATTCTCAGAATTCATCACTCAGGGAATGAAAAGGGGGTAAGTCCAGATGACGTCATCACATGCTGGGAAGGAGAATTTCTGAGAAATGACGTCATATTGAATTCTCAGAAATCTTGGAAAGGGGAAATTCTGAGAAATGACGTTATATTGGATTCTTAGAATTCATGGAAAGGGAAATTCTAAGAAATGACGTCATATTGGATTCTCATAATTCATGGGAAGGGAAATTCTAAGAAATGACGTCATGTTGAGGTGATGTAATCAAAAGGGCGTAAGTCCATCACTCAGGGGATGAAAAGGGCTTAAGTCCACCCCTCAGAGATTGAAAAGAGCTTAAGTCCAGATTGGAATGAAAAAGGCGTAAGTCCATCACTCAGAGAATGAAAAAGGCTTAAGTCCTGATGGAATGAAAAGGGCGTAAGTCCACCCCTCAGAGAATGAAAAAGGGCTTAAATCCACTCCTCAGAGAATGAAAAGGGCGTAAGTCCATCACTCAGAGAATGAAAAAGGCTTAAGTCCACCCCTCAGAGCATGAAAAAGGGCTTAAGTCCAGATAGAATGAAAAGTGCGTGAGTCCATTACTCAGAGAATGTGAATGAAAAGTGCATGAGTCCATTACTCAGAGAATGAGAATGGCTCAAGTCCAGATGGAATGAAGAGTGTGTAAGTCCATTTCTCAGGGGAATGGAAAGGGCTCAAGTCCAGATGACGTCATCACACGTTGGAAAAGGAAATTCTAAGTACTGACGTCATATTGAATTCTCAGAATTTGTGGAGGAGGAAAGTTTAAGAAATGACATCATATTGTAGAATGCTGAGGAATTGAGTGAATGATATCAGGTGGAGATGACTGAAGCATCTTATCGCTCGTAATCCGAATTCCGCGGTCAATGTACGTACAGGAAATGTTTTGAAGGAGTATACTTTGGATTCATTTTCTAAGAAACATCTTTAAGCATTTCCTTAATAGATTCGCATGAATATGAAGTAATTCGAATTTCAAACTTATTTTTTTCTTCAGAATGAATAGAGACATAACATTTTTTTTTTTTTTTGAAGAATTAGTGAAAGACTACAATATCCTTCATAAGAATCCAATATCTCTGATATCTATTGTATTCACTCCAAATTTTAACGACAATAATCAGAATATGAAGAGAGAATATCTAAACACATCAGGTGGTGTTGACTGAAGCGTCTTATCGCTTGTTATCCTAAACCTGAGGTCAATGTACGTACAAGGAATGTTTTGGAGAATTGTATATATTCTGGATTCATTTCTCATCGCCTACTTCCAGAAACTGTGGATAGGATACTTTATAATATTATTTCCTTGCAAATTCATTAAGCCTCACCATCACCAATATCATTCTATTCACTCAAATTTTCAACGACAACCACCAGAATATCCAAAAGCATCAGCTGGAGATGGCTGAAGCGTCTTATCACTTGTAACCTAAACCTTACGCTCAATGTACGTATGTACAAAGAATATTTTGAAGGAGTATACTTTGAACCTATTGCAGAGAGCTTAAGTTCAGATGGAATGAAAAGAACATAAATCCATCTGTTAGAGAATGAAAAGAGCTCAAGTCTAGATAGAATGAAAGGGGCTTAAGTCCACCCCTCAGAGACTGAAAAGAGCTTACGTCCAGATGATGTCATCACATGCTGAAATTCCAAGAAATGATACTCGGAATGCTGAGGATGCTCTAGAAAGGGACAATTCTCTCATGAATCTCATTTCATTTGCAAACATTCTGCTTTCTCATGGAGCATCTCACTCATAGTGACATCTTTCTTTTCATCATGAAACTTCTGAGTCATGTGCATTCAAACAAAAGACAATTCTGAAAGGAGACGTCATTTTTATTACTCAGAATGCTGAAGAGGCTCTAGAAATGGCAATTCTCTCATGAATCTCATTTCATCTGTAAACATTCTGCTTTCTCATGGTACATTTCACTCATAGTGATATCATTCTTCTTATCATGAAACTTCTGAGTCATGGTGACATTATGTGCATGGGCATTCAGAACAAAAAAGACGAAATTTCATTTGCAAACACTCTTCGTTCTTATGGAACATTTCACTCATAGTGACATCATGAAACATTTGAGTCATACTAACACCATGGACATTTGAAGAAAAGACAATTTTGGTGATATATAAGCAGCTCGCAGATGTTCAAACTGCATGCTGTGTGCATTATTTTCCATATATAATGGTGATCTCATCGATTCTAGATTATTTGACAAGTCGGTCGACGAAGACAATTATATATTGAGAAAATCTTTCACTGCTCATTCAATATTTGACCGTTCAGATGGATAATATAGAGAGTGCTGATTTTACCGAGCAAGATCTTGTGGAAACACCAGATCTCAAGCATGGATATCTCATAATTGAAGATCATTTCAATAAGGAACATGAGCCAGCAGCGATATCAGCAGCTAAAGATTTGTATGATTTCTGGAAAAATCTGGAAATGGTGAAATCTCGACGTAAGAGACGAAATAATTGTTGCAAGTGTCTTGAGCGACAGAAGAGATTATTGTACATAATTCAATGGATCAATGAGCTTCAGAAGTCTAAAGATCTTTTTGAAAAGGTAATAAGTGAAATTACTTTGAGGGAAGAGCAAGTCATTGATTTGGAATCATTGACTAGTGATGAAATTCGATGGTTATTAACAACACCGCCATATTCTCATGCTGAAAATGATATTCTGAGTAAACATTTCGATTCATCCAGAGATTTAGATGAAAGTACCATCACTGACTTCGTTGGAGACATACACCAATATTGGATGGATATGATTGGCTATGAGATTAAGGATTCTCCAAAAATGTTTTGTCATTCATGTATAAGGCTGGAGGATCCCATCAACGATATGCAGAAGAGTTTAGACTCAATGATACAAGCAGTAGAATTTTTCAGAATGATCTATGATACCTGCTAAATGTGATTGTCATGATGAATGAAAAAATTACTCCATCAGCCGTAAAAATGAAGCAATTGGTGAAGAGAGTGGAATTTAATTTGACATCGAAAATTCATCTCATAATTCATTGGAATTTTGCTCATCGAGCAGCCCGGAAAGGTCATTGGCAAGAAATAGCTCGTGACAGTGATCGTTTCAAAAGACGAATCGAGTTTCATGCACAAGTTTTGAATCCAATTCTTTCTACTGAACATCGCTCATACGTTTATGATAAGCTATTCCCTAATAAGGAGACACATTCGCAAAACATGGTTGAGACGCAGAAGAGACTCTAAATAAAACAGTTGGAGGAAACATTCATCCTATCCATCACAAGAAACTAGCATTAAGTGGGACATCATGCCCACAAGAGAATTTTACTTCCTAATATAACTGCTACTGTACCATGAGTCTTGAGAAAATGAATCATACACTACTTATGAATTTTGTTTCTTTATTTATTGAAGATGGTTGTAAATAATAAATATTAAAAATTCATTTGCATTTTCCCAAGTATTATGATGATCGTCGAAACGTAATTGAGAGTCTTCTTTCCCCATTTTTCGTTCAATTTCATAGTGATCTTGAATAACAACAATGAATCGATAGATTGACCCTCTAGTATGATTATCGATTACATATTAAATGAATATCTTGAGGGTGTATTCGGTTGAATTTAATTTTCACCATCATCCGCTTCATTTTATGATTTGTAACATGAGAGGCCTACAGCCAATGTACTTCACGAGTGCTAATTAAATGCTCTTTTCAACGCTTTACATGATAAATGAAAATTGTTGTATTGTTCTATGTATTTTGGTTGTTGCAGTGCTAGGATGAAGAGGAATGATTACATTAAATGAATGTTTTCACTTAATTTCATAGATATCGTGTACGAGAGCAACGGATTGAAGAACAAACCTCAATATCATCTTCGATTACTTATCAAATTAATGTTTTTGAGAAAGTATTCGTTTACATGTCACTCCCACAGTCATCCACTTCATCTTATTATTCTGTAACGTGAAGCCTACAACCAATATACTTCACGAGTGCTACTTAATGCTCTTTCTAATTCTCTTCGTGGTGAATCAAAATTGTTATTCTGTTCTATGTATTTGAATGTTACAGTTCGAGAATAAAAGAGAAAGAATACATTAGAAATGAATATTTATTGTTCAATTTCATAGTTGTTTTGAATGGAAACGATGAATCGAAAAATGAACCTCAATATCATTTTCCATCCCTCATTGAATGAATTTCAAAAGGAAATAACCGTCTACATATGATTTTACAGTTAACTGCTACATCTTATTTGTAGCGTGAGGTTTAGAACTAATGTACTACACAGATATAAATCAAATGCTATCTCTTTCTTCATTCCTTTTAGTAATGAATCAGATTGTTGTATTATTCTATATATTTGAATGGTTTATGTCTCATATATATTTTTCTTCCCAATTTCATAGCTATTTTGAATGGGAACAATCAATCGAAGAGGAAACATCAATATGATTTCTGATTACTTATTAAATGGAAGTCTTAAAGCAGTATCCGTTTACATTTCATTCCCATAGTCATCCATACTCTATAGGTATTACTTTAACGTTCTCTTCAATTCTTCACGTGGTGAATCAGATTGTTGTATTATTCTATGTATTTAAATGTTACATGCTTTGTATATTTTTCTCTCCAATTTTATAGCTATTTCAAATGGGAATAGTGAATCGAAGAGTAAACCTCAATATGATTTCCGATTACTTATTAAATGAAGGTCTTGGAGGAGGATTCGTTTACATTTCATTTCCAAAGTAAGCCACTATATACACCATAGGTGTTACTTGAACATTCTCTTCAATTCTTTACATGATGAATCAGATTGTTGTATTATTCTATATATTCGAATGTTACATGCTCCTTATATTCTCTTTCAAGTCTATAGTTATCTTGAGTCAAAGAACTAAACGACTTCCAAAATATGCCCTTTTCTTTCTCTAAGTGATAGACTTACGCTCTTTTCATTCTCACATCGTCCAAATCTATAGTTATCTTGAACGGAAACAATGAGTCAAAGAACGAATTTCAAAGATATTTATTGAATGAAGGTCTTGAGGAAGTATTCATTCACATTTCATTTCCATAGTCATCCACTATATACACCATAGAGTACCAGTAATTGACATTTTGTGAGCCCAGTTATATACAATGAAACTTGTATCTGATATAATGAATATGAGTTTCTTTCAATTATGGTCAGATTCTGATCAAATTCAACCAAATGTTCGATTACTCTCCCATAACGCAGTGATTCCGTCAATGTTCTTTTATATGACTCCTTGACGAATAGTTCTAGGCTGTGAAAATCAAATTCTGTAGCCTATAGGCTACAAAAAACAAATTCTGTAGTCTATAGGCTATGAAAGTCAAATTCTGTAGTCTATAGCCTATGAACATGAATTTCTGTAGTCTAAAAAGGCTAGCCTGAAGGCTATGAAAATTAAATTTTGTAGCCTAAAGCCTATGGAAATGAATTTCTGTAGCCTAAAGGCTATGAAACTCAAATTCTGTAGCTTATAGGCTATGAATATGAATTTTCGTAGCCTATAGCCTATGAGAATCAACTTCTGTAGCCTAAAGGCTATGAAAATCAAATTCTGTAGCCTATAGGCTATGAAAATCAAATTCTGTAACGTAAGGCTATGAACGTGAATTTCTGTAGCCTAAAGGCTATGAAAATCAAATTCTGTAGCCTAAAGGCCATGAAAATCAAATTCTGTAGCCTAAAGGCTATGAAAATAAAATTCTGTAGCCTATAGGCTATGGAAATGAATTTCTGTAGCCTATAGGCTATGAAAATGAATTTCTGTAGCCTATAGGCTATGAAAATGAATTTCTGTAGCCCATAGGCTATGAAAATGAATTTCTATTGCCTATAGGCTATGAAAATCAAATTTTGTAGCCTAAAGCCTATGGAAATGAATTTCTGTAGCCTAAAGGCTATGAAACTCAAATTCTGTAGCTTATAGGCTATGAATATGAATTTCTGTGGCCTATAGCCTATGAGAATCAACTTCTGTAGCCTAAAGGCTATGAAAATCAAATTCTGTAGCCTATAGGCTATGAAAATCAAATTCTGTAACGTAAGGCTATGAACATGAATTTCTGTAGCCTAAAGGCTATGAAAATCAAATTCTGTAGCCTAAAGGCCATGAAAATCAAATTCTGTAGCCTAAAGGCTATGAAAATAAAATTCTGTAGCCTATAGGCTATGGAAATGAATTTCTGTAGCCTATAGGCTATGAAAATGAATTTCTGTAGCCTATAGGCTATGAAAATGAATTTCTGTAGCCCATAGGCTATGAAAATGAATTTCTATTGCCTATAGGCTATGAAAATCAAATTTTGTAGCCTAAAGCCTATGGAAATGAATTTCTGTAGCCTAAAGGCTATGAAACTCAAATTCTGTAGCTTATAGGCTATGAATATGAATTTCTGTAGCCTATAGCCTATGAGAATCAACTTCTGTAGCCTAAAGGCTATGAAAATCAAATTCTGTAGCCTATAGGCTATGAAAATCAAATTCTGTAACGTAAGGCTATGAACGTGAATTTCTGTAGCCTAAAGGCTATGAAAATCAAATTCTGTAGCCTAAAGGCCATGAAAATCAAATTCTGTAGCCTAAAGGCTATGAAAATAAAATTCTGTAGCCTATAGGCTATGGAAATGAATTTCTGTAGCCTATAGGCTATGAAAATGAATTTCTGTAGCCTATAGGCTATGAAAATGAATTTCTGTAGCCCATAGGCTATGAAAATGAATTTCTATTGCCTATAGGCTATGAAAATCAAATTTTGTAGCCTAAAGCCTATGGAAATGAATTTCTGTAGCCTAAAGGCTATGAAACTCAAATTCTGTAGCTTATAGGCTATGAATATGAATTTCTGTGGCCTATAGCCTATGAGAATCAACTTCTGTAGCCTAAAGGCTATGAAAATCAAATTCTGTAGCCTATAGGCTATGAAAATCAAATTCTGTAACGTAAGGCTATGAACATGAATTTCTGTAGCCTAAAGGCTATGAAAATCAAATTCTGTAGCCTAAAGGCCATGAAAATCAAATTCTGTAGCCTAAAGGCTATGAAAATAAAATTCTGTAGCCTATAGGCTATGGAAATGAATTTCTGTAGCCTATAGGCTATGAAAATGAATTTCTGTAGCCTATAGGCTATGAAAATGAATTTCTGTAGCCCATAGGCTATGAAAATGAATTTCTATTGCCTATAGGCTATGAAAATCAAATTTTGTAGCCTAAAGCCTATGGAAATGAATTTCTGTAGCCTAAAGGCTATGAAACTCAAATTTTGTAGCTTATAGGCTATGAATATGAATTGCTGTGGCCTATAGCCTATGAGAATCAACTTCTGTAGCCTAAAGGCTATGAAAATCAAATTCTGTAGCCTATAGGGTATGAAAATTAAATTCTGTAGCCTTGAGGCTATGAACATGAATTTCTGTAGCCTAAAGGCTATGAAACTCAAATTCTGTAGCTTATAGGCTATGAACATGAATTTCTGTAGCCTATAGCCTATGAAAATCAAATTCTGTAGCCTAAAGGCTATGAAAATAAAATTCTGTAGCCTAAAGGCTATGAAAATCAAATTCTGTAGCCTATAGGCTATGGAAATGAATTTCTGTAGCCTATAGGCTATGAAAATGAATTTCTGTATTTAGGCTACAGAAATTCATTTCCATAGGCTTTAGGCTACAAAATTTAATTTTCATAGCCTTCAGGCTAGCCTTTTTAGACTACAGAAATTCATGTTCATAGGCTATAGACTACAGAATTTGACTTTCATAGCCTATAGACTACAGAATTTGTTTTTTGTAGCCTATAGGCTACAGAATTTGATTTTCACAGCCTAGAACTATTCGTCAAGGAGTCATATAAAAGAACATTGACGGAATCACTGCGTTATGGGAGAGTAATCGAACATTTGGTTGAATTTGATCAGAATCTGACCATAATTGAAAGAAACTCATATTCATTATATCAGATACAAGTTTCATTGTATATAACTGGGCTCACAAAATGTCAATTACTGGTACTCTATGGTGTATATAGTGGATGACTATGGAAATGAAATGTGAATGAATACTTCCTCAAGACCTTCATTCAATAAATATCTTTGAAATTCGTTCTTTGACTCATTGTTTCCGTTCAAGATAACTATAGATTTGGACGATGTGAGAATGAAAAGAGCGTAAGTCTATCACTTAGAGAAAGAAAAGGGCATATTTTGGAAGTCGTTTAGTTCTTTGACTCAAGATAACTATAGACTTGAAAGAGAATATAAGGAGCATGTAACATTCGAATATATAGAATAATACAACAATCTGATTCATCATGTAAAGAATTGAAGAGAATGTTCAAGTAACACCTATGGTGTATATAGTGGCTTACTTTGGAAATGAAATGTAAACGAATCCTCCTCCAAGACCTTCATTTAATAAGTAATCGGAAATCATATTGAGGTTTACTCTTCGATTCACTATTCCCATTTGAAATAGCTATAAAATTGGAGAGAAAAATATACAAAGCATGTAACATTTAAATACATAGAATAATACAACAATCTGATTCACCACGTGAAGAATTGAAGAGAACGTTAAAGTAATACCTATAGAGTATGGATGACTATGGGAATGAAATGTAAACGGATACTGCTTTAAGACTTCCATTTAATAAGTAATCAGAAATCATATTGATGTTTCCTCTTCGATTGATTGTTCCCATTCAAAATAGCTATGAAATTGGGAAGAAAAATATATATGAGACATAAACCATTCAAATATATAGAATAATACAACAATCTGATTCATTACTAAAAGGAATGAAGAAAGAGATAGCATTTGATTTATATCTGTGTAGTACATTAGTTCTAAACCTCACGCTACAAATAAGATGTAGCAGTTAACTGTAAAATCATATGTAGACGGTTATTTCCTTTTGAAATTCATTCAATGAGGGATGGAAAATGATATTGAGGTTCATTTTTCGATTCATCGTTTCCATTCAAAACAACTATGAAATTGAACAATAAATATTCATTTCTAATGTATTCTTTCTCTTTTATTCTCGAACTGTAACATTCAAATACATAGAACAGAATAACAATTTTGATTCACCACGAAGAGAATTAGAAAGAGCATTAAGTAGCACTCGTGAAGTATATTGGTTGTAGGCTTCACGTTACAGAATAATAAGATGAAGTGGATGACTGTGGGAGTGACATGTAAACGAATACTTTCTCAAAAACATTAATTTGATAAGTAATCGAAGATGATATTGAGGTTTGTTCTTCAATCCGTTGCTCTCGTACACGATATCTATGAAATTAAGTGAAAACATTCATTTAATGTAATCATTCCTCTTCATCCTAGCACTGCAACAACCAAAATACATAGAACAATACAACAATTTTCATTTATCATGTAAAGCGTTGAAAAGAGCATTTAATTAGCACTCGTGAAGTACATTGGCTGTAGGCCTCTCATGTTACAAATCATAAAATGAAGCGGATGATGGTGAAAATTAAATTCAACCGAATACACCCTCAAGATATTCATTTAATATGTAATCGATAATCATACTAGAGGGTCAATCTATCGATTCATTGTTGTTATTCAAGATCACTATGAAATTGAACGAAAAATGGGGAAAGAAGACTCTCAATTACGTTTCGACGATCATCATAATACTTGGGAAAATGCAAATGAATTTTTAATATTTATTATTTACAACCATCTTCAATAAATAAAGAAACAAAATTCATAAGTAGTGTATGATTCATTTTCTCAAGACTCATGGTACAGTAGCAGTTATATTAGGAAGTAAAATTCTCTTGTGGGCATGATGTCCCACTTAATGCTAGTTTCTTGTGATGGATAGGATGAATGTTTCCTCCAACTGTTTTATTTAGAGTCTCTTCTGCGTCTCAACCATGTTTTGCGAATGTGTCTCCTTATTAGGGAATAGCTTATCATAAACGTATGAGCGATGTTCAGTAGAAAGAATTGGATTCAAAACTTGTGCATGAAACTCGATTCGTCTTTTGAAACGATCACTGTCACGAGCTATTTCTTGCCAATGACCTTTCCGGGCTGCTCGATGAGCAAAATTCCAATGAATTATGAGATGAATTTTCGATGTCAAATTAAATTCCACTCTCTTCACCAATTGCTTCATTTTTACGGCTGATGGAGTAATTTTTTCATTCATCATGACAATCACATTTAGCAGGTATCATAGATCATTCTGAAAAATTCTACTGCTTGTATCATTGAGTCTAAACTCTTCTGCATATCGTTGATGGGATCCTCCAGCCTTATACATGAATGACAAAACATTTTTGGAGAATCCTTAATCTCATAGCCAATCATATCCATCCAATATTGGTGTATGTCTCCAACGAAGTCAGTGATGGTACTTTCATCTAAATCTCTGGATGAATCGAAATGTTTACTCAGAATATCATTTTCAGCATGAGAATATGGCGGTGTTGTTAATAACCATCGAATTTCATCACTAGTCAATGATTCCAAATCAATGACTTGCTCTTCCCTCAAAGTAATTTCACTTATTACCTTTTCAAAAAGATCTTTAGACTTCTGAAGCTCATTGATCCATTGAATTATGTACAATAATCTCTTCTGTCGCTCAAGACACTTGCAACAATTATTTCGTCTCTTACGTCGAGATTTCACCATTTCCAGATTTTTCCAGAAATCATACAAATCTTTAGCTGCTGATATCGCTGCTGGCTCATGTTCCTTATTGAAATGATCTTCAATTATGAGATATCCATGCTTGAGATCTGGTGTTTCCACAAGATCTTGCTCGGTAAAATCAGCACTCTCTATATTATCCATCTGAACGGTCAAATATTGAATGAGCAGTGAAAGATTTTCTCAATATATAATTGTCTTCGTCGACCGACTTGTCAAATAATCTAGAATCGATGAGATCACCATTATATATGGAAAATAATGCACACAGCATGCAGTTTGAACATCTGCGAGCTGCTTATATATCACCAAAATTGTCTTTTCTTCAAATGTCCATGGTGTTAGTATGACTCAAATGTTTCATGATGTCACTATGAGTGAAATGTTCCATAAGAACGAAGAGTGTTTGCAAATGAAATTTCGTCTTTTTTGTTCTGAATGCCCATGCACATAATGTCACCATGACTCAGAAGTTTCATGATAAGAAGAATGATATCACTATGAGTGAAATGTACCATGAGAAAGCAGAATGTTTACAGATGAAATGAGATTCATGAGAGAATTGCCATTTCTAGAGCCTCTTCAGCATTCTGAGTAATAAAAATGACGTCTCCTTTCAGAATTGTCTTTTGTTTGAATGCACATGACTCAGAAGTTTCATGATGAAAAGAAAGATGTCACTATGAGTGAGATGCTCCATGAGAAAGCAGAATGTTTGCAAATGAAATGAGATTCATGAGAGAATTGTCCCTTTCTAGAGCATCCTCAGCATTCCGAGTATCATTTCTTGGAATTTCAGCATGTGATGACATCATCTGGACGTAAGCTCTTTTCAGTCTCTGAGGGGTGGACTTAAGCCCCTTTCATTCTATCTAGACTTGAGCTCTTTTCATTCTCTAACAGATGGATTTATGTTCTTTTCATTCCATCTGAACTTAAGCTCTCTGCAATAGGTTCAAAGTATACTCCTTCAAAATATTCTTTGTACATACGTACATTGAGCGTAAGGTTTAGGTTACAAGTGATAAGACGCTTCAGCCATCTCCAGCTGATGCTTTTGGATATTCTGGTGGTTGTCGTTGAAAATTTGAGTGAATAGAATGATATTGGTGATGGTGAGGCTTAATGAATTTGCAAGGAAATAATATTATAAAGTATCCTATCCACAGTTTCTGGAAGTAGGCGATGAGAAATGAATCCAGAATATATACAATTCTCCAAAACATTCCTTGTACGTACATTGACCTCAGGTTTAGGATAACAAGCGATAAGACGCTTCAGTCAACACCACCTGATGTGTTTAGATATTCTCTCTTCATATTCTGATTATTGTCGTTAAAATTTGGAGTGAATACAATAGATATCAGAGATATTGGATTCTTATGAAGGATATTGTAGTCTTTCACTAATTCTTCAAAAAAAAAAAAAAATGTTATGTCTCTATTCATTCTGAAGAAAAAAATAAGTTTGAAATTCGAATTACTTCATATTCATGCGAATCTATTAAGGAAATGCTTAAAGATGTTTCTTAGAAAATGAATCCAAAGTATACTCCTTCAAAACATTTCCTGTACGTACATTGACCGCGGAATTCGGATTACGAGCGATAAGATGCTTCAGTCATCTCCACCTGATATCATTCACTCAATTCCTCAGCATTCTACAATATGATGTCATTTCTTAAACTTTCCTCCTCCACAAATTCTGAGAATTCAATATGACGTCAGTACTTAGAATTTCCTTTTCCAACGTGTGATGACGTCATCTGGACTTGAGCCCTTTCCATTCCCCTGAGAAATGGACTTACACACTCTTCATTCCATCTGGACTTGAGCCATTCTCATTCTCTGAGTAATGGACTCATGCACTTTTCATTCACATTCTCTGAGTAATGGACTCACGCACTTTTCATTCTATCTGGACTTAAGCCCTTTTTCATGCTCTGAGGGGTGGACTTAAGCCTTTTTCATTCTCTGAGTGATGGACTTACGCCCTTTTCATTCTCTGAGGAGTGGATTTAAGCCCTTTTTCATTCTCTGAGGGGTGGACTTACGCCCTTTTCATTCCATCAGGACTTAAGCCTTTTTCATTCTCTGAGTGATGGACTTACGCCTTTTTCATTCCAATCTGGACTTAAGCTCTTTTCAATCTCTGAGGGGTGGACTTAAGCCCTTTTCATCCCCTGAGTGATGGACTTACGCCCTTTTGATTACATCACCTCAACATGACGTCATTTCTTAGAATTTCCCTTCCCATGAATTATGAGAATCCAATATGACGTCATTTCTTAGAATTTCCCTTTCCATGAATTCTAAGAATCCAATATAACGTCATTTCTCAGAATTTCCCCTTTCCAAGATTTCTGAGAATTCAATATGACGTCATTTCTCAGAAATTCTCCTTCCCAGCATGTGATGACGTCATCTGGACTTACCCCCTTTTCATTCCCTGAGTGATGAATTCTGAGAATTCAATATGGCGTCATTTTCTCAGAATATCCCCTTCCCAGCATGTGATGACGTCATCTGGACTTACGCCCTTTTCATTCCCCAAGTGATGGACTTACGCCCTTTTGATTACATCATCTTTGTATCCAGAACCGGCCTAGCTATACTACTGAGGGAGCCTGTAAATAAAATGTAAAAATGTAAAAGAAAAGGGAACGGAAGTCCCGAAAAACCCGTAAGGGTAAGATCAATAAACAACAGTCTCGACGTGCTGCCATCTGCAGTCAAGTCGATTTATTATAATATAATTGCCCCAGGGTACGAGAGAGAATTAAGTCGTCCCTGATTTCCCCAAAAACATTGACCTAAGTATTATCGAGGCCCAGGGTACGAAAAAGAATTAAGTCGTCCCTGATTTTCTAAAAACATTGACCTTTAATATTTGATACAATGAAATAAATTCAATGAAAATGACTTGAAATTGAATAAAATAATAAAATAGAAATAAAGTTAATAAAAAAAATATAAATCCCTTTTTTATTTTTTTTTTTTCAGGATTTTTCAAAATGATAATAATATTTATTTTTAAAATTTTTACTTAAATTTTTTGAATAAATTACGGTAACGACGAATGGTTAATAATGATAGTAATAATATGACGCGAAACTGTCAACGAGAGATTTGTATTGAATAATAAAAAAAATAAAAAAAACTAATTAACTAAA
This sequence comes from Aleiodes leptofemur, assembly GCA_963942555.1. Classification (NCBI taxonomy): domain Eukaryota; kingdom Metazoa; phylum Arthropoda; class Insecta; order Hymenoptera; family Braconidae; genus Aleiodes; species Aleiodes leptofemur. The sequence goes on from OZ012612.1 coordinate 10,493,485, forward strand.
AAAATTTTCTTGACGAAACGTCCAATCTCGAAAATAAAGTTTTTATTCGTTGCAATACGACATATAAAAAAAATAAAAAAAAATGACTCGAAGAAAATTTTCTTTTACGACACAAAAATTAACTTTTCAATTTTTCGCTCACCAAACGATAATTCTTCAATTGGCACAACCAATTAATATCTTAAAATGTCCAGTAAACTTTTCTGAACAATATTATTATTAAATGTTCCACAATTTCTCAAAGTTTATCTCAAAATAAAAGGTTACAAAAATTTTTGTCAACCAAACGAGCACGCATCCAAAACGAGAATCAACGCCATGTTGGTCTCGTTGAGAGAAGACGCCGGCCAGCACGGAAAACTCCAGCGTGGCAGGCTGTGATTGGTCGACGCCCGTGACGTCAACAAGTGACTGTTAATCGGTCAAATTTGAATTCCAACGCTTCCAACGATGACAGACGGGAAACTCCAAAAAAATTAATATTTTAAGGAATAGTGTCACTCCTTTCCGGTGACTAAATGATGCTGGACCCTTCTCCAGACCTTTCCTCCCGTCTGTTCATCCGATGAAGGTCGATTCAATGATTTTCTATTGATGAAAATCCTGGCCCCTTTTCCTCGCTGAGTAATTCCAACCAGGTGGTGCTGCCCTCTTCCGCTCATTACAAAAATTATCGCCGATGAGCGGTACAGTTCAAAAATTAAAGAAAATAATACAATCTTATTAGAAAAGAAAATGAATAGCGAAAATGAAGAAATGATCTCTCATTGACAGAAATTTGGATCCTCGTTTCGGACGCGAATTAAATTCCATTAACAAATTAACGCGCCCAGACGAAATTAAGTAACGCGATGGAAGATCACGTTACAATATATATACTGTGACGTGATATTTCATCGCGTCACTTATTTTTTCGTCGGGTCACGTTAATTCATTATATTAATGAAAATGCGTCCAAAACGAGAGTAGACTTCTTTTGTCAATGAGAGATAATTAGATTTTCATTATTCTATTCTAATAAAATTGTATTAATTTTCTTCATCTCGAATGGTATCGCTCATCGGCGATGTTTACTGTAGCGAGCGGAAGAGGGCAGCACCACACGGACGAACTATTTAACGAGGAAAAAGGGGCCAGAACTGTAATACGAAGAAAAGCCATGGAATTAATCTCCATCGGATGAGAAGACGAGAGGGAAGACTGGAGAAGGTTCCCGCATCATTATTTCATATTTATGGAATTGACAGTACTCCTTCAATTATTAATTTTTGGAGTTTTCTCGTCTCTCATCGTTGGAAGTTATGATTCAAATTTTACTGATCAACAGTCACTCGTTGACGTCACGAGCGTCAGCCAGTCAGAGCTCTCCGCGTTGGAGTTTTCGTGCCGGCCGGCGTTCTCGTCGAACGAGACCAACATGGCGTTATTCTCGTTTCGGACGCGTGCTCGTTCGTTTGGACAATTTCGTAAATTATTATTTCTGAGTGAAGAGTTAAGAAATTATTGAGAAAAATTATATTTGTAGTGCGAGGACGAGTGTCCTCACAATACCAATTGATTTTTGGAAATAATATTCCGTGGTCTTAGGGGCCATTCATTAATTACGTAAGGGTTCCAAGGGGGGGGAGGGGTTAGAAAAATCTCTACATGCCCTTATCTTGGGGGGAGGGGGGTAAAACCATTCTTACGTAATATTTTATAAGTCCAAATTCATCACTGCATCTGATGAGTTACCAATTGTTTCCGATTGGACAACATGGCTTGCTAACCAATTCAGTCCAGACGACAATTGATGATCTGAATTGATCTAGGTTTTACAGCGTAATTTATTTCCTTTAAGATTAATTCAAAACTAGTCGATCATTATTTTAAAAGTAGTATTCCTTTGTAGACTGTTCAACTGATTTATGTTTGCTCACTTCAAGATTATTTTGAAACTTCCTTTTAATTATCATAATGATATTCCAAAGACTAGATAGTTGTCTAATTATATCATGATAATCCATACCTGATAGCAATAAAAGAGTGCAGCCTAAATTATCTGTTGAAAAGTCAACATCTTTGATTTACGTAAAACTGTGAGTTTAAGTGCAACTGATCCTGTTCTAACAACATTTTATTATTCCAAAACAAGCAGGCCTTCGCCCTTTGTGTGTCATTTGAATTCTCAGATTTACTATTCTATCAATGCCATTGGCAGTATGCTTCCGAATGGAATTCTTGAGCTCTAATTGGAGCATCGCGACTTTTATTAATTTGATTCAAGTTCACTTATACTAATATGAACACATAAATTATTTTCTATTGTTCATTAAATACATTTTCCCATACGATGGGGGTTCTAATCATCATATCAGGATGCAAATGATCTCATTTTAGGTAGAAAAGTACCTATTTTATTATCATGAAATAAAAACTATATGTGTTCTTAGCGAAAAATCAAGGAAAATTGAAATTCTGATTTTTTCTAAAGAGTTAATTTTTTTTATAACAAAAAAAAATACTTGACCAATAAATTGGGAATCTACAGAGTTCATTCCTTTCATTATAATTATTTTTTTGAGTTCAAGTTGGTGTAAATCAGCCCAGTAGTTTTTGAGAAATTCGCCTTTTAAAAAAATTCATTTTTTGCAAATATCTCAGAAACCACTGGACGAATTTCGCCTAGATTCAATACCAAACTCTACCTTCATCAGATATACAAACTGACAAAATTTTAAGTCTCTAGCTTAAATACTTATCGAATTACCGTTCCGCTCTCTGAACTTAAAATCACTAAAATTGAAATAATCTCCAAAACGAAAAATCAGAGAAAAATTTACCCCGAGTAAAAAATGTGAGTTTTAATGAGATGAATATCATAGCCCAGACAGGGGGCTACGAATTGATTTTTCATCGAGAAAATTCGAAAAAACGCTTTTTTGAAAATTTTATTTTTCTCGGAAACTATTCAACCGATTCCGGTGAAATTTTGTTGAAAACATTTCGCACACAGAGGAAAAATACTGTCAAATTTTGAGAACGCTAAGCATAGCCGTTCCAGAGAAAATGACGATACATGTCAATACACTCAGACCCACACAACCACACACACACACGTACAGACCTGATTCAAAAATATGATTTTTCGACGTTTTGGATCATTTGGAGAGATATTCCGATGAAAACTCGAAATCGAAAAATCCGACGTTTACAATGCTTCAATTCGGAAGCAAAACAAAGTGAATATTACGTAAGAAGAGGGAGGGGGGGTTCTAGAAATCTTATGTACCCTTACATGGGGGTAGGGGGGGTCAAAAATGGCCAAAATCATCCTTACGTAATTAATGAATGGCCCCTTACGGAGTTCTTGCCTTGAGAATATTATTTCCGACTTGGATCCTTCTTTGAAATGCTGTGCGTATCTCTCAATATTGATTCAGGCTTCTTAGGGTGACAATTAAAAAAACTTAGGATCATTAACAATACATTTTGGATTTTATTCACTCTCTTTCTACTCTTCTCGATTCTAATCTACTCGCGTTATTCGCTTACATGAATATCGCGAGTGATTCTACAGACAAACAGATTTTATCCATACAATTTCATTCACTCTTGCGCACTCACTCATACAATTACACTTTTATTAATGATGATTTGACTCAACACTGCTAAACTGTCCTTACTATGGATTACTTATTAACACAATTAAAATGAGTCCAATCCGCGATACTTCACTGGGTATGCTCCAGCAACGGCGAACTACGAAGATGGGCGTAATTTTTCGCGAAATGATGTTACAGGGAGATCACGCAGTTTTGCTCGGTTGACCAGTCCCAAGAAGCCTCAAGATTAAGAGGTATGAGATCTGGCGTTGACGTATGATCTCGTGAAATCCCCGGAGTCGAAATCAGGTGTTTCTACCGGTCTTTTGAGACATCGGCTGTCGCACCTTTCATAGCTCATAAGCTGCTGGGCCGCCGAAATTGCTGAGGATTGCATTTTCTGCCCCTACATAGCCTTGGGAGACGAACAGTTGGAATCCACTGATCCCATCTTTCGACATCCGGCACATCGCGAACGAAGAAATTTAGAAATTTTAATGTATTAAAATAGATGAAATCTTTGTACATCACACATTACAATTACTCAGGAAGTTGGGCTAAATGATTTGAGATATAAATTATTAGTGAAAACTTGAAAATTATCGTTCGGTGAGCGAAATAAGAATTCATTAACTTTTGTGTCAAGAGAAAATTTTTATTTTTTTCTAGTCAATTTTTCATCTGTCGTGTTGTGACGACTTTAGTTACAATTTCGAGATTGAATACTTCTGTTGATAAAAATTTTCTTAAATTAAATATTTTTTGATCTCATGAAGATTGAAAATCTCTCGTTGACAAGATAGCGTCTATATTATTATTATTGTAAGTTAGTCATTACTGAAATATTTCTGAAGAATTAGTTCAAAACTCAATATAGTTTATTAGTACCACTTTGCATAAATCCTGAGAATAAAAGAGGGATTCCATATTTTTTTTTATATATTTCATTTCAGAACTCAATTAATTTTTTTGTATTTTCCATTCAAATCAATTTATTATTTGAAATGTTGGGTTAATGTGTTTGGTCATCAGGGACGGCGTCTCTCTCGGCCTTTAGGGAATTTTATTTTATATCAAGGCAACTTAACTGCAGGTGGCAGCACGTCGAGAATTTCTCATTCAAACTTTGAATTTTACCAGATAATTGGAAATTAATTTTTTTTTTTCATTAAATCAATTAATAACATTACGAATTATTAATTGATCTCTAATTTTTAAATTTCTGACGATTTCAATCATTATCAACGTCCAGTGATGTGAGTGAATAACGTGCTGCACACATTTATACAATTCAATTTAATTTCATTAAAAATCACTTCATTATTATTCCCTACCTCGACCCAGGACAGACATCCAGAAATGGGAGTCTGGCCCTGGCGGTTGAGCTATCGATCGAGGCGCGACCCCCGGTGGCGGATAGGGGAAGTAGCCAACACAAGTAGGAGGGAACAGGAGGGAGCTGACTGGTAGAACAGTCAGATCCAGCCATGTAACCTCCGGAAATGTTGGTGAAGTGACGGTACAATAAGGGAGACGACGGAGGTAAAAGCCCGGGCAGTCGAACGAAGGCCGTTACCGCGGACCAGCTCCCCCAAGCCAACGGTGTGAACCTATCGTGCCACGGCTGAATGGCACAAGGGGTGACTCAGAGTTGATAAAACTCTGGGTCGTTGTGTCACTAACGATGTCCTTGGGGTACCAGGTCACCCCCCCCCCATTGTATCGTGTCGCAAGACAGGCCTTACCCTCACAAACCGGGCTTTGTGGGGGTGGACCCTTATTTCTCGGATACTCGTGGGAATCATATGGATAGCCAAAATAACAACCAGAACTTTGACGCCTTGACAGGGGACACCGATGGTGACACCCGCAAGGACTTTCAGGGACCCCCCGAAATCGGGACTGCCAGTGGCAGTACCGACCAAGGGGCCTCAACTGACATGGGGGACGAGGTGGCGGAGGCCTTGGCCAAAGCCTCATTGTCCGCCGAGAGTGGGGTCAGTGGACAGGGAGGACTCCCTGTGGAACCAGTGAACACTGGGAACTCAGGAACCCCCCTGAACACCGAACCCGCCCAAATAAAAATGGGATCCAGTGGGGCGCAGAAGAGAAGGAGGGCCAGGCAGAGGAGGATGGAAGCTGGACTCCTGCCTGCAACAAGCAACACTGGATCGGTGGACCCGGCGTTAGAAGGGGGAATCAAAGATGGAGGGAAAAGACCGCGCTCGACGGGCCAGACACCTCCATCGGACGGACCCCAGAAGAAACCGAGAGTCAATGAGGGCAAGATGGCTGCCTTGTTTAGCGTGGCTGCCGCGGGAGGGGGATGGTACGCCATAGTCCCGGAAACCTTCCCGGAGGTGATGCTGAGCGAGGAGCAAGGCCAATCCCTAGAATGTGCACTGATGGAGGCGATATTTGACCCTGACAGTGCATCTACACCGGCCCCGAGATTCGAGGGCTCGCGTCTGGAGGGAGGCATCTTATGGGTGACGTGCTCCGACGTGGACTCAGTCTCCTGGCTGCATAGAGTTGTGCCAAACCTGACACCCTGGGAGGGAGTGGTCCTGGTGGTAAAACACAGGGACGACCTCATCCCGAAGCTCTTCAGGGTAACCGCAACCCTGCCGGGTCCACCAGTGGGGGGGGGGGCCGGAGGCTCTGAGCAGGCTGGTATGTCAGAACCCAGGTCTTAAAACAGAGAACTGGAAAATCTGGAACGTCACGACAGGCAAGGGCTGCACCAACCTAGTGGTGGGTGTGGACCAAGCTGCACTCGACGTCCTGAGGGGGCTCAACATGACCTCTCACTACGGCCTCGGGAAAGCGAGGTTCTATGAAGCTGTGAGGAAAAACCCACAGACAGGGGGAGATGACAACCAAAGGGTACAAGCCAGGTGATGACGCGTCAAGTGTCGTAGGCACCGATCAGACCCCGTTGGGGATGTCTGCGAGGCTATCACCACGGAGTCGGATGGGGGACCGGGTGCTTTTCACTCCAGGAAGAGGAGGTTTTGCGTCTCCGAGGACCCCGCGGGGGGCCAGAGGAAGAAGTAGGCCACCGGGGAGTGGTGGGCGGGGCCGGGGGGGGGGGGGGGGGGGGGCAGAGAATACGGGGGGCAATCAGCGTAATCTAGAGGGGGTTTTCCCTGTCCTCCCATCGCCAGTGGATTCCCTTGGCGGGACCCAGGAGGATGGACCCATTTAGGGGCCACACCAGGGGGTAACCAAGCAGGTCGCTCATTGGCGGGATCAAGAGAAGAGGTGGACACTGGTGTCTCTATGGGCATCAGGAACACTCTCTGCTCACAAATTAATCTGCAACACTGCAAAGCGGCAGTGGCCTATCTACACCGTTGCATAGTAGTGGAGCAAACACATGTATGCCTAATACAGGAATCCTGGGTTGTAGGGGGGCACGTAAGAGGTTTGAAGGTTCAGGGTAAAGAAACCTTTTACGCTCAGGTTGAGCCAGGACCTAGAGCCTGCATCATCATGGACAACAACTGCCGACCTAGACTACTAAGGAACTTCTGTACTAGGGATTTAGTGGGTGTGGTGGCGAAGATTGCAGGGGGTGGAACGAAACGGGATGTTGTATTCTGCTCGGCCTACCTACCACATGACTCGGTCGACCCTCCACCATCCCTAGAACTGAGGGAACTAGCTAGGCACTGTAGGGAACAAAAGGTGCCACTGATAGTGGGCTGTGATGCGAACTCACAGCACACATTATGGGGCAGTCGAGAAACGACTAATAGAGGTCAAGCCCTCATGGAATTTCTGCTGGGGGAAGGCTGGAAGCTTCTTAACAGGAGATCCACTCCCATCTTCGTTACCACAAGATGCCAGGAGGTAATTGATGTGGCATTATGCACTCAATCCATCCTGGATCACTGTGAAGACTGGGGAGTCTGCGATGAGGACTCACTCTATGACCACAGGAGAATAAGGTTCCAAATCAAGGGAAACAACAACTACCCTGAGGCAACCCCTAATAGAAACCCTAGGAACACTGACTGGGAGGGCTTTAGCGCATCCTTGGAGGTAGACCTCGGGGGCAGTCGCAGGGGTTTCAGGGGTCAGAAAGGACTGGACAGAGAGGCACTGTACATACAGGAAAATCTCATCCAGGCCTATCATGACCACTGTGAAGCCAAAGTAGCCAGGACAGAAAAGAATGTAGCCTGGTGGAACAGGGAGCTCACGAGACTCAGACTTCTTTCCAGAAAACAATAGAGGAGAGCCTACAAAACAGAAAAAGATGAAGACTGGGAGAAATACAGGGCCACTAATGTCACGTATAAGTACCAGATCGTTCACGCGAAGGACTTGCACTGGAGGGACTTCTGCACTGAGTTGGAGAACCTATCGCTGGTCTCCAAACTTAAAAGGATCTTTGCTGGAGGACATAAGGCTCCTCTAGGGAATATTACACTTCCAGAGGGAGGAAATATCACTCAACACGAGGACATTCTCCGGCACCTGATACAGGTACACTTTCCAGACTCCATGGAAGTGGAGGAGGAGATGGAACTGGAGAGTGATAGCTCAAACACGCCTCCTGGACGGGAACCGGACTGGGAAACGGCCAGGAGTATTATCACGCCAGAGAAACTGGAATGGGCACTAGACTCTTTTGACAAATACAAGAGCCCGGGGCCGGATGGCATCTACCCGGCAATGCTACAAAGGGGAGGTATGGCACTTAGGAAAACACTACTCCGGACCATGGGAGCCAGCCTGGCATTTGGGCGTATACCCATGGGCTGGAGGGAGGTCAGGGTGGCATTCCGACCCGAACCGGGCAAGTGCATCTATGACAATGCAAAGGCTTTGAGACCTATCAGCTTGAGCTCATTTGCTCTTAAGACACTTGAGAGGCTCGTTGATAGACACATTAAAGAGGGGGCTCTGAGTACCAGACCACTCAGTATCTCACAACACGCCTATCAAGAGGGAAGGTCCACGGAAATGGCACTTCACTCATTGGTGGAAGAAATAGAAGGGGCGCTAAATAGGAAGGAGGCATCGCTCGGAGTGTTTATCGACATCGAAGGGGCGTTTGATAACACCGCCTTCGATGTTATTGGAAACGCAGCCAGGAACTTTCAGTTCGGTGAAACAGTGACTGATTGGATACTGGAGATGCTAAGAACCAGAAATATCAACACCTCTTTCGGGGACGCACGAGTTAAAGCCAGAGTGGGCAGGGGTTGCCCTCAGGGGGGCGTAATCTCACCAACCCTCTGGACAATCGTCGTGGACGATCTGCTCGTGGGACTTGAACAGTTGGGAGTAAAGGCGATAGGCTATGCAGATGACGTAGCTATCGTGGCAAGCGGGGGACACTCTGGAGATCTACACTGGTGCATGCAGAGGGCACTGGACTTTGTTCAGTCCTGGTGTGTCAGACATGGACTCAGGGTGAACCCCAACAAAACAGAAATGGTGCTCTTCACCAGGAGAAAGGGGTGGAGAGTGAAACCTCCATCTATCTTTGGAACTGAGCTCAAGTTCTCGGACGAGGTGGACTACCTGGGAGTGAGACTCGATCGGAAACTGAGCTGGAGAGCACATATAGACAAACAGCTCAATAAGGTATCAAACACTTTTTGGGCCTGTAGGCGGATGATGGGGAGGACCTGGGGACTCAGCCCGGCTGTTGTGAAATGGATTTACACGGCGGTGCTGATGCCCCAATTCTCCTACGCCTCTGTAGTATGGTGGAGGGTACTAATAAGAACCTCCATCATACAGATGACAGACAGGATAGCTAGATGGGCAGGAATAGGATTGAGTGGGGCTTTAAGAACCACACCTACGCTTGCTTTAATGGCTATCCTAGACTTGAAGCCGCCACACCTGATGGCAATGGAGGCAGCCAGGGGTGCCGCGGTAAGACTAAGATCTGCTGGCCTCTGGAGGAACTCGACCTATGGGCACGCGTCGCTGCTTAACGACAGGAGCATTAAAAAAGTACTCCGGTTGGGTAGCGACGTATGCGGGGGCACGAGGATCTTCACCAGAAACTTTGAAGTCATACGACCAACGCGCGAGGAATGGGCACTAGAGCATAGGTCTTTCCTTAAACCTGAGGGACCGACGTGGTTTACGGACGGCACCAAGAAGGGACGTGGGGTGGGTGCTGGGATATGGTCCGAAGGACCTAGGACCAACACTTCAACACGACTCCCCCAACACTGTACGGTGTTGCAAACAGAAGTAGCCGCACTGAAAGGCTGCGCAAGTAGAATAATGGAACTGGATGTCCGGAATAAGCATATCTACATATGCACGGATAGTGAGCAAGCCTCGAGAGAACTTGAAAGGACTAAGATAACGTCACAACTACTAAAAGACTGCATAAACCTGCTAAATAAAATAGCAGCGAAGAATAAGCTCAAAATCCTATGGGTACCGGGTCACGCGGGAATCAAAGGTAACGTAAGAGCAGACACACTCGCCTCTACGGGCTGCAGTCATGTGACCGGTGAGGAAGAGATCATAGGTGCCAGACCAGAACTCCTGAAAAAGTGGCTGAAAACAAGGACACAGAAGGAATTCAACAGGATCTCGTACAACAGCGGGGGACTGGCTCATACCAGACGCCTTTTTGGGAGCCCGAATAAGTCACTATGAGGAAATACCACCAGGCTGGGACGGAAAGAGCTCAGATGCCTGATTGGACTTATCACGGGACACTGGCCCACTAGGGCTTATCTACACAGGATGGGACTTGAAAAGGAACCTACCTGCGGCAAATGTGGGATGGAAGCAGGGGATGCTCACCACCTACTAATGAGATGCGCTGGATTCGAAAGAGAGAGATGGGAGGTTTTCGGATTCACTAGCATCTCAGAATTGAAGGTAACAGGGGGAGAGGTTGAGCAGCTGCTTAGCTTTGCTAAGCTTACCAATCTTCTTGAACCCTGAAACTAAGGTGGTCGCCGCTAGGCGGGCGTATAATAGTAACACTCAATATGCCCTTTTGGCCACCGCATACAACATCATACATACATACATATTCCCTAAATATTATGGAAAATCTATGTAAACAAAACAAAATTGATAATTTAGTGACGACGGCAGGAGACTCCAAAATCATAAAAAATTTGCGACTAAAGGAGGATATGCATCAATAATTCTTGAGGTGAACTCCACGATCCATAAACTTTCACTTGAACGAATTAAGGTTAAGTATAGATGGAAACGATACAAAGTGTTTGATCATGTTGATATAATGCGATGTTATAATTACTAGGGTTTCAACCACTTTGCTAACAAATGTACAAAACAACAGAACGGAACTTGTAATAGTACAACAAAGGCATGTATGGATTGTTTGAATTCGTCTAAGAAACTGAATACCAATCAACTGAAAGTGGACCATGAAGCTACCGATAAAGCAAATGAATATTATATTACTTTGTTAAGAAAGTAGCTAAAATTACCGACTGATCTGAATTACCGTGGGATCAGGAGGTCAATCAAAACGAGATACTTATCAATATTGACACCAGGGGTAATTTGGGGATCACACCGGCGTGGTACTACATATCCTTCTACTCGTCGCGTGGAACTCAGCAAGTGAAGTTCTACTACTACGGTGGCCGCCAACGGGGCAGAACCTTGGCGTTTGAAACTCATCAAATGAAGATCATCATGATCTTCATCACGATCAAGCAACCATCGTGGAACTGACGCCTAGTCGATAGATAATAGGAAAGGTTCGATAGAACCGGTCGGATCCACTGAGTTGAGAGTCGAGTCAGTTATCGGCATAACGGTTTAATAACGATTTACGCCCGGTATTGAATGCAGTGTGCAGTGTGAAAATATTAATGGAAATTAGAGACAATTAAATCATTGAGACAATTATCACAAAGAGACAATATCTAGAATCAGTGTGGTCAAAGTATCAGAAAGTGTATTCTAGTCAAATCATTAAAGAGTTTATATATTTTTAAATAATTCACGTGTCAAGTATCATTGTGAAAATCCACCTAAATCCATCCACTGTGTTGAGAATTAGCATAAATCAAAATTCCCTCGCTCGAGAGATTGTTGTCTTTTCTCAACTACGGCCCAGCTCACCACTTCGCCATGCAAGCACCACGGGGCAGCACCTCCTGGACTAGCTCTGAGGCTTTACTGACGCATTGCGCACGCAACCGTTTTTCATATTTTGATTCTCAACGGTTTTCTCTCAAGTGTGGGCACGTTCTTCTCTACTCAATTATTCTTTTGAGCTCTCATCATTCATTTATCCGTATTTTTTAACTTCAGACTAATTGCTAAAGGGCTTTCAATATCTATGAATTTATCTGCTAATTCTAATTGCTTTTTTTCATTGCTTGGTTTTGAATCTGTGTGCTTTGAGTGAAATAAATAACTAAGGCTTTTCTCACGCATTTAGCTATCTCACGAAACAGTACGGTCAGCTCACATAAAAGGTGAAGCTGAATTATCTGTGATATTGAAAATAAAGGACTACGGTGACGAAAAAATAAGGACAAGTGTTTTTCATTAAATTCAAAAATCCTCTGAACCCACAACCCAACAACCAGGGGAATTTTTTCAAAGCTCAGAAAAGAAACATTGGTCCTTCGAGCCGGATCGAAATTGTGGGTTCTGAGGAATAATTAGAGGGTTTCATCACCTCGTGGAGAATTCGAGGTTAGAATTGGCGGCAAAGCTCAGAGTCTCTTCTGCAGCATCACAGCGTGAATAATAGCGCAGCGACATCTATTGAGGTGGAAATCAAAGTATCGTCAGTGTCGGTAACGTAGGGAAGTTGAATTTAGTCATAGAATCGATAACTTATCAAGATAAACTCAATTTTTGTGAAATTGATACGAATTATTCAAAATTATAGTGGAATTCAACCCAATTCTACATTATGGCCACATTCAGCGGAAGAATCGCACTGCAAGGGAGCAGATGTGTGTTTATTGAGAAGACAGCTACGGATATCAAAAATAAGGTATTTGACAGCTTGGACCTTTCCGCATTGCAGTCCAATCTTGAACTCCTGGATCATTATTGGAGAAAATTTGAAGACTTGCATGAAAAATTGCTGTGTAGCAGAGACTCGTCAATTTCGGGTCACGAGTACGTGACGGGCAAGGTTTACGACGCTAGTTTAATTAAGTATCAGTTTGCCAGATCAGGATTGGTACAACTGATAAGAGCCCGAAATGATTCTGCAGACGTTTTATCGCATTCAATGTATGTGGCAGCCCCTACGCCTGTCACTCGGGCGCACGGGACGATCCTCATCCAGTGACATGTACATCATCACACGGCTCACATCAAGGTACTGCTGACTCTCCAAGACCTGGGATCCTCCTGGCGACGAGCTTAGCTCATCTTTCCCAGGGGAATGGGCCAAGCGAGAAGGTACGGCTTCTCTTAGACCCAGGTTCGGAACTGTCATTCATCACAGTAGAGTTAGTTAAGCGATTACAACTTCGGATAACTCAATCATCGATTCCTGTCACTGGGATTGGGGAGATCTCTTCAGGCACAACCAAGGAAGGTCACTCATAAGGCTCAGCTCAATATATAACGATAATTTCATCACACTCAGTGTTCACGTGCTTCCTCGTCTCACTATATCATTACCATCATTCTCCATCAAGACTCCAATATGGAATCATCTCCTAAATCTCCAGCTAGCGGATCCGAATTTTCTTCAACCAAGACCAGTCAACATCCTAGTTGGAGCAGATGCCTATGGGAAAATCATTGAACCAACTATCATTAAAGGATCAGCTCAATCACCGATCGCTCAATCCACTATATTCGGGTGGGTAGTACTTGGACCAACTGAGGAAGATGATGATTCTTCCGTGGCAGCTCATCATGCCTCATCTTCGGTGGAAGACGTGGAGGATTTACTCACCAGATTTTGGATGCAGGAAGAAATTCAAAGTTCAGCAGAATCAACACTCAGTCCAGAGGAAGTTGACTGCGAGAAACATTTCAGCGAGACGCACCAAAGAGACAGCTCAGGGATATACATAGTCAGACTACCCCTCAACGGATCACCATCGGAACTTGGTGACTCAAGGAATAGAGCTCAATCCTGCCTCCAAAGCCTCCTTCGGAGACTAGCGAGAGACAAGGTGCTGAATGAGAGATATATAGAGTTCCTCAAGGAATACGAACAGCTCAGCCACATGCGAAGATGTCAGACGACCGAAGATCATCAAGGAACAGCTCAAATCATGACTCAATCGCTCGATCTTGCGGAAGGAGGTGTGTCAGAAGAGAGGACCTTAGCACCTGAGACCGTGGTCACAGAAGGGTGGAGGATCTCTGATGACGCACTAACGATCGCAGGTTCGAGCAAGAGTGAGTACTTCTTCCCTCATCACGGAGTGCTCAGAGAGAGCAGTGAAACAACAAAACTCCGGGTAGTCTTTAACGGCTCAGCATGGACCAGCTCAGGACGTTCACTCAACAATATCATGCACACGGGGGCCAAACTGCAGAGGGACATCTCCGACGTCCTTCTCTGGTCGAGGCGACATCTCCTCATCTTCATGACGGATATCACGAAGATGTTCCGTCAGATTCAAGTGCACCAAGATGATTGGCCACTACAACAAATACTCTGGGTAGATTCCGAAGACAGAGTTCACACTTATCAACTTACAACTGTTACTTACGGAACAAGATCTGCACCATTCCTGGCCGTACGCGTGCTCAATCGGCTGGTGAAGGATGAAGGCAACACTTACCCTCTCGTGATCGAACCATTAACCAAGGGCAGATCCGTAGACGATATCTGTGGAGGAGCCGATGATGAAGGTCAGCTAATGAAAGTCGCGCAAGATGTCAAGGACTGATGCTCATCGGGAGGGTTTCCGTTGGCGAAATGGCATAATAACTGTTTGGCATTACTCAAAAAAGTGTCACCAGGAGTTGGTGCTCAAGAACCAAAATCATATGAGGAATCTTTTACAAAAATCCTTGGTCTCTCATGGAACTCATCATCTGATCAGTTCGTTTTCTCAACGGCGGAACCTCCAACAGCTACAATCACCAAGAGAATCATCATCTCTGAAATTGCCCAGCTCTTCGATCCGCTAGGGTTTTTATCGCCAGTAGTAATCAGAGCAAAAATACTACTACAAAATTTGTGATTGGAAAAGTTGGGTTGGGACGATCATGTCTCCCCGCAAACATCTCATACATGGGCTCAATTCCGAAAGGAACTGATGAAGCTGAAGGACATCTCCATTCCCAGATGGCTGGGAATTACCCGTGATGCCAAAATCGAACTTCATGGGTTCTCCGATGCCTCCCAATTGGCAATGGCAGCAACAGTGTATATCAAGGTATTCTCAACATCGGGAGTGAGCATTCGATTAGTTTGCAGCAAAACGAAGGTTGCACTCCTGAAGAAACTCACGATCCCAAGGCTGGAGCTCACTGCAGCAGTGCTACTTGCCAAACTCATGAAGTATGTGCTAGAACAACTCGAGTTCCAGGAAGTACCAATCTTCATGTGGACAGACTCAGCGGTAACTCTAGCTTGGATCAGCTCACACCCTTCACGATGGAAGGAATACGTAAGAAATCGAGTCTCTCTCATTCAAGATTCAATTCCCCAGGCTCATTGGAGGTTTATCTCAGGGAAGGAAAACCCAGCAGATTGCGCGTCTCGAGAGTTATCTGCTACTCAATTACACAATCACACTCTATAGTGGACGGGACCATCATGGTTGCTAGGAGAGGAGACTTCATGGCCAGCATCGCAGTATTCAGTGGACGCTTCCATTAACTTGGAAGAGAAACCCGGGATTCTGCTCATGGCTCAAACACCCGATCCAGTACTATGGGATCTAATAGAAAGGTTTTCCTCTCTCAACAAACTATTGAGAATCACCGCCATCTGTCAAAGGTTCATCGCAAGGCTCAAACGAATTCCTCACACATCACTCTCAACACCTCTCAACGCGGGTGACATCGAACAAGCCAGACTTTTTTGGATCAAAGCCACTCAAACAGCTCACTTCCCTCAAGAGCTCAAGATTTTATGTCACGGAGGTCACTTGAGAACGGCACATCCCCTGACTAAACTGACACCATTTGTTGATCACCAAGGAGTGCTCAGGGTCGGAGGAAGATTGAAGTTCTCTCAAGGCAACGTCGACAATAAGCACCCTACTATTGTACCAAGAGAATCCAAGTTGGCCCAGCTCATCATCAGTGATTCGCATCAGCGAACGTTACATGGAAGAACCCAACTCACCTTAGCTCATCTCAGGGGATCTTATTGGATCATTGGTGGTCGAGCACCAGTACGATCACATATCCTGAAATGTGTTACTTGCGCTCGCCAACGGGGGGAGCTAGCTCAACAAGGGATGAGACAATTGCCTCTACCCCGAGTAACACATGGCCATTCCTCAACACTGGGGTCGATTACGCTGGACCGGTGACTCTTCTCACACGACGGGCTCGAGGAAGCAAAACATACAAGGGATGGTTATCAATCTTCGTATGCATGGCAACCTCAGCGATCCACATTGAAATCGTGACTGATTACTCATCAGAAGCCTTCATCGCAGTCTACCAACGGTTTGTTAGCAGAAGAGCAATCGCGAAAACGCTATTCAGCGACTGTGGTACCAATTTCCAAGGAGCTGAAAAGGAACTTAAGAGGCTCTTCACGTCGGGATCTAAGGAAGCACGGGATTTGGCTCAACTGCTGGTCAAGGACGGGACTCACTGGTCATTCAACCCACCATCCGCACCTCACTTCGGTGGGAAATGGGAGGCAGCAGTGAAATCAGTCAAACACCATCTCAGACGGACGGTTTCGGACAACTTGTTGACCTTCGAGGAACTCACCACGCTTCTCACTCAAATCGAAGCTGTTCTCAACTCACGACCCCTGATCCCGCTCACAAACGATCCTGATGATTTGTCTGCACTCACACCGGGCCACTTTCTAATTGGGGACTCACTCACATCTATTCCGGAGCCTTCCCTGCAAGAGGTACCTATCTCCCGATTGTCGAGATGGCAGTTAATTCAACATTAACTCCAGGGATTTTGGAGAAGATGGTCAACCAGCTATCTTCAGCAGCAACAAGCTATCTCAAAGTGGTACCATCCGACTCACAACATCAAGGTTGGTTCCTTGGTTCTGCTCACCGACGAACGCTTCCCTCCTTCAAAATGGCCATTAGGTCGAGTGGTCAGTCTTAAACCAGGATCGGATCAGCTCACACGAGTAGTTACACTCAAAACCACCACCTCTACCTTGGACCGGCCAATCGCTGAGTTGGTGATCCTACCTATCGAACCCACGGAGGAGTAACGACGAAAATGATATCTATGTTTGTCTCTAATTAAACTCTGGTTTAGATGCAACTACCACTTCAGATTAAGAATCACCAACAAGGTTGCTGATTAGGGGGGAGAATGTTGAGAATTAGCATGAATCAAAATTCCCTCGCTCGAGAGATTGTTGTCTTTTCTCAACTACGGCCCAGCTCACCACTTCACCATGCAAGCACCACGGGGCAGCACCTCCTGGACCAGCTCTGAGGCTTTACTGACGCATTGCGCACGCAACCGTTTTTCATATTTTGATTCTCAACGGTTTTTCTCTCAAGTGTGGGCACGTTCTTCTCTACTCAATTATTCTTTTGAGCTCTCATCATTCATTTATCCGTATTTTTTAACTTCAGACTAATTGCTAAAGGGCTTTCAATATCTATGAATTTATCTGCTAATTCTAATTGCTTTTTTTCATTGCTTGGTTCTGAATCTGTGTGCTTTGAGTGAAATAAATAACTAAGGCTTTTCTCACGCATTTAGCTATCTCACAAAACAATACGGTCAGCTCACATAAAAGGTGAAGCTGAATTATCTGTGATATTAAAAATAAAGGACTACGGTGACGAAAAAATAAGGACAAGTGTTTTTCATTAAATTCAAAAATCCTCTGAACCCACAACCCAACAACCAGGGGAATTTGTTCAAAGCTCAGAAAAGAAACACACTGAGAAATATCCTTTATCCTATAAAAGAGTAAGTCATCCAAAAAATACAGTCCACTACAACGAGAAAATCAATAGGAAGGCCACGGCGAGTTGCATCGGGTTTTCCTCCGTAAGAATCGACCAAAAATTACGTTGATTTTTAACATACCTTGGCAAAAAAATTGAAGTTGAAGAGCAACAACGTTTATGAGAAACAATAGCAGCTAAAGCCATGTAAACATTCGAAATTAACTGTGATAACACTGAATGTTTGTGGGTTTTTATACCATAACGACGAAATTGAAAATTGGTTATATAAAGTTGAGCCAGACATTGTTTGTCTGTCTGAATCGCATATAACTGATGACATCAGTGATTATGAAATTGAAATTGAAAATTATGCATTGATAAGAACAAACTCCAATAATAACAGGACTGGAGGAGTTTTGACGTATGTCAAGAAGAACCTTGATTTTAGTGTTTTGGACCTTTCACATATTTCTATTGATGGAACTTGGTTTAATGTCATTCAAATCGATTCCTCCAGCAAAATAACAATATGCAATATTCATTTTCCTCCAAACAGTCAGATTAGCTGTTTCTGTAACAGGATAATTGAATTAGTGGAGACACTGTCTGCCAATGGTAAAGTGGCAATAGTAGGTGATTTTAATATTGATGTGAGCAAACCAGATAACTTTTATACAAGAAAATTAATTGATTCGTTAGCATTAATTGGTTTCACTCAACACATAACCTTACCAACAAAAATAACAAAATCATCCAAAACAATTATAGATTTGGTTTTCAGTAATTTTGAATTGTCAAATGAAGTTTTGGATAAACCAAGAATATCAGACCATAATATCCTGAAATTAACGTTTGAAAGACTGAAGTTCCAATTTCGTACCCCCAAAGATGTATATAAAAGAAATTTTAAAGTTTCTAGAGAAGATATTTTCAAGGAAAAGTTTTTGCATAATTATAATCATAAGTGCAATAACAGTAATGTTAATGACAAATCGAAATGTAATTTAGTTGACTGCGATATGAAGCATAATTATGTAAGATATGTAGATGATGTGATAACTTGTATTCAAAATGTACTCGATGAAACGGCACCTCTAGTTAAAGCAAGAATTCATATGAAATGGGATAAAAAACCATGGATAATCAATGAAATTATTAATTTGATGAGAATGAGGGACAAAAAATTCGTTAAATTTAAGAGTAGTCAAGTAGATGGTGACCATCAATATCACAAAGTTTTGAGAAATACGGTGGTCGATGAACTGATAAAAAATGAAAAATTGCATTATGAAAAATTAGTCGATAACAATGAAAATGGCTCCAAAAGAATGTGGAAAACATTGAAAGAATTGATAGGTAATAAAAAAAAGACTATTGGTATTACTGAAATAGAATTATATGACAATACTATAACTGATGAAAACAAGATTGCAAAGGACTTGAGTAATTATTTCGTTGAGAGTGTTGAACAAATTATTAATGATATAAATGGTACTAATTTCAATTCAGATGTAGAGAATGATAATACCACTTCTTGGAATGAATTTGAGGTAGTGAATTTTGATCAAGTAATAGCATTATTATCAACTTGGATGGAAATGAGGGTTCTAGTAATGAAATAAATGCCGAGTTATTGAAATTAGCGTAGAATATTGACCACAGGAAAATTCTCAATACGTTCAAGAGTTCGCTCAAATTAGGTGTGGTGCCAGATGACTGGAAAATAACGACTATTCCTCTAATTCCAAAAGTTAAGAGAAGTAAAAAACCAAAAGATATGAGGCCCATAAATGCACTCTTCTGTATGAGCAAGTTCTCGAGCAAATTGTTAAAATAAGATTGGAAAATTATGTGGAAACGAATGATTTACTACATGAAAATCAGTCGAAATTTAGAAAAAACTTTTCTTGCGAGACAGCATTGCAAAATTCATTTATTGATTGGAGACGGTCATTAGATAAAGGTCAATATACTGGTGTAGTATTCATAGACTTTGCCAGGGCTTTTGAAACGATCAATAGAGATTTGATGATTCATAAACTTCAAAAATTCGAGATTGGGGGCACAGTTCTGAATTGGTTCAAATCATGCCTGGGAAATAGAAAACAGCGACTAAAATTCAATAACATATTGTCGAAGGATATTGATGTTAATAATGGAGTTCCCCAGGGCTCAAAATTGGGACCTTTGTTATTTCTTTTGTACGTTGATGATGTTTTTGCTAAAATGAAAAATCTGGGTATTGAATGTAAAATGTTCGCGGATGACATGAAATTATATCACAGTGGTTACAGCATCAAAGATATTGAAACTAAACTCAACCAGGGTCTCGGAGTATTATCGGTGTGGATGAAAAAAAATCAGTTGAAAATTAATGTTCAAAAATCAGTTTACATGGTACTGCATGATCAACGTATTCCTAATATTCGTGGTGAATACAAGCTAAAAATCGACAATGAATTGCTCAATGAAGTGAGAAGTACTAAGTACTTGGGAATAATTATAGATGATGATCTGACGTTCGATGAGAATGCTAAGTATGTAGCAAAAAAAATCTTGAAAAAAATTAATCTCCTATCAAGACTCAGTGACAGTACCGCAAATTTCACAAAATGTACAATATTTAAGTTAATTATTCTCCCACACTTCGATTATTGTAGCTCCATAATGCTGAATTACAGGAAACACAATATTGATATTCTGCAAAAATTACTAAACAGTGCGATGAGAGTGATACTTAGAGTAAATCGGTACACAAGTATCAAATTAATGCTAGACACACTCGAATGGCTCTCAGTAAGACAAAGAATTATGTACAACTAGGGATGGTTGATATTAATCGATTCATCGAATTTCTCGACAGTTTTTTTCAAATAATCGATTCTTTTCACTCGATGTTTTGTGTCGATTATTCATCGATGTTCGATGCTTTTCGCCCAACATCGATACTCTCCTGGCGCCATCTATGAGTGAAAGGTATAATTTATCTGCTCATTATCGGTAACTAAGGCATCAAAAGTTTGAGAGGGTCGTGACTCTTAAACATTGTTTAAACCGCGATTCTCTGATGCATTTCGGGCCTGTCCCTGTTTACGAGCAGTGCCATATCAGAAACTGTCACCTATTCAAGGAATATGATCGCAGGGAGAATGTATTCTATGAATGGTAAGTATTAGAATAAAAAATAAAATTGAAAATGATTTATCGTTATCATTTCATCCTCCTAGTTGACGTACCTCATCACCGAATTCTCAATATTTATTTTCAAATCAATGAGCAGCCTCCTTTTGCGATATTCAATCTGAATTTGCAATAATATTTGTCACCAAAACGTACGTTTCTTTAAATTTCACAGTCACTGCATATGTGAAATTTACCTGTGAATTCTTGTTCGATAATCATGTATTTATGTTCAGATAATGATGCCGAGGCTCGAAGATTTATCCTACGGTTAACTAAAGGGGAGACATCAGAAACAATGATGATGAAATCCGGGTTATTTGGAGGTCCCTCGATAGCATTGACTTGTAAGTATTGAGCTCATTTTCCGAGGTGAATCATGTATTGACTGCTATTCATATTTATTTTCAGTAAATGGAGCAATACCAATTATCATTTGTTACGAGTGGTTTTAGCAATAGTCCTCGAATGGTCTCTTAATTTTTCCCACTTGTGTTCACCAACTGTCCAATAGGATATTAATTATTTCCTCCGTGACTAGCTCGATTGCGGAGAGCTCACGGGTGGATCCACTCGATTGTACGGGATTTTCAGGGATATTAGAGGGTAACTTTCAAATAATAACAAATGATAATGTTTAAACTGATCATATAATGTTCCAGATAATAATGAATTTAAAGGTTACTTTGGGTCCGCTCGCGAAGCTATTCTTTTCCGCGATATTTCCCAGTGGACACCCGGAGGTGTCCACTGGTCGAGAGTAATCCCCGGAGTGTCGAGACTTCAGCATTTCGTCTCGTACGTTGCAACCCAAAATTGCTGGATGAGCATTCTCACGCTTTAGCCACTCTTTTCCATAAAAAGATGGCAAAGCAGATTCTCACAGTCTAACAGCTCTGTCAGATGAACTGGACTCCTATTCGCGACCGGAAATGCTTATCCCGCATCGTCGATGACTTTTAATTCACCAAAATTCTGTGATTTTATTTCTCTCATCTTTTATAAGATAGAAGACGAAAGAAATATGCGACGTGTGATTTCTCCACACGTCACACATTATTGTATTGAATGAAGAGCAGATTAAAAAAATTGCCATTCCCAAAGAAAAATTTTTTCCCATTCTTTCCTATCTCTCCATAAAAATGAATATTTCTGGGAAGTACCATCAGAATAAGTTGAGGAGGGAGGTTATTGAAGCATAAATCTCAACGGCTTTCGTTTATAGTTGCACCAGTTTATGAAGTTGGCAGCATGTTTGCATCATTTCAAAAAATTGGTAACATTGACTGGAATACGATGACTAAATTATTGGAAATTTTTAGACTGCATATTCTTGGATTCATTCCTACGAATCCATTCCGAATAGATTGAAAATTAATCTAATATTTAAAGGAGTCTGAAAGAAATATTTAATAATAGTTTAAACAAAAAACAATGGATTTGGCGCAGCCGGGTGACGGTAATTTTTTCAAATCAAAATTAGGTTTCTAAAATCAACTGCGTATATAAACATAGCCAATCGATGAAATTTATACCACCGGCGTCTCTTGACATTTTTTCGAAAAAGAAAATATTTTGAGAAATATTCGCACATGGATTACGTAATTTATTACTTTTTTCGAAGAATCGACTGGGGACGAGAGATGATACCGAATTTACATTCAAGTGGATGAAGGAAGTTCCGTAGAAGTTGATGATTTATTTCTCAGGACATTCATCAGACTGAAAAGTTCGTAATTATGAATATGTCCAATCACCATTTTTGTCAGATGAACTTGAATGCAGTAATTTTGTTTCATGTAGGGGATGATGCTTGGACGTATGAGTATTTCAAGAGCCGAAATCCAGATATGAAAGTATTATGGCGATCATTGGATAATGTGGATTTGTATGTGTGTTTTTATACTCGGAAAACACTATTGATCATTTGATGAACAGATATGCAATGCCTTTCATCCTGTTGACAGTCTTCCAGTGAAAGCTCCAGATTCACAGCAGCCATCTACAGCGAATATCCTCACATCATCTCCCACAGAAAAAACTGGTACAAAAACCTCAAAAATGCAATTGGTATAATCTGTTTGTTCTCTTAAAGAAAACAACAAATTTCCTTGTTCCAAATTCATTTTATCTCTAGGTTCATGCGGCAATCTGTCTGGAAAAGCTGAAATTCCCTCAACATCGGGATCATTCGCAAATCAGTCGGTGGTTCCATCTTCTGTATGCCAGCCATTGACTTCTAGTTGAAAAAGGTATTTCAGTATAATATCGGAGAGATGAGTGAATACTCCATCATTTAGAAGAGTTCTTCAATTTTGTCATTATTAACTGCAGTTCCAGAGATCTACCGAGAGCCAGCTTGGTGTGGAAACACTCCGAGAGAAAGATTCTGCGGGAGAAAGATTAAGCACAGTGGAAACACCACCGATTCAATGCAGCATTTGCGACGCAAGCATGAGCTCTACTTGGAAATGAAATCTACAGCACAAAAACGTCAGAATGATTCTAACTCCGAGTCAGTAGATGGTCCACCCCCAATAAAAAAGTCTAAGAATCTTTCCTCGCAGAAAAACGTCTCAAGCATAGGCAATTCTTTTGGAAAAATTAATTCTTCTCGTGGTAAGGCTCATCTTCTATTGAGATATTTCAGTAATTCATCGTTTTCCGATCAAGTGAATTTTTTTTCCTTGATAACGACATTCTAGACGGTGTGGCAGCCAATGTTATAACGCTGGCAATTTCGTATTTGATTTGCGTAGCGAAATTATCACTTTCTCTAGTAAAAAATGAAGCTTTCAAAGAATTCATGAAGATTGTTACTTCTCTCTACACTGTTCCGAGCAAAAAGACCATCACTACAAAAATCAAAGCTCGCTACGAAGTTTTGAGAGAGAATTTCAAAGCAGCAATAGCCCAAGCACATTCGTATACTCTCCCTTGTGATAATTGGACAGACGGTAGCAACACTAGTTATCTAGGTGTGACAATCCATTTCCTAATACCTGGTATGACAATGAAGACCGGAAATGTAGGAGTAATTCCACTAGATGAACGTCATACGAGTGATTACCTCCATGATACACTGAAAGCTGCCTGCAAATATTTCGGAGTAGAAACGGATAAGATTACGGCTGTTGTTTCTGATAGTGCGGAGATATAAAGCATGCTGTCCGGGAGCTTGTTGGAGGAGATCGACATCTATCTTGCTTTGCACACAGCTTTTCACATTTGGTCCCAGATACACTGAAAACTTTTGCAAGTATTACTGATATCATGAAGTCAATCAAACAAATTGTTTCTCTGACTGAGCGTAGCATCGTCGCCTCTGACGAACTTATACGTCTCCAGAAAAACGATGGGAAAAATCCTCTCAAATTCATCATGGACGTAGAGACCCGCTGGAACTACACGTTAACGATGATCGAGCGATTTCTAGAACTCGAGGAGTACGTCCATCCTGTTATGCTAAAATTCGAAGAGATCCTAGACATGCCATCGCGAGAAGAGATTGAAATTCTTGAAGATTTTGTGCTAATAATGAAGCCGGTCGAAACTGTCATTAAAGAAATTAGCGGCTGCAGTTATCCCACTTGCAGCTTCATAATTCTCATTATTCATGGCATGGTTAAGGCCATTATCTCCTGTACTCCTGTTACTGACTTGGTGAAAACATTTCAGGAGTCACTCTTGAAGAGAATCAATGAAAAATTCAAGGATTACGAGTTTCATGAATTATTTGGTCCATCAACCATACTGGCTCCAAGGTTTGAAATACTGAAAAAGAATTTGCAGGTGAAAGAAAACAGGAAAGAAAATTTGGAGAATATTAACGAGGAAAAGAGATCAAGTGTTTGAGCACTTCATGACAGCTTAGGGGAAAAGAATGGCAAACCACTGCCTTCATGTGGCCAGAGATGGTGCTGCCAATACCCGTCAGAATATTGTAGAAGAACGCCGTTGCAACTTGAGTTGATCGAGTAGCATCTCAGCAATGAATGTCAACTCTGAGCCTTGGTCAATCAGAAGCCGTGCCGTTGTGTAAGGCCTTTAGATTGGCAATTGCTAGAAGAGCTGATCGTCCGGTCCTCTTGGCCCGTTGAAATTGTGGTATTCATGATCCACGACCATGTCCACTGCCAATGGTGTCTGTAGTTCCATGAACTCACGCCATTCTTCATCCATGAGTTTCTCGTAGCACTCAACTTCCTAGATGGTTGTTTCTCTACTGTCAATCTGAGGAATATCCTTGTATAATTCATCGATTGACTGTATAACTCAGATCTGACGTGGCATTGGTTGCCCAATCCATGCCACGTTAGACCTAGGAGACTCAGAAGATGGCGTAATTCGAGGCTTCTCCGTTGCGTCTGCCCACGGTTCACTATTGAGCCCTGCCATTGATGCAGCCTCTACTGTGGGAGTAATATTCACTGAGTCCAGCATAGGGGCTGACGTCTCTGGAATCGTAACGAGTGGCTGTGTTTCCTCTGGTGGGGGTAGAAGAATGTCATCTGTTCTCTGAGTAATCTCATTGTTCATTGAATTCTCCTCATTCCCTTTCTCATCCCCACTATCATCAATTTGTACTTTGTCATTAGCATCTGCTATATCTGCAAGATAAATTATCTACAGTCACTTGTGAATAAAGATGTTCTTACCGACTGTTGGGTTCCCGTAGGGTAAGTGAAGTGTCGGTCAGTAGGTGACGCCTGACGCATCAAGCTACAAGTGAGCCGATGTCGTCAAGTGGTGGGAGAATGAGACCGCTCGTGTCGTTGAAGGAACTGAAGCGATGACTCAAGGTCGGCATTGTTTCGAAAATCGTCCGTCCTTATTCCTCTCTCGTTGATGCCCGTTCGCTGGCTATGTAAACACTGGTGTCGCTTTTCTTAGCGAGAACAATGAATATCTTCACTGATCCGCAAAAATATAGATTTTTGTGACGCGTTTTAGACTTTTAAGTCCGAATTGATGTCTTTTGAATATTCACAATATTCACTTTTCATGATTTTTCCCGAATTTTCCTCATTTGACCGTCGGGTGCTCGGGGGACCAAATGTTCGAAGTCCAGTTAAATTTTGAGAGAAAAAATGGACTGGGGAATTAGGCGTTAATAGAATTTGTAACGAGGTTCCCCGTTACAGCCATCACATCGGTTTATGCCACCTTCGGGTGGAGCTATCCAAGTGTAGAGCTCGAAAAGACTCACACATGGACAGCTAGATAAATTCTACTGTGGTGCCATCTGCGTAAGATGACACCTAAAGTTACCGTAAACTAACTGTCACGTTAGTGGGTTTTATATGCAGCTGAGGATAAGGCAGAAGCCCAGCTGAAATGCTGGCACTCCACTAGAGATGTCAGAGTTATCTCCGGGCCTAGCAGTGGTGTGAGAGGAAGAACCATGCAGGCACGCGGAGAAACCTCAAGACGAGGAGAACCAGCCTTTGCCAATATAAATAGACCCAGTGACACGGTGAGCAGTTAGTCTGCCTTGGGTAGCAGACTCGAGAAGATCGGGAGTAGTCCCTGGAACCTCCACTGCTCACTTCGGCGAGAGTGACCGTTGGTTGCTCGTAGCGTAGCTACGTGGCGTTTCCCGTGTGGATGGAGACGTCCGGTATTCTCTGGGGAACGATATATCAGAGGAATACTGCAGATGGGCTCATCCAGAGGTTATCGCGGAGTACCTAATTCCGACTTGTTCTCGCTAGAGGGACTGTGACTAGATCCACGCCCCTCTACCATAACCAGTACACTGGGTTACCGGGGATGGATTGCCCATGCCGTCCATTGGGGTCAGTGATTCTCCGAGTAATTACTAGCGAAGGTTCAGCAGGCTAGCCCGAAACTGCCCTAAGAGGTTAAGCGTGGTGAGCCCAGGGAGAACCAGCACACAGTGACTTTTGTTCATTCCTCCGGTAAAGAATAAACTGGCACCCACGCTATTGAACCGCGTGTGCGGACAGGGATGGCCGGAAGTGTGATGGGACTGGACGAATCCCGTTACAAATTATGAAAAGAGTTGAACACTGCACTGAATATTGAATATTGGTCAAAGTTGCGTTTTCATTCGGTAAAATATAGGACGAAATTTACACAGTAAAAGTCAATTGTTCTTTGGAAGCACTGCACCTCCACCGGTTGAGTGTATCGTGGATATAATTGTGAGTTAACCGTGAAAAAGCTAATCGTTTATTTTACAACTGTTGAATGTTTTTGTGAATAAAAATGGCTTAATCGGTTGAGCATAAATTTTCCAAAAAGGAAATTTATCTAATATAAAGGAAGAATTTTGCCCAACGTTTCAATGCTCGACCGATTAAGCCATTTTTATTCACAAAAAAATTATAAAACGGTCATACACTTTAAACATTTAAATATTCACGGCTAAAAACAACACAATGGAAGGCTCCTTCTTCAACACCATCAACAGAGACTATGGACCAGAAGTAAAAACACTTCTAAAAAAGCTCATGAATCTCTCATGTAGAGAAATCAATCTGAAAGCAAGAAGAAACTTCTTACTTTCATCCAGAAAAGAAGGAGTAATCCCAAAATTCATAAGAGATAAGTGCACTCATAATTTTTATTTCTTATTTTTTGATTCCAAACAAAAATTTGAAAATACATTAAATTTATTCCAAAAAAAGATTCTAAACATAATAATTAGTGATTGCGTTAAAGAAATTAAATTTAATCATTCTGAAAGTGTTAAATTAAAAAATATTCTTGAAAGACTAATCCCAGTTGGTCTTTTACAAGACTTCTTAGCCTGACAAAACATTAACAATAATAATAAATGGGATCTGATGAAAAGCAATTTTGATAAAAAATTAAAAAAGTTACTAGATAAAAATATTAATGATTTAATAGACTCGAGAGTTAACAATACTTCAATTGAAAAAAGACCTGATGACAATTCAAATTACAATCATAAAAATATAACGAATGGAATTCATGACAATTTAGATAATAATGAGAACAGTATAAAACTATCAAACGACAATTGGTTAATCAATTTATCAAAAAGAACAATACCACCAAATATTAAATCGATCCTCTCTTTAGGCAAAAATTTTGGCATAAATGATTCTATAAAAAAATTCCCTCTATATGATTATATCACTGAAATTGAAAACAACATACACAAAGTAAATGAAAAAAATAGAGAAAAATTCAGAAATTCTTTTGTAAATATTCTCACTAATCACATTAATTTTCTTAAAAACAAAAAACCAGATAAATCAATTTCATTATTGAATGAATCCATGAATAAAAGCGTCCAAAATATTAATAACAAATGAGTAAAAACTTGGTTTGATAATAAGTACATTTCAAAAGAAACATTCAGTCACCTTAAACAAAACATCTCATATTCCCCATGGTTATACCTCTTACCAAAAGTCCACAAACCCACCCTAAGTTTCAGGCCAATAGTATCTTCGATAAATGGTCCTCTACATAAACTAGCAAGATATCTTCATGAAATCCTCTACAACCTAACAAATAAGCATGATGCTTTCATAAAAAATAGCTTAATGTTTAAGGAGCAAACAAAAAATGTAAATATCCAAAAAAATCATGTGTTAATCTCCCTTGATGTTACTTCCCTATACACTAACATTCCTTTCGAATTAGTTGAAAAGGCTATTGAAAAGAGATCAAAAGTAATCAAATCAAAGATTCCAATTAAGGATATTATACATGCAATTGAAATAATAATGGGCAAAACACATTTCAAGTTCAATAACAATTTCTACAAGCAATACTATGGCCTTCCAATGGGTTCACCTACAGCAGGCACTTGTGCTAATCTTGTAATGCAAGACTTAGAAGAAACATCTATTGAAAAACTAAGTTATAAACCAATTTTTTATTACAGATATGTTGATGACTCTATTGCTTGCATTCCAAGAGAGAAAGTAGATGAAACACTAAGAATTTTCAACCAATACCACCCCCGATTAAAATTCACTCACGAGTTAGAAGATAATGGTAAAATCGCTTTCTTAGACTTGTTATTGATCAGAAATAACAATTCTCTTAACTTTGATTTATACAGAAAACCTACTTGGACAGGTCATCAGGTCAATCAAAAAATTCCATTCGAAAACCTGGGAAATAATGGAAGAAATTCTTTTCTTAAATGGATATCCCAAAGAAATTGTATCAGAATTTGCAAAAAAAAAAATTAAATTTCTAAAAAATAAAGATAAGAGAAGCATTGACGAGCAAATCAATGATAATAACACTCCAGATTTCAAAAACACAGTTATCCTTCCCTATTCAAGCAATCTAACCCAAAGATTAAAAAGACTTTTCAAAAAATATAATCTAAATATTATCTCAAAAGTGCAAAATAAACTAAGAAACATAATTGGCAATCAGAAAAACAAAATTGAAAAAAACGAAAAACCTGGAATGGTTCATGAAATACCATGTTCTGACTGTGACGAGATTTACATTGGGCCAACAGGAAGATATCTTGGAGAGATAATATGGTCATAAATATACTTTATGACATGAGATTAACAATACAGCTCTTTCTGATCATGCAAAATCATTGAAACATAATTTCAATTTTAAGGAAACAAAAATTTCAACCATAGAGGAAAATAAGAAGAAAAGAGAAATAAAAGAAATGATTTTCATTAAAAAATCAATAGATAAGACTGTGAATTTCAGAACTGATATAATTAAACTACCAAGAAATTACAATGCAATAATAAATTATAAATAATTTAAGTTCTTATCGCAATAACATGACTGTGATCTTAAGGTTAATATTTTAAAATTTTATATAACTGATGATTAATAATAATGAAATAGCCTTTTTTCATTAAAAAATTTTAGAATCAATGGTTGCGGGTTCGAATCCAAGCCGGAGCAACTTTTTTTTCCATATTAATGTTATTTCCAATACTATTCGAGCTGATTTATCTCGTAAAAGCCTTATAATTCAATAGTAATTAGTGTTGGACAATTGTTTAAACATTCTACAGCCTCATTGTATGGAACAGTTCACCCTCAGTTCAGACTTAGATCTGAGTGCTGGAGAAAGCCTCAGTTTCCAACCTTGGAATGATCTTATCATTCTAAGGCTCATCAAAGCTTGTTTCAGCCTTGTCATCTGAGCCTTAGACTACTCAGCCTCAGTCTTGGGCTAAGGCTGAGCAAGGCTTGTTCCGATCGTCAATTCCAACCTGGGTAGTGGGGATTAGGGTGTTTCACTGGAGCGACTATTTTTTTTTCGCGGACACCCCGAAATATTGTTGACGAGGCCAAAATAGAAATTCTGTCAAAATTTGAGACCTTAATTTCAACTTTAAGGACTTCCTTTTTCATTTTGAATTTTTCCCATTTAAAAAGCATGTATTGCGGATCAATTTTTTTTTTAATTTCTATAACTTTGCCGAATTTTACGCAATCATATTTAGAAACACATGGTTTCTCGTAGGGTTTCGAATATTTTTCGAACGAACTTTGGAAAATTTTTTTCCAGCTTGAGTCAGATCCATTTTATTAGCTCTAGATGTCTCTTTTTGTGCTTTTTCCACATATTCGTTAAGATGGTGAGAAAACGGCTCATCTTATCGAAAAAATGTAGATACGAAATTTGTAGGAAATTGAATTCTCTACAAAAAATGGTCTGTTCAAAACGTAGCTATTTTTCCCGCGTAATTTGAGCATCAACCATTGGTCAGTTAGTCAACCGAGCCCAGTGGCGCTGGGCCCGGACTAGAAGACGAACTCCCCCCTCTCCAACTACCTCACTCTCGACCGAACGTTCAACTAAGACGCTGCGTGTGCTTTTTTAATCGCGAAGTTATCTCTAAATTTCTCAAAGTGTTAATTACGGTTAATTCTCTAGTTTTTCTCTATTTGAAAGTTTAACGAAAATTCAACAAAGACAATTAATATTTAAAGACATTCAACAATTAATTTATTCCTCAAGTGAAGTGTATATTATCTCTAAGACGAGCGAGTGTATATTATCTCTAAGAGGCTTTTGTCCGTTCGAATAAACGGTTTTGCCTTGCGGCTCATTGTACTCAGTGCATTTTCAACTTTTTCACCTAACAAAAAACCGCCTCCTACAATCCACCCGGAAACTCCACTAAAAAACTCATTGTGCTAGAAACATGGTCTTCATAATTATATCAATAGCACGCATAGCTTTTAAGATATAAGCAGTTGTATGTATTATCATTGAGAAAATTCGCTTCTCATCGAGAAAAAATCATTTTAAATTTAATTAGATAACTGTGAATGATTTCTTCGACACACTGGTTTTTTGTTATAGTACTCAATAAGCTATATTTCGGAGAAAATATTTCATAATTGTTATTAATTCCGGGAGAAACTCGAATTCACAGAACGTCTTCAATAAAATAAAATCAACTTAAGAGTAGTATTTTTTTTGAGTTCTTAATAAACTAGTAAATAACCAAAAAATAACTCATGAACGTTTTTAAACATTCATATTCCATTAATATTAGATAATGTGTTTTTTGTACAAGTGGGATAATTCTTTCTGTGGCCATGAACAATCTGTAAAATATTTTGTCTGTCATCGTCATCATGGGTTAAACATTCATTGTATTTTTCGATCAAGGCTACTCCTCTCTCTGCAACATCATTGACAACTTTTAAACATGAAAATGTTTCCAAGCATTGCTGATAATCATTATCAGTTTCCCAACTGCTGGGATCATTGTAAATGAAGTCGTGTGGTAATTCAAATGCTTCAAAGATAAAAATTGACTTCGAGCTTGCAGAATCACAAATTTCTTTAGTTTCAAATGTCTTGAATTTGTCTTTGTCAATATTTAAACGTTTACCTTTAATATTAAACGACTCATTAGACTTGATTGAATTAACAATTTTCATTTTTTGTTCTCGCGTTACATTAGAATGAAAAAGAGCTGAGCAAACCAACTGTTCATGTAAATACCAGAGGTGTCGAGCCAATTTTGTAAGTGCAGCATCAGCGATCTTTGGATGAACATTCTTAAATTTCAAAAGATTCTTGAATAGTTCAAGATCGTTATTGGGAGCTTTAATTGCGCAAGGTGCTTGGAACCAAGCTTCAACATACAAAGAGATTAGGAAAAAACAAATTTCACGTGATGAAAAATTTTCAGCAGGTCGCATTTTAAATTCACTTCGAAACATGTACATTTTGAAACAGTAAAGTGCTTTTGATAGCCATCTAGCATGGTGCATTGCACCAGGAGCTCTGGAGTTCACTTCGCTTCTTGGTACAGCTCCCAAAAATATTTTGCAAAGTATCAACAGTTCCTTGTAGTCATCTCGAGCATGATGAATCTAATGAAATAAAAATAGAAAACAATAGATATGAACCCCTCTATAATTTTATCTTCACTATTTTCTTCAATTATATTTGAATTTTTAATTTTTCAATGTACCTTAAGCTGATTGTTGAGAAAAATAACTTTTTCACTTTTCATATCCATCAGAGCGGATTTGATATTATCATCTTCTATACCGATTTTATACATTGATTTATCAATTGTTTCCCACTCCTTCTAGAAGCGCTTGAAAATGGGCACATTTGGTCCATTTGTAGCAGGCCAAGCAGTTTCTATCACCGCTCTCAAGATTATTAACTTCCCGATAAGGAAGTTATTGTATTTGCCCCGAAAATCATTTTTCGATTTTTCATTAGCTCTCGATGTTTCAAGATGTTGACATGAATTCCTGACATTTTTACGGAAGTGTCTGTATGTATGTGTGTGTGTGTGTGTGTGTGTGTGTGTGTGTGTGTGTGTGTGTGTGTGTGTGTGTGTGTGTGTGTGTGTGTGTGTGTGTGTGTGTATGTGCGTATGTGACGAAATTTTGGCCAACGATTGCACTGCCATTAATTATCCGATCAAAATTTTTTTTCATGAAATAGAAGTATCTCTATGTAACTTAGCCCTGATTAGATCATGAGCCAGGTCAGCTCATTGGTTTCTACGTTTTTTAAGGAAAAGTGATGAAAAAACTACTAAATTCGTGAAAAATTCGGAATTTTTGATTAAAATACATCACTAGTGGAGGTTGTTGGGGCAAAAGGGACCATCCTGGAGTAAAATGAAACAGGGAGGGAGGGAGGGGGGGGGGGGGTCTTATGGCAAAACGGACGACCCTTTCACCTCATAAAGAGAATCTGTAGCCAATCTATGAACGAATCGGGAAGTTTTTTTTGTGGCCCCTAACAGGTCAAACACATTCTAAAACCAACATTACGATGCTTCTCCATTCATGAACGATCGTAGAGAGCAAGTCAGAACGTACCCCAATTCGCAAGCGAGCGTAGCGAGCGAGCAATAACGCACACCTCGTTTCAGGCGTGTGATGACGACAAGCAAAAAATAATAAGTCTCTTCCCAATTTTCTAGCTAACAAAGCACATGTGCCATTCGAATCACCTGTAAATTTGAGAATCAAACGATAAGTAAATTGATTAATGAGTTGATCAAAATAGAGTACACTAGATAGATGACATAAATGAGCTTTTGTATAGGAAATTGGTTCTTTTCAAAAAATCAGTTTTTTTCATGTTTTCCTTCACAATTTAACTTTTTACAGTCATTTTACACATTTTCTAACATAATAAATTAAATTAATCAAAATAGCTATAACAATAAATTTTATATGAGAAAAATAGAGTCAGTTTTATCCGGTTTATCCCACTGTTTTGAATTGTTGAGGGAGAGGGAACGTGGTGTGTGGTGAGAAGCAGCAAAGAAAAATTATCGATTATTTTTGCGAATTGAAGACATTTACATGAGTCAGACAGAGACCGGTGGAGTTGGAGGGGGAAGTATTGGGAAGAAGAACCATTGTAGCCTTCTTCTACCTAGTGAGTCTCCTGGTGTTGCTATGATGGTTAACTTTGTTTCTTTCTCTCGAAAAAAGAAAAAGTGTAGTGTCTCAATGGATTACCGGTGGATTTACAATTCCAGATGAGTAATTTCGAAATTTTCTAAATCTGAATTAAAATTATATGCGTTTTTCAATTTAATTAAAATTTTTTTTTTTTTGAATATGTATGATAAAATTAATTGGTTGATATCTTGATTATTGACTAGGGAGAACAAAAGTACGCATTTTTTATGCTCTATGTACTTGTTTCCTGAAAATTATTGAAAATTAAATTTTTGAAGCTCAAAGAAGGTGAGCGGTGGTTTTTGTCAATAAAATTCTTCAGCAAAATCCCGTGAGTTGTATTAGGGTAGGTTGTGGAGGTTCTTTTGAGGCCTATGCACCACTACGTCCCCGTCGTGGCCTCGGGTAATGCAAAACGTGGTGATAATCTCAATTTTTTGTAGTTTCTGATTCTTCGTTATTTTTTTTGGGTTATGCTTCCCAGGAAAAAGTAGGTTGTAATTTTCTGAAAATTTTAATTAGGATGTTGTTTTGGCTTCGCGCTGCGTGACCGACCCCCAGACAATAGAAAAACATCAAGAATGTTCAATTAACTATGTCCAAAAAAATTTTGATTTTTGGAACTCATCTCCTCTACTGATACCCATAAATGCTCCAAGAACTTCTTCATGTAGCTTCTGAGATTGTATAAAATAGTAGAAGAATTAATTTTTAGTTACCAGTGTTGACGTTAGGTGTGTCACAACACATCGTTTCAATTTTATCTTGTAAATTCCATTGAAGTGAGATTTCATGAATTGTTTCAACATGCTCAACGGCACTCGAATCATGGGGCATTAGCACACCCAATCATTTTTCGGTATTTACGCCCGTCACTAATATTGGAAGTCTCTCTACTTTTATCGTTGAAGAAGTGGGTAACGATTTCCCATCCCAGTGAAGAGTGAGGCATTCCGGAAAATTTGTATCATTTTTAATTGACTCAATGATATTTTCCCGAAATATTTTACGTTGATTATGTATTGTTGAATGACTCAGGTTATAATCATTAATATTTAAACCTAGATTATTAATAATAGCAGAAGTGAGAAACATTGCTTGTCTGTCGGTTATCTGTGCTCTATCGAATGTAGCAACTACTTCTGGAGTCATAATATCTATTTTCCTGATTTTTGCTTTTGGCAATTCATCCTCGAAGTCTGAATGACCTCGCTTCGAATCACTGGCATTTGATGACTGGCTAGTTTGCGATGATGATAACGAGGATTGGCTTAACTTTTGGCTTGAATCTGGGAAAGTATTGATAAAAGTTGTGAGACAGTAATATACAATTCATAATAAATAAAAATATGTAAATTGAGCTTACATTGTTAATGACAAATGATAAAAAGAAATTGTAATTTTTTTAGTATATTAGAGGTTCATAATTCCTGTCGATAACATATAATTGCTCACTTCCTATTTCGTCATCATTAGCTTGGTCTCCTTCTGTGACTTCATCTTGATCTTCGGCGATTTCCTGGTTAACACTGGGTATTTTATTGATAACTAGAGGCGAACATCTGTAACTTCCTCACTCTTGACTTTTCAATAAAAAAAGTTTGGTAATTTAGCAGTATAGCTCTGCCAACTGAAAATTAGTGTTTTGAGGGTTTTCTTTGCGATTTTTTTCATCCGTCATGTTCAGTGCACCTATTCTAGGCTCGCATTGAGTTTAATTTCTGAAAATTTTGATTACAAAAAATTTTTTTTTTTTTTACAAAATAAGTGGAGTTGTGAATTTCGAGTCAAAAAACTTGAATTTTATTCATTGCGTTCAACAACTCAATGAATATATCATTCTTGCTTAATTAAATTTTATTTTGGAGTAATAGAGAAAAATATTAAATTTAAAAGAGAGTAGAGTTCACTGTTTTGATTGAGTGTGGGAGAGGGGGTAGGATGAGAGGTGAGGTAGTCGTGAAATAATCGATTTCTTCCTGACAAAGACAGTTGGTGTGAAAACACAATGATAAACAGAGACCAATGGTCTTAAGAAAACGGCAAATTTGGTAATTCAACCAAATGAGCCTTTTCTAGACCAGTATGATTTTGG
The DNA here is from genome assembly GCA_963942555.1 of Aleiodes leptofemur. NCBI lineage: Eukaryota > Metazoa > Arthropoda > Insecta > Hymenoptera > Braconidae > Aleiodes > Aleiodes leptofemur. Next base: position 10,529,277 of record OZ012612.1, read on the forward strand.
TTCTCTGCAGTGAAACATCAAAACTGTGTGTTTTGTAATAAAAGTTAGTTGCCACCACTGCGAATGGTTTTTTTTTGGAAAATCCAAATTTCAGATGAGTATTTCGAAGTTTCATTTAATCCGTATTAAATTTATTGAGGTTTTTTTTCGCTTTTTTGTTTTTTTCGTTTCAATTTCTATGAGGTAATTTTTGATTGATATTGTTCCACGCGATGTGTACAAGTTATTGACTAGAGAAAGAAGTACGCATTTTAATGCTCTATGTACTTGTTTTCTTAATAAATTGAAAAATTAAAATTTTTAATGCTCAATGAAGGTGAGCGGTGTTTGAGTCAATAAATTTCTTCATCAAAATCCCGAGTGTCGCATAGGATAGGTCGTGATAGGTTTTTTTGAGGCCTATGCACCACTACGTCCCCGTCGTGGCCTTGGGTTACGCAAAACGTGGTGATGATCTCAATTTTATTCATTGGTTTTTTTTTGGTTCAATTGGTTAGGGACTTCCAACAAAAGTTCGTTGTTTTTTGGCAAAAATTTAATTAGGATTTTGTCTGCCTGCCTCGAAGTCTTGCCACCGACCTCCGCTACATCATAACACATCAAGTCTATTCAAAAAATTTGGAAAAATAATTAAAATTTTTATAATATTTGGCAGAGTGAAACTGATAAATTACCAAAAGTTTCGTTTCAGACGGCAAATTTTCAACTTCAGATGAATTTGAGACATCGAATAACGTATCTAATCTCACTTTGAATTTCTCAATTTTTTCAATATGCACACGTGTTTTTTTACCTTTCGAATTTTTTTCTAAATCTTGATAATTTTTATAGAAATTCTCCAACGTTTTGATCTTATATTGTGAGCGAGTCGTTGGAATGGAGAATTTTCTCCAAAGATCATTAACTTCACGAATAGCTTCTGTTGAACTTCGTCTAATAGTTAGTTTCAACAATTGATGTTTATTCATAAAAAAATTGATAACTTTGTGATATGTAGGCAGTTTACTTTCATTCAAATGATTTCTTGTGAAACCAATCAAATAATTGAATATTCTGTTACCAATTTTTTCACTCATAATTATTGAAATATTTTATCCAACAACAAATTTATCTTAATTGAGAATTAATTCATTAAAAATTTAACAAACAGAGAGCAAAGACAAAATGACCAAAGAGTGATTTTATACATTTTTACGAGGTTAGAGCTTCACAGTCAATATGAAATTGAAGATTAACAATTAACAAAAATCAAACACACCAACAAAAATTAATGAGGGAGACAAAAACAGAAACTGAAGTTTCTGTTAAAAAAACGTGGCCAAGTACATGTTGCTGGGAATCCCTCTTCTTGAAAAAATGAATGAGATAATTGGAAGGAGCCAAGAATTGAAACTATTCTGCGAAGGCTGATGAGGAGGAGCAGAAACAAATACGATCAGATGGCAGATTATTTGGTAGGGAAAATTAGAAACTTGGCCTTTTCGATTCTTATCAATAACTTCAGATTTCGAAAAGGCCAAGTTTCCAATTTTCCCTACCAAATAATCTGCCATCTAATCGTATTTGTTTCTGCTCCTCCTCATCAGCCTTCGCAGAATAGTTTCAATTCTTGGCTCCTTCCAATTATCTCATTCATTTTTTCAAGAAGAGGGATTCCCAGCAACATGTACTTGGCCACGTTTTTTTAACAGAAACTTCAGTTTCTGTTTTTGTCTCCCAGATTTCATTGTTTTCTTAAATTTTTCGGAATCTTCTTCAATAAATTCGGGTTGAGGTCACACGAGCCGGACGAAAAAGGTTGGATCAAAAAACTGGGCAAAGAAAAAAGTCCCATAGCTAATTCTTTCTAAAATTCCCCCTCCGCATGGATAAATGACTGAATTAGATACACATGATTTCTCTAAAGTGTGTGAAATTAAGATGCCGAAACTCTTTTAGTTGAAAATATTCATTCGAAGAATCCGTTCCTGTTGGAAAAAAAATTTTTGACAATAAAGAAGATGGAGGATGATATTTCTTTATAAAAAAAATTTTTCCCCACATATAGTAATTCCAAAAAGGAAACAGTGCGATAAAGAATCGCTGGAATCATTAATTGCACGAATGACTGTTTGACGAAATATTTATCCGCGGAATTATTAATAGTACAACGACATTATCATTGTGAATGGAGAATTAGGAGAAATTAGAAATAATGAGGAAAATGAAAAAAGTGCATTGAACTATGGAAGAAATAATATATTACCTAACAAGTGCGGTAAAGTACTTTTCTGACGAGTGTGAGATTGCAAAACGAGCCGAAGGCGAGGGTTGTAATCCCACGAGTCCTAAAATCTTTACCGCACGTGTAAGATACAATTTTTTTACGCACAACGTGTGGAAAGTGCCACTGACCACACGCGTAGCGTGCGGAAAAAATCATTGTCAAAATTGTTCAATGTAGGAATTGAATTTGGGATGAATTAATAATCAGTAGGCCTATAAATTTTGGGGTGATTATAATTTCAAAAGTCAAATATAGACCGCTTGTATTTCCTGGAGAGTGAGAATTTCCCCGAAAAAATCCGTTTTTTTACCGAAAACCCATAAATTCACCAAATTAGAATGCATTCGATTTTTTTTTCTTATTTCTATGAATGCGTCAAATAAAATTTTCGTCGAATTTCCAATTCTCCAGGAAATGAAATCGGTCCAGAATTTATTTTTGAAATCATAATTACCCCAAAATTTATAGGCCTACTAATCATTAATTCATCTTAAATTTAATTCCTCCATTGAACAATGTTGAATATCATTTCTTCGTCTATTGTTCAATGCGATTCTTCATTTTACTCATTATCTCTAAGTTCTCCCAATTTTCTATTCAAAATGATAATGTCATCGGACTATTAATAATTCCACGAATAAATATTTTCTCAATTATTTATCCGTGTAATTAATGATCCTGGCGATTATTTATCGCACTAGTTCCTTTTCGGAATTAGTATATGGAAGGAAATTTTTTTTATGAAAACATATCATTTACCATCTTTTTTATCGTCAATAATTTCTTTTCAAAAAGTTACGGATTCTTCGGATAAATATTTCTACATACAAAAGTTTCGGCATCTTAATTTTACTACATTTAAAAATTCTTCTGTGCATCATTTTCGTCCAAATTAGCATTAGGACATTATTTTTGCGAGCAATTTTCTATTCTGACTCTTTCCCTCCAGCTAGTCTGACCTCAAGCCATAAATTCCTGAAAGTCGATAATTACTCACCAGCGAATGGTAATTTTCTTTACCGACTTTCGGATTTTACTCCTGTTTTATCGATAGACTGGCTGTCAACGAGAAAGACAGTAGTGCCAACCTTTTAAGAGAAATGTAGCTTCGAGATAATGTAATTGGCGAAAAATGTTCTGCGTTCGTTGCTATGGGACGTTTTTAATTGAATATTGATTAAAAAAAAAAAAAAAATCACCATTGTAATGCTCGATGTCGAATTAGGTGATGTAACTAAGGCTACTTTTTGCGTAGCTTGTTCCGTTTTCGAGCAATTGAATAATAAAGGAAAAAGAGTAGTGGAGGGGTAAGTTCTGTCGGGAATATATACGCTCAGCGCTCGGCCCTTCAACATGTACTTGGCCGATACGCTATAGCGTATCTGGATTATTTTCTATTGAGAATAATAACCCCCAAACAGTTTTTTCAAACTTGTAATACCCGAATTTCTAAAATATACAATAAACAGCTTGTAATCGTAAGTAAAACGTTTCAAAAATGAGAAGAAATACAAGCTTATACTGATCAATTATGATGAATGTCAATATAACACTGCTGGTATTCGCGGTGATTGAAAATGCTTCTCCAAGGTCAAGCAGTGCCGTAAACATGAAAAACAAACAGCACGAAAAACAGGACTGTAAGGAGAAAATTAAAAAATGGGTGAAATAGCCCAAGAATTTTCCATTTACATCTTCATATTACGATTTAATGACTATAATTTTCTATCAATAACGGAGTATCAATTAATTAATTTTCTTTCAGAACTTTTGCAGTAGCTCCGAATGGAAAACATTCATTTATGCTACTCCTATCATCAAAAAGTGTGAGATGAACTCAGTAATTGAAAAAAATCCTCACCTGATTAAACTTCAAGTGAATTAATTCCAATAAAAAAGATATTCTCTCCATTATAACTCATTCATCTGCTTATAACTTGAAAACCATGCGTGCTATTGATATAATTGTTAAGACCATATTTGTAGAAAATTCAATTTTCTACAAATTTTGTATTCATATTTTTTCGATATGATGAGCCGTTTTCTCAATATCTTCACAAAGATGTGAAAAAAGCACAAAAAAAGACATCTAGAGCTAATAAAATGGATCTGACTCAAGCTGGAAAAAATTTTCCAAAGTTATAGAAATTCAAAAAAAAATTGATCCGAAATACATGCTTTTTAAATGGGAAAAATTCAAAATGAAAAAAGGAGTACTTAAAGTTGAAATTAAGGTCTCAAATTTTGACAGAATTTCTATTTCGGCCTTGTCAACAATATTTCGGGGTGTCCGCGGAAAAAAGAATAGTCGCTCCAAATGAAACACCCTAGTGTGTATGTATGTATGTGTGTCTGTATGGATTTTTTTTTACTTAAAAACGGTAAAACTTCAACCGAAAAATCTCATATTTTTACTATATATTGGTCGTGATGAATGTTTTCTTTTGAGACCTCGTTGCTTGGAATTCATTCAATATTTTTCAAGATATGACCATTTTTCGATTTTTTCAAACAAATTGATTTTTCAAGTTATGTCGATTTTTATAATTTTTCATGCAAAATGTTGTTGCTTCAATAACAACCGGAAAAATTAAGATAGAAATTTCAAATTTGGCTCACATATTGGTCTCCTGAACCTTGGAGAAATATTTTTTTGAATAGGAATGATTTTTCAAACTTTCAATTTTTTCATTTTTTCTCAAATTTAGAATAAGTTCACGAATGATTCCGTCCAGATTGAGGAATAATGTTAGACACTATATTATCTAGCTGTATGAATTTTTCCAGATATTTCTCGTCATTAGTTTTCGAGTTATTTCGATTTCACTAATATTGCATGAAGAATGTTGTGTGTTCGATAAAAAAAACCCTGTAAAAACCGAAGTAGTAAAGATATAAGCTTCGAATTTCACTCATATTTTGGTTTCGATTGAATATATTGTTTATAATGCAAAGTGGTTAAGAATCAGTATAGTTGGTGTAACTGTTAAGAGCAATAAAGATAAGTATTAATATTCTACAGAAATTAATATCCATCTTGATTATCTGAAGTTCTTAACCCATATTCTTTTCAAAAACCCAGACGGAAAAATTGAAAAAACTAGTAACTAATTATAGACTTGAGTTATGTTCTTCATCTTTATAAAATTGTAGATTTTGTCATATCCAAACTTTTCGATTAATATATTTCCATTATTGTTGACTTCATCTTGATATAGTGGAAAGTTCTACGATGGAAAAGAAAAATAATATTGATATCACTCTACTGAACTGACAGAATTTGAAATTTTCCAAAAAATTTGTGGGAAACTTAAATTTTTCATGAAGAATTTCTTTGGATTGTCTATGAATTGTCTTCTAAGAGTCTGAAGCTGGTTGACGTTGGTTCTCGGTAAATACTGAATACTAACCTTTAGTAATCAAGGATACTCAAATAAATGAATGAATGAATAAATAGAACCATGAGAATATCATAACAATATGAAATCGAATAGGTATAAAAGGTGAAATCATTTCTTATCAAAAGTAATTTTATAGTTTTTTCAATAAACCGAAAATCTGGGTATTATTATTGAAGGAATATCCAAAATAAAATGTTCACTCATAGAAAGGCGCCCCTGACGGTCTTGCCATCACGGTTTGAATATTGGCAATTCACGGTGATTCATTGAACAATTCACGATAAAAATCTTATTTGTATCCAATACTTTGTCGGTGAATAAGTCGTGAATTTGTAAAAAAAATTCTCCTAGCAATCATGAGGAATATTCGTTGGGAATGCAGTTCCCAAACGGTTTCTTGGTCACGGTCGAATCACTGACGATTGACCGTGAGTTGCTGAGAAATAAACAGTCATAAACCGATTGAAGTTTGGTGTTTTCACGGTGAATGAGTAGTGAGTTTGTGCAAAACTCTCACTCGGCATCTACCAAAAAGACTTGGTGATTAGACGGTGAGAAGATCGCGGTTTTACCGACAACTCACCGTGAATTCACGGAACTTTGGCAAACTATCGTGAACTGGGAGTAAATGTAATATATGAATATAATTCGTCTCTTAACATGAACATCATTCATATTGATATTATATGAACATAATATATCACTATTAATTACCTCAATTAATAAATTCTTCATTAATAACAAATTCCAACGGAAAAAAAAAAATGCACTCGGTTGATATCGAACCCGGGACCCTGACATTGTAAGCCTATCAGTAAACCGTCTTCGCTATTCGCATTTCACACACTCAAATAAGGAATTTTGATGCTCACATATTGATCAGTGTCTTTCTGACGTAGAAGAATTGAATTCATTTGAATCAATTCGATCATTGGAAACAATTTAGTAATCACGGAAAAGCTGATTCTCGAATGTTGTCAGAATTTCAAACCCTTAAATTGAGCAGAAATTCACTAACAGACCGTGCATTCGCAGTGAATTATTCAAATTCACCATTTTTACATCCTTACATGAAATGAGTGAACGTTTCTCTATATGTTTCATATGTCCTCATTATTAACAATCGTACTCAACGCGGTAGTATCAAGAACAGAATTCTTTATGAACATTGAAAAGATGAAATTTGAAAACAGAAATAAATTTCCCACTGGCGATTCACCGACTTTCACTCCTACCTCACCGACAACTCACTCGCGTTTCACCAGCAAGTCACCATCAATCGTTGGAAAAATCACGGTCAAATAACGGTAAAAAAATGGTCGACTCACCGTCATTGTATGGTGCCGAATTTGTACAAACGCACTACTTACGCACGGCATAACGACTGCTGTTCGATGGTGAATGTACAGTGATTTGTCGGTAAAATCAAGTCACCGTCAATCCACGACTTTTTCACTGAATTTTCACCGTGATCAAAAAACCACTAGGGTTGGTAAGCTCGATTTCTGTCTTAGTAAAACGAATATTCCATGAGTGAGTGTTGTTGTTTCCACCGTGAGTCGATCAGTTTCGAATGCGCGAAATACTGTGTTTTGACCGGTGAAATCGTAACATTTTTACCGACAATTCACCTGGGATTCACGAGCTTTAGATTGGCAATTCCCTCTGTTTTACCACACAAGTATCGATGAATATTATCTTTTTAGAAAGTAATTCAGTCGTAATAATGGGATTATAAATGTTTTTGACATTCAAAGACGGAATGGGGATATGAATTATCGAATTATAGAAATTTGATTACAAAGAACAGATAAGTATTTATTTCGCAATGTAACAAAAACAATAATAATAATTCTTTTATGAATTTTAAGAGAAAACACAGCTTTATTTAAATCTTCATTTCACGCATTTATCACTGTTTCAACTCACTTATCACTGGTCATTCTTCTTCTTGATCACGTTTTTGCAGGACTTCAGCCACTCCATACCCCATCTCTTCATGTTTGCCGTTACTTCATCTTGCTTTGTATAATCTGTTATGGTTCTGTAACTTTGAAGTACCTTCATTATCTCTGAAGGTTTAAAATCATAGTATAAAGCTTCTAGCTATTCGAATGCAGTAGTGTTCATTCTATTTCTAGATTCCAGTAAAAGAACTGCTTCTTCTTCGCTTCTCTGCAGTCGAATTAAATATGTTGTGTGATCGATATCATAGATCTGGTTCACTCTCATCTCAATTAGTCTGCAAAATTTCCATTAAAAAAAGCATTTTTCTTGGAAAATCAAAAATGATAAAAGAAAAAGTGGTGAAAGAGACATAGAAGAAAGTGGGGCAGAATAGACCTCCGTGGCAATATGATCGAAGAATTATTTTGTAGAATGGAGGACTTGATGAAAAAAACTGAAAAGAAATGAGAAAATGCTCCAATATGTGAACATTGTTGGTCAATTTTTTCAAATTTTTTTATAGGATTCTTCACTCTAAAAAGAAAATCCCAAATTGTTCCCATCGGCAAGTCCATTTTGCCCCGGTTTCCCTATTTTAATTAACTTCCCGATGGGGAAGTTTATGCATTTACCCCGAAATGAAAAATCGTTTTTTTGATTGATCTTTACGTTTTGAGACCTCCACAACATTTTCTGATAGTTTTTAGGAACATGTCTGTGTGTGTGTGTGTGTGTGTGTGTGTGTGTGTGTGTGTGTGTGTGTGTGTGTGTGTGCGTGTGTGTGTGTGTGTATGTGACCAATTTTTTCGTTCACGTTTCCTCGTTAATCAATAATGCGATCGAGATGATCAATGTCGGAATCAAAGCATCTCAATATAGATCAATGTTGATGAGATTTTGGTTGAAATCGGGTCAGCGATTCCTTAGTTTTTTACGAGAACATAATCAAATGTCTTTCACAATATCTTCGGTCCAATGAGTGATCGCGTAAAAATCCCATATGGAGGTGAGAGGTGGGATCATTCGTCAGCAATCTATGTGGTTTTCAATGAAAAATATCAATTATCGAGGTATTTATGGAACCTTCCATAGAAATCCGTTGTTGCATGTTTACTATCCCCAGAATCATTGCTTAATGAATGAATAAATCAATAAACAAATGACAAATGAACCCATTTCTCACCTCAACCCAGAATTCTTACACTACCCCCAATAGAACTGAAGATATTCATTTATGGTCGTTTATATAAATATATATATATCCAAAACAATTGTAAAAAAAAAATCAAAAATTCTTAAAAATCCTAAATATCGAAATAAAATTGATTTTAGAAATGTATGTTGACAAAGGAAGGTCGGCGGAGTTCAATTCCAGGAAATTCCGGGGAAAATGTCGAAAAAAATTAAAAAAATATTGTTTAAAACGTAACCAAATTCTCAAGTCACCTGACCGGGGGAGAGGGGGGTCAGCGACACCTCGACCCTTGGCTAGAAGACGAAATCTTCCCCCTCCAACTATCTCACTTACGCGTGACCTCTCAAGAGATACGGCTCGACGTATCGTTTATAGTAAAAACTCTATAATTGTCTCAAGTGTTGATATTCTCGATTATCTCAAAGTTTATTGCAACTCAACTTGATTATATAATTATTGTGTGAAACTCAACTATTTGTCTATATATTCAAAGTGTATTATCTATCGACGAGCGGGCTTTTTTCCGAATAAAACGGTTTACCCTTGCGGCTCAGTGTAATCCAACTATTACTTTTTTTTCACTATCATCAACCGCCTCTTGCAATCCACCCTGAAAATCCACGAATAAAATCAGCACGCTCAAAACATTGGTCCTTCGAGTAGCCGGATGCGCAGGACAGTAAAAAGTGCAGTTTTTGTGAAGTGAAAAAAGGGACGCCTCGTGGTGAACGATTTTCGGGGTTCACACGAGCTATTTCAACGACAATAAAATTGGTGCGATAAATTTGAAACCCAACGAATATTATATTTGTGAGTGAGTTACTGTGCGTATCATCAAGGTCTCCGGTACTGTTTACCTTTGGACACCAACACATTCTCAGGCAGAGTAACTCACACTCAACAATAGAAAGAGCACCAAAACAGGCCGTCAACGATTGATTTCCAAAGAATAAAATTCATCTCTCAATTTGAATTAAATTCATTTTATTTGGAAAATAAAACAACGAAAAAAACCAACGAGGAGATAAAATTGAATTGAATTTCTCTCTCTACGAGGTTCGGGCATCTCTGGACATCTTCGGAAGTACGAGTGGTCTTCTATCCCCTCTCCATCAGCTTAGCTCGATTAACGCAGCAGAGACGTAAGAAGCTCCGCCTACTTACCGATTTGCAACAACAGCTGACTGCCACGCGACTCAATGCACGGTATAGTACCTCTATCTCTCTCACTCTCCACTCACATCCTGTCATTTCTCAAAATGATAGAAAGAGAGGGAATTGAGTGGACACACAACAATATTTCCCACTGAAGACTCTATTCACCTGTGGGACTCAACGACGATCTCCAACAACATCGACATCCAGGGATTCAAGATGGAATCCTGCAGACTTGAGGAATTTACACCTCCTTCAAGGTCAACTGGACACCGAACCCTGGGAGCTCAATCAGATGGTCAACGACAATCAGATCTTCAGTGGCGAAGAAATCATCAACGAATTATCTCGAGAAGCAGCGGCTAGATCAATGAGTTCAACGAGTCAATCAACAGAAAATGAGGAGTAATCTGGTGAGTCAAGTCCATATATTTTTTATACCTTGCTCCCATAAATTACTTCCTCAAAGACTCGTTTTTATTGATAGAGACATCGAAGTCATTCAACAAGTCTCCATCGTCTGCAACAAAGAGAGGTGAAATCAGTATCAGCGTGTCAACTACCCAATCCTCAATGAATGGGACTCTTCAAGAACTTCAACATCTTCAAGAACTTCAACTTCTTCGGGAACTCCGGGTTGTTCAAGGTCAACTTGGAGCCATTCACCACGGGTCCGAGCCACGAAGAATTTACGCCTCTTCTGAAGCTACAGGGACGCCGAGTCATCGAGAATCAGGCTAGAAAAGTTCGTGAATTGGAGAGCTTCCAACAACGATAGTCAACCACGCAGCTAAACAACAATTTCAATGATTTACCTCTTCATCAGCGAACAAGACGCTCAACATGACCTACAGCATGAAGAACATGCATTGCCGCAACTGGTCCAGCATCTACACAGGAAGATGCTGTGGGATCTCCAACGAAGATAAACCAACTAGCAGATGAAAATGGAGAATCGACTCCATTCACTCTCATCAACAAGAGGTCATCAACTCGGAAGTTCATGCTCCATCAACAGGAGCCCAGCTGACCTTGAGGAATTTACGCCTCCTTCAAAGTCATCTGAGCGGCCGAGTCCACCGAAATCCAACAAGTCAAAAGACACGAGAAAATGGGTGACAGTCACTCTCTAGCGACTACTCTATTCAGAAGCCACAACTGAGCGCCCATATACTCAATGGACTGTCATCATTCTCGTGTAGGTTAATCTCGATAAACTCAACAGGTCTTCAACTAGCTGAAGAAGACAAATCTCCAGTCTGATTCAGAAGGCATCAACAACGAACACGTCAACAACGGAGACATCAACCGAAAAAAGCTGACAACTATGGGCAAATCATCAGGAATGAAGTTGTCCAGCAAGTCTCAAGCAAGTTAGCTGACGCCCAACCATCAAGATCAGAGTCCAATGATCAGAACAGTTAGCAGAAACATCAACTGTAATGTTCATCTCTAGAAGACCCAACAAGGCTGACACACGGGTGGCTTCCCGTGACAGAAATCATCAAATCAAACTACATGGTCCAGGGAGCATTTACATCTCTAGACAATCATCAAGAGGGAGACCAACAAGATGAGGATCAACAGAAAGTCATCAAGAGAACATTCAGCAGCCTTCCACTGCTGAATGGGGGGAGGATGTTTAAAACGTAACCAAATTCTCAAGTCACTTGACCGGGGGAGAGGGGGGTCAGCGACACCTTGACCCTCGACTAGAAGACGAAATCTTCCCCCTCCAGCTACCTCACTTACGCGTGACCTCTCAAGAGATACGGCTCGACGTATCGTTTATAGTGAAAACTCTATAATTGTTTCAAGTGTTAATATTCTCGATTATCTCAAAGTTTATTGCAACTCAACTTGATTATTTAATTATTGTGTGAAACTCAACTATTTGTCTATTTATTCAAAGTGTATTATCTATCGACGAGCGGGCTTTTTCCGAATAAAACGGTTTTGCCTTGCGGCTCAGTGTAATCCAACTATTACTTCTTTTCCACTATCATCAACCGCCTCCTGCAATCCACCCTGAAAATCCACGATTAAAATCAACACGCTGAAAACAAATATTTTTTCCCAATGATACGTCAGAGGAATTATCGGGAAGTTCTTAGTGTGATTGAAAGAATCACACTCATTATAATATATATTAACTAACTCATCACAGTCAGCTCATGAGCGAGCAATAACCCACACAATTCGCAAGCGAACGGAGTGAGTGAGCGTAGCAAACGAGCATCTATGCACCTCTAGTTTCTATGTTTGATTTTATGAAAATCCCTCAAAATCAGTGAAAATATTTGAAGTAGGATTTTTCTTACCATTTTATGAAAAAAATGAAAAAATTTCCGATTGAAAACATATTTTTAAATCAGTTTTTGTGAATTTCTGAAAAAATCTACCTTTTTATGGTAAATTAAGAATTTTTTCCAGAGTGAAGACCATAGCGAAAAAATTTGGAAAAACTATACAACAATGAAGACATATTGGAGCATCGTCTGAATTTTTTCAAGATTTTTTCAGATTTTTTCACCAAGTCCTCCACTTGAAAAAAAAATTCTAAAGCTGCAAAATCCTTAAAAGGTGAGAAAATAAAAAAAAAGTAGAATGAAGGTTATTGTGAAATGCTAATTACCGTTTTTTTTGTCTTTAGAATGAAAAAAAAATGTGTTTCATTAGTTTTTACCTTTAAAGCTCTGCAACAGAGCAAACAAGATCCAAAGTATCAAATCTCGTCTCCATCGTGGCTAGGACATCAATAACAATGCAATGAAACTTTGACAGATGTATGCAAGCTCATGAGTCTACGGTTTAGGTTAGGATTCCTCTTTCCGCATGATTTAGTGGCATGATCGCTTCAAAATGGTGTATTGTTCTTGTTCTTCCCTTTTTTAAAGGTATCTCGGAAACTAAGCAGGATAAAGACATTTTTGTGGAACATTTTTCGTAGAGAATTTTAAGGGCTACAAAAAAAGTTTTCACTAAATTTTCTCTGTCTCGCTTAGTTTCCGAGTTCCTTTTAAAAAATGAGTGATGAATAAAAAAAAATGAGATTCAGTGAATTTTTTGTTTTTAATGTTTAATGTTTAATGTTTATTCATTTAAGAGGCTCCAGGCTAAAATGCCCATCGGAGCCAATAAGATTGAAATAGACAAAAAGTAATCACATTGAATTGTGTATGAAAAATATATAAATAATTAACAATTGGTACTTGCATCACAACAAAAATAATAGAACTTTGAGGTATCACAGAAATATCAAGTAGTTCCTAGTTAAATGAAATCTATACTATTAATGAAAGCTATTATTGAAGCTCGATTTTGACAAATGACTCGCAATCACAATAAATGCAACTATCATGCGTTCGTTAGTTATTTATCACAGCACGGATCTCCTGATTCATCAAAAATTGGGAGCACAGTTTCTGAAATTGTTCTATTGAGCTAGCAGAAGTTATTTCAGAAGGCCATTGATTCCAGAAAATTGATGCAATTGTAAGAAAAGACTTTTGATGAGATGAAAGTCTCGATGTACGAACATAGAGTAAATCGTCACGATTATTATGACGTAATCGTGCATTCAAAACTTGAAATTGAAATTCATCAGTAAATGAAGTTTTGTGATTCAGCTTGATTGCTTTATAAATAACGGTTGTCGCAAGCAAAAGTCTTCGACTTCCGATATTTAACCATTTCGTTGGCGTCTGGCTTCAGAGACATGGTCATATCGATGTAATCCAGCAACAAAACGAACACAAGCATTGAAAGCTCTTTGTAGTTTATGATTTTCATGTTCCGATATATCTGTAAGAGCCAGTGCACAATAATCAAAAATAGGGAGAATCAAAGCAACTACCATTCGTCGACGTAAGAACTCATTGAGGAGATCTCCATTTGCTCGGAATCAGCGCAATGATCTGAACACATGGATGCATATTGATGATACGTGTTCTGTCCACTGCAAGTGCGGAGTCAAAAGCATGCCTCAATATTTAATGATATTCACACATTGGAGCGTGTGCTCATTTAATTTGATATCAGGCCAGCTATCCATTTTCAAATACGATGCATGTTTGAGTGTATGGAATACCATCAATTGCGTTTTTTGTGGATTGCAGCGAATACCATTATCGGAGCACCAGGCAGATAACCAATCAAGATCATCATTCAGGAGATTAATAACAATATCATCTTCATGTGGATGACAAGTGACATAAACTACTGTGTCGTCAGCATAGGAGATATGTTTTGCAGTTCTAAAACAGTTGATCATATCAGAATGCCTATAATGTATATAATAAAGGGCCCAGAATACTACCCTGTGGCACCCCTCTTTCTACTCTTTTCCATTCAGATTGCCTAGTTCCATCGATTACTGATAGAGATCTATCCGATAAATATGACGCTATCCAGTGAAGAGGCAATTCTCCGAAATTGAAGTTTCGAAGTTTCTCCAACAATCGACTATGAATGACTGAATCGAATGCTTTGGAGAAATCTAGAAATATTAAGATCGTAATCATTTTGCTATCAAATCCTTGAGGAATATCCTCCAAAAGACGTAATACTGCATCTTGAGTTCCTAACATTGGTCTCAAGCCAGTTTGGAAAGGATCAAGAATATGATTCTGCTTAGTATATAATATTAACTGCTCCAAAACTATTTCTTCCAGGACTTTAGACAAAGAAGGTAGAAGAGAAATCGGTCGAAAATCACTCACATCATGAGAACCTCTAACTTTGATCAATGGCTTAATCAATGACCTTTCCCATTGTTGAGGAAATTCTCCACGTAGCAAAGATGCTGTGAAAATGACTGATAAAGGATGTGAGATCATTTTACCAAATGTTCTGAAGAGTCTCGAAGGAATTCCATCCACACCTATGTTATGCCCCATAAGCATTATTCGATATTATTCAATTATTTCACAATTACAGTGAAGAAGTTGAACACATTAATGAGTTCAACTTACTTCACATATTATTTGACTCAGCGTCTTATTGGTGCATGTATAATTATGTTGCAATGTGACACTGATAATTGACTATAAGAATCGAACTCACTGATGTTCGAGAGGTCAGTTCTCAACCAGACACGACATTGTATCATTTTC
This sequence comes from Aleiodes leptofemur, assembly GCA_963942555.1. Lineage (NCBI taxonomy): Eukaryota > Metazoa > Arthropoda > Insecta > Hymenoptera > Braconidae > Aleiodes > Aleiodes leptofemur. The sequence continues at coordinate 10,544,355 of OZ012612.1, forward strand.
CCTTTTACCTTTATATTTTATTATACATCATGGATATTAATTAATCATTCAATTTAAATAAATACTTATTCCTTTTCTAATAAACCACCGAGTTGAAGTATCTATTCACTGTAGAGGGTATCTCTACAGATAAACCCGAAGAACCTACTCTCAGACTAATTCCAGTCCTAACATTTGGTGGCAGCGAATTTCTTCGAAGGCAAGGGTTGATCAACCATTACCGACGACTACAGTGGGTACGAGAATAACTTGGCGAAATTTGGAATTGGAAAACTCGCTTTCATCACGAGAGCAACTATCTTCGGATAGACTATCGCTAGATAGACAAAGAGGAGAAAATTCTACTCAGTTGCATGAAGGAAACAAGTCTATCGACGGATAAAATATCGTAGAGGTTATTGACAGTGAACGTCCAGCTAAGCTCGTTAGCTGAGAGTAACTGTATTGAATAGCAAAGCATTTGTAATTTTTAACTTCTCACGTTTATACTTGTTGTCCAACAGCAGAAGATTCAAATTGTACTTAGCGACATTTTGAATAATACAGGATTTTAAGCTGTGGAAACAGTTAAAATCAAATCTCTGAAAGGGGGAGGAGAATCATAGAAGATTTCTACTAGAACCTGAAGGAGTTACGTCTCGTGCGGAGACAGAGTTCATTTAGACGGGCCCACGTCGTTGACAAGTATGTCAGTTTTGGAAGATGCTTTGGCCAGCGCGTCACTAGCAAGTGAACGTATGGTTGGAATGCCAACGTAACGGACAAGTATGTCAGTTTTCGAAGATGCTTTGGGCAGCGCGTCAATAGCAAGTGGATGTATGGTTGAAATGCCAACGTCACGGACAAGTATGTCAGTTATCAAGGAAAATTTGGCCAGCGTGCCATTAACATATGGACATTTGGTAGACGTATCAATGTCAGCGGAATCACTAGTCGGTAAGACAACAAATAGTGACATCCACGGTCAGAATTTTGAGCATAGTACACAAGGTGCAAGCTCTTCAGTGTCAACCGGCAAAGAAAACATATCTCTGATAGAATCTGAGTACAGGAGTACAAAAGCGACAGGAATCAGAGCAAAAACGTTAAAGGAACTACAACTTGAATTTTGCAGTATTCGGCAGAGAACAAATGAGAGCGTTAGCACATTTGGAGCTCGTGTTGAAAGCTTATGGACATATCGAAGATTCGCTTTGAATTAGGATTGAAACAACCAATCCAATGTTTTGTAAAAACGTTGAATTATACTACATTCAATGAGTCTCAATTAGGAGCAGGGAACTTTGAGCAGATCATACTGCAGGACTCAGCAGCGAAACTACAGTATAATTTGGGTCAGAGGTCGACAGAGAAGAAGAACCTTCTGAACCAAAAAGAGAAAAAGGTCATTAGTAAAAATATGGTTACGACTACAGCTTCTGGAATTTTTGACGGTTCAAGAGAAAAAGAATGCCGCAAAAATGTCACAGGAATTGGAATAGACCTACAACGACGCCATACTAAGTTCGAGATTTGTTTTAATTGTGCAAAAGAAGGTCACACCGCAGCAGAATGTAGACTCTCGCTAGGAGACCATTATAATGAAGAGGTAAATCGACCGAAAAAGAAGATTTTTGATGCAAACAAACAGTCGCAAGGAAAATGCAGTGTTGCACATCGAGTACTCATAACTTTCATCAGTGTCATAAGCTGAAAGCAAAACTCGGAATTTCGAAGTCAGCATATATTGCGACAGTCCAGCACAATAAAGGTAATGCAGAGAGTAGTATAAATAATTTTACAGACAGACAAAAAGTTGAGTCAGCAAAAGGTTTACAAAAGTCCTACCAGCAGTCAAGAAAAATTGATCGCATTATGGCATATGGAATTGAACGTGAAACAGGCGAGATCCCAGAAAATATGGAGAGAACACAAACGAAACGAATGATAAAGTCCGTCAGCTCAGCTAATATGAAGAGGCATGTCATTTTAAGTGCCAATGAACTCAAGAAACAAACAGCGTTTCTAGTAGACACTGGTGCTATGGTTTCTCTAATAAAAATCGGTAAATTACGTCACGCAGTTCCGATCATAGAAGACACAGATCTCCTCCAAGGAATTGCTAAAGAAACCATCTTGACATTGGGGAAAATTATAATATATCTGAAAATTGGAGAAGAAAAATTAGGACACGTATTTCATGTGGTACCTAATGAATTCCCGTGCTCAGGAGGAATTCTTGGGGAAGATTTTCTAGAATCAACAGATTTGAGCGTACAAATCGAGCCAGGAAAAGAGTTGTGGATAAATGGGACAGGCTTCAATTTCCGAGAAATGCGGAAACGAAGATTGGTTCCAGTACAAAATGAGACACCAATAAAGAACAAGTCAACTCAGAACCGGAAGACCATCAAAACTGTGCATAAGAAAATCATCAAGAGAACGATAATTACTGAGAAGAGTCTGGATGACTCGATAACTGAATATCCAGTCATTTTTTCAGAGAAAATTGTAGAAGAAAAATTTTGTTCACACGGAAATAATCCGAAGTGTAATGATCCACAGATAAATAACTGAAAGATGCTGACAGAGATAGGAGAACCTTTCTATTTGAAACAAAATCGACATCCGTCGATCCATGAGGATTCAAATCAGAATTTTGATACTCAGGAAAGAGGAAAAGAAAGAGAGATTATTGAGAAATCTCACACTGCTAAATTAGTGCCGAAATACTGGCTAGGATTTCAAGAAAGACTAATTCATTCGACCAAAATCGGTGAACATTTATTGGGAGAAGAACCAGATAAGCTGTTTGATTTGCGGAAGGTTAAGGTCATAACATTGACCAACAATGAATCATGTAAAGAAAATACTCATTGCTCAATCATTTTTGCAATGTTCAAGAAACCAGAGGCAATAGGAGCAAATGCAGAGTATCACCATCAGACAGAGAATGAGAGAATCATCGGAGATCCATTCTCAGTATTTAAAACATTCACGACTTTGGAAAATATGCTCAAACGAAACGGTTTCATTCCCAGTCAAATGTATACAGAATGTCCGGGAATTGCAATAACAAGAGAAGGCGATTTCAGCCTTGATAGAAGGCAAATTCAAAGATTCCAATACGACTTCATATCATCTAATCTCACTACATTTCAAGGATTGTGGTGGTGCTATCATCCATACATTAACATTGTGGTACTTGGATCTAGCCTAGGGAAACATAATCACGAGGGAGTTCAGCAGTTGGAAAATATTCATTTCCATCAAAGAAAAAAAATGAATAAAATTAAAGTCATGCGATTGAAAACTAATTCAGATGAGAATTCAATTGAGGGTACAAACTTGATGAGTCACAGCATCAGTCAATACTACAGAAAAGACATAGTAAGATTAATCATGGAGCCGAACTGTCTGAAACCTCATGGTCGAGTTACAATTGAAAGATTCAATGAAAAATATGAAAATTTAATTCTTGATTCGCATAGAAAACCTGAATATTTACCCGAATCAGATGATATTGCATTAATACTGGAAGAAACTACAATATTCTTAAGGGAAGAATTATTGAGGGAATTGTTGATTATACCGATCATTTGGGATCAGAAGATTGAAAAATAGCTCCAATGGACATCTCACACCAAAGGCAGCATCAGAAGATCCATCCTCTTGCGGAATAGACAACTACGATTGAGATTATGGATCATGAAATCAGTACAATATAAAAACAAGTTGGTATTTAAGGTGAGACAGATGGATAATATTGCAAATCCAGGTGTTTACGTAGTGCAAACTCAGTGTAATACAGGCCTAGAACGATGTCGAAATCCGTTTGGTAAACATTTAACTCAAGCTGAGGTCATTACGTTAGTTGACATTCAGATACTGACCAGCCTCAAGGAATACCAGGAAACAATAGCTCGTTATGAGAAAGAATTCCGATACAATGAAGACCTCAACATTAAAATCAAAACATGGGCAGAATTTTGCAGCTCCAATGGAAAATATCAACTCTATAGGCGAGATGAACAGGGAAAAATAAGAATAAGTTCCAGGATAGTGGACACAACAGTTACTCACATTTCTATGTTTCAAATAGAACAAATATTTATTCTCATTTATAAAACTTCAATGACGAAGTTTGATGTTAGGAAGGAACTAATTCATCAGTTTTCATCTAATGAAAATTTGAAAATAGTTATTGAAATTCCACGAAAACCAAGTGTTGTAAGAATTTTACATGGTAACCGAGGTCCGGCACTAAAGATAATTCATAAGATAATTGGAGGAGTAAGGAAAAAATCAGAAAGAGTCCATCCTGAATGTGCCGAAAAAATGAAAAATCATCTCGCATTAATGACGTCCGTTGTAAACTTTTCAATCAGATACATGGATGCAATCAATATCTCGAAAGAAAGGCAACCAGCAATCACCAACAATCAATTATTCGACTTTTGGTACTTCGATACCGTCTACGTTCAAGACTTACAAGAAGAACATCACCAGGTACTTTAAGTATCATTGGATCTCGGAATAGAAGAATCTTTGCGAAAGATGATGAATGATTTACGTACGCAGCGTTATACACAAGTTTACATGTGTGATGAGGAAAATTACGAGGAAAATATTGGACCAACAACCGTTACAATTCAAGAGCCTGGAAATTCTACAAGAATTAAAATGCATGATTTGAAGGTGCAAAGGCCCTTAGAAGCCTTCAAAATTGACGAAATATGGATTAAAACTGTCGCAAAGTATCAGGCAACAATAAAAGCACAAGAAGTAACTCATCAAAAGTGTGTCAAAACAATTATTCGTGAAACAATAATTCGAAAATGATTCGAATAACAATTTTAACGAAGAAATTGAGTGAAGTGGAGATCAAATTACGGCAGTGGACAACCATCGGACAATGCACTAAGTCAAAAACGCTGACGCATGCATTCTTCAACGTTCGTACAAACGAAGCACCTGGCAGAATGAAAAACGAAGAACGGAAGAAGGATGAAACAGCGATTAAAATAATATTTAATAAAATTCTGGAAAAATATTCGATGAAAGTGAAACTCTTACGCTTTGATGGACTCCTAATCCATGGAAACAAATCGAAACACAAGGACTTGCTGAAATATTCTTATTATGAGGATAAGGATAATTTTGGGGATTGTGAGACGAATCTATTGAGCACCTGGAAGGATAGTCAAGTACTCAATTTATTTTTGACAATAAAAATAGATTTGATAGTACAAATATATGTAATAAAAATAGATATTGTGATCAATAAACTATTATCCGCCAATTTGGGAGATAGAAGTGGTCCAGATGAAGCTCTCACACAAGGAACATGTTTGATGCAGAGATCATCGACTAGGCAGCTAGAAAATGTCGAAAACGGACTGATCGACGAGACTACCCAAACGACCATAGCCGAGATAAATTCTCCATTCTCCTTCCTCCGACAGAACATATCCAGGCGTGCCATGATAATAGCCATTGCACAAGATACAATAGGGAGAGATAAATCCTCCTTTGATGAATCATCGTATACCTGGCAGATGGCAAGGAACAGCCACTTTCTGTTTTGAAAGAAGTCGACAAGAACGAGTAACTTTCGCGAGATTCAAATTTTCTTCTTTTTGACACCACTAACGGATGGCGGAAGAAAAATCTTGCGGATAGCGAGTGAAGCCCTGCAACAAGGAAAATTTTTAATCTTCGAGAAACGAAAAAATAAGGGAAAACACTTCAAGATTAAAGGACTTACTAGTTCGTTTGCTCCAACACATTGGAAATTTTCACAGTCAAAACGTATACAGTCAGGACAACAACGAGCTGATATCCGAAGACGACGCTGTATTAAACGGTGTTTTAGTGATCCTGACAGCCCTTGCACTTTTCGCTGGGGACCACAAATTACAGATTTGCGGAAAAACTGATTCTTTTTGATGACTGATGTTCGGACTGTTTGGGGACAGTCTTCACAGATGTGCAAATCACTAGCACCTATGGGACACTTCTTTATGGCACAACTCATATTTGAACCGAATTTGCTACGAATAATCAGAGGACTTGTTCACACAGATATACGGAAATCGAATGAAACGATTTGGAAACAGAAGAAGTTTTTATTGACTTCAGTGCACTGTCAGCGAAAGCTACGCACATTCAAGTTCGAACGACAGCAAATTCCATCGAAGTCACATGAATTTATATCTAAAAATTCTATTGATTCTTCAGTGAGAAATCATGAACGAGATAATTGTGAAAATGCATATTCAATGTTGGGAAACATTCTTCTCAAAGAGGGGAAGAAAAGTGAAGAGCGTGAGCTCAGAAAAACTCTTATTTTGGTTTTCATAGTAAAAGTGAAGATGAATCCAACAATTTTCTATACCAACAACCTGGAAGAAGCTGGAAGCAGTCTTGTTGAAGTGAAAACGTAGAAAAGTAGAAAATTACAATCTACAATTCACTTAATTCTGCAATGTATAGAAGACTCGAGGACACAGAAGTTCACTGTAGAGCTAATTCAGCAGAATGGCCATGTCGATGACACCAAGGCCAAGTGCACGATAGCTCTTACGCAGTTGATGCCAATAAACTCGAATGAATTTCTTTCCATTCTCGAAATTCCAAGGCAATCGATAGAAATATCCCATGAAAAGATGCAGCTGGATGATGGACAAGACACCGATGGAAAATTTTCATTTTGGACAGTCGAGATTTAAAAAAAAAAAAAAACAATGACTTTCGAGTTTTACCATAGACATCTTAAATTCAATTGCAATTGCAAGTTACATCAATAATTGCATTCAAATGAAATTAAAAAAATATATATATATATATTAGGGTGTTTCAAAAAAATAAAAGATTTTTTTTTCTGATGGTGTCCGAAAATTGATAGTATATTTAAAAACGAAAATTTTGGTCATAAGTAGAGCTCTTGATATTGATATCAAGGTTTGCCCCAATCCATTTTTTTATTTTCCCATTTAAATAACAAAGAAAAATATTTTTCCAATTTTTGTAGCTTGGAAAGAGTTTATTGCAGGGAAATTTTGAATGATGAATCTCAACGGAAATTGAACGATCTACGAAAAAGGTCTCTTGCAAAAAATCCATAAAGTCAATTGTTTTCAAGTTATGAGTCTGTTAATTAGTACCTGATAAAATTTTCGAGTATTTTGTCAAATAAATTGAAGTATTAGAGTTGTCTTTCATATTAGGGCTATATCTTATGGAATTACTCAATTTCTATTGAATTTGAAGTACAATTATGTATTTTTTATAGAAAATTCAATAAATTATTGCTAACTAGCTAAACTACCCGGCTTCACTCAGGAGTTGATATGAGACTGTGTGTTAGTTGGGATAAAAGAATGAACTTTAAAATATAGAAAGTACTCTTCTTTCTTATTGAAAACATATTCTAACTTCTTAAACCTTCTAGGATATTCTCGGAACTCAGGAGATTCGCGAACCTTAGGGACATTTTAAAATGTTCTCAAATTTTCTGGAACATTCAAAAATATTCTCACATCCTTGAGAGCATTCTGGGAAGTTCTCAGAGGTTTTGGAACATTCTAGAAAATTCTCAAACCTTTGGCAACATTCGAGAGAGTTCTCGAACTTTCTGTAACATTTCAAAAAAAATTCCACACTTTTTGGATCATCCTAGAGAATTCTGGAACTTTCTGAAACATTCTAGACTATTCCGAAACGTTCTAGAATATTCAAAAATATTTCCAAGCCTTTTGCATCATTTAAAAAAATTTCCAACCCTCCTGGAACATTATAGAATGTTCGCAAACTTCTTGGAACATTCCAAAATATTCTTAAATCTCTTGGAATATTCTAGAAAATTCTAGAATGTTCCGAAACGTTTTGGAACTATCTAGAAAATTCCCGAACCTTCTGGAACACTCCAGAACATTCTGAAGCATTGTCAACTATTCTAGATCATTCTAGTGTTCTGTAGAACGATTTAGAACATTATTTTACCCCCATAAGGAGCAATATTTGCTATCCCCATATCTCGAAAACTAACCCCCGTAGCTGAAAACGGAAAACCTCTTCATGGATGGGGGGTGGAGGGCTAACACCCCATATAACACCCATGGGGCTATGAGGGTTGGTTTCTAAGTTTTAGCGGCACGCACATAGGATACTTTCTTCTATTATATGAATTAGATGAACCATTCTACGTGGATAAAAATCGTTGGAACTATCAAATGCGTACTTCATTGTTTTTTTCAATGAGACATTCGAAATATTTCCAGCTAAATATTTTGAGCATCTTCAAATCGTGAATGATATTGCTGAACGCGGTGTAGCATTGATTGAACAGTACAATCAATGCTTAACGAAGAATGAAGAACAGCTCCAGTATTGAGTGCAAGTAGTTACTGAAAATAGAAAACAATATCCTACTTGCAATAAAAAAAACTTCACATCACCCTGATGGATCGGGCGATTACATATCAACTACAAATCAATCAGACAGGCGATTTTTTCACGAAATCGACTGTCATGTGACCACGATGCGACTGTGATGCAAACGCATCGTGATCGAATTACGGTCGACTTCGTGAAAAAATTGACTGCCCGGTTGCATGATCCACGAGGGCAACTTAATTATTTAATTGAATTTCTATGATTTAAATAACACTTGATAATCGAAGAATATATTTATCGTCAACTGTTATTGAAATGCTATTTGAAATGTCACCTGCAATGAAATCATTAAATATTTAGTTGGAAATATTTCAAATGTTTCATTAAAAAAAAACAATAAATTACGCATTTGATAGTTACAACAATTCTTATTCACGTAGAATCGTTTATTAGCGATAATTTATTGAATTTTCTATTGAAGATACATAATTCTACTTCAAATTCAATAGAAATTGAGTAATTTCATAATATATATAGCACTAATATGAAAAACAACTCTAATACTTCAATTTATTTGACAAAATACTCGAAAATTTTATCAGGTACTAATTAACAGACTCATAACTTGAAAACAATTCACTTTATGGATTTTTTGCAAGAGACCTTTTTCGTAGATCGTTCAATTTCCCTTGAGATTCATTATTCAAAATTCCCCTGCAATAAACCGTTTCCAAGCTACAAAAATTAGAAAATCGAAAAACTATTTTTCTGTGTTATTTAAATGAGAAAATAGAAAAATAGATTGAGGCAAACCTCAATATCAATATTGAGAGCTCTCCTTATGACCAAAATTTTCGTTTTCAAGTATACTATCAATTTTCGGACACCATCAGAGAAAAAAAAAATCTTTCGTTTTTTTGAAACACCCTAATATATATGAGGTATTCCACGTAAAAATGGCGGACTTTTTCCCTGACCCCTGCCAATTTGGTTCAGTTTTTTTTGTATGATTATATCAAGTCCAAAAGACACCCCGAAATTTTTTCAGATTTTTCAACATAACCCTTATTGAGAAAAAAAAATTTTTACCTAAAAAAAAAACGCCTAAATTTAAAAATCTGAAAAAATTCCCAAAAATACGTAATTATGGGTAGGAATTTTCAAGCCATCGTCCAGAGTGGAAGTACGATTCTTTCTGTGTTTAACGAGCCATTAATGTTGAAATAATTCTGCAAAATTCGAGAAAAATTCACTTTGGATAAATAATTGAATCCTCTGACTCACTGATAGATTTTTTGGGGGACAAAGGGCCTGGCTATATATCAGGAGGCATCAGCGGACCAGATCCGTGCCTTAATGATTAAAGTTTGCTGAATTTTATTGTTAAGTTATAGTATAAAATTTGAGAATTGGGTCCCGATTAAATTTAGGGAGGCATCGGCAGTCAATATTCGTGCCCAAATAGTTATTGTAGTCATAAAGTGTATAGAATCCCGGAAAAGCACGCCAAAAAATAGCCCGGTCGCGAGAAAAAGAGTCATAAAAATTTATCTAAAGTCCCGTATCAATTTGAATGAAACCGCGCGAAAGTCCCGTCGCGAACGTGAGTGTCATGCGCCCTGACGGCGAAAAGGGGCATGAGTTGGCTCAGGGGAGAGATTCCGCGCGATATAAGCAGTATCCAATTAGCCTTTTTTTTTTTTTTAATTTTGAATTATTTATAATTACACTTACTAAAACGTTAGTATTTCGTTCGCGAGTGATTGTAGTGCTGTTAAAGTTGTTTAAGAGTTAATTGGTTAATTTTAATTAAATAAAATATAACACAAAGCTAACGCTTTTACGTTATAACGCAGTACCTTATAACGCGCGGAATCTCTCCCCAGCCGAACGAGCACGTGAAGCTCGTAAGTACAATCGAACGGAAACGAAGATGCAACACGTGGGCTACTCGTTCCGTTGAATTTATCAAGTGCAGTGAATTAGTTTATTTTTGAAATAAAAAGAATAAAGTGAGTGTGTGAGAGTGTGAGTGTGCAAGGACGTGGAGGATTAATAAGGAAATAGGACAAGGAGTGGTGAAAGACAAAAGAAACGGAAGGAGAGAAAAAGGCGCTGAGTGAGGAGAAGCCGAGTGATTTGGTGAGTTGTCATGCTGTAAATATATAAACCCACGTTTGCTAACTCTCGTAGAAATTTCCAATTAATCCATTCCTTGTTTGACTTTTTCCCGTAACATTAATTAATTAATTCATTCGAGTTTAAGTCCCGGTGCCGTTAGTATTTTGTTTCGTACGAGAGAGAATAATGATAAACCCACGTGCCTCCCCACCACCGTTCGTATCAAATGAATCAATTTCTTATAACTGTTCGTAAAGCTTAAAATTTTTCATTTAATTTATCTATAATCGAATATAATACATTCTATTTTCTTTCAAAACAATGCTATTGTACTAACGTCCAAGTGGAGCGCAGTGGTTCTCAAACATTTCATTTTGTTCTCAACCAATAAGGGGAATTTCTTAGTGTTATGTTTCGCCACATAGGTGGCAGCACATCGTGCTACTTTCATTCAAAAGCTGAATTACTGATTGTTTTTAATTTTCTTGAAGAATCAATTAATATATAACTTGCAAATCATTGATTAATTCCGAGATTAAATCATCCAACAAATTAGTATTATTATTTTCTGTAAAACTATATTTCTGTGTTGTGCACATTTGAGGGGAACTCAATTCTTATTTTTCTCCATTTTGTTGATCGAGAAAATAATTTCTCGATACTTGAATTCCTTTCTCAAATTCCCCAAACGGTTTATTTGCATTACTAAATTGAAATTTCTTCCTCTTTACCTAAATAATGACCTGGGAGAAGCTGAACTGAGCCGTGCTGAAGAAGGGAGTATTCAGTGCTGAAATTGTTTCGATTTTTATTTCCGGATGACGAAGTTATCCTAGCGCCCAGGGGTTATTATTTTGAATTTTTGTCAATTCGGTTCAGGCATGCTAATTGCTGGGTTTCCCGTCAGGCCCTGGCATAAGGTCACAGTATTCGATTAAATAATTCGGAAAATTTCATTTATCATTTCAACTATTCATTTTTATGAGTGTTTTTACAGGTTTTGTAACTTTTTGTCTCTTTCAGAAGGTCATTCAAATGGAGAATCGGTGGGACCGCTTTTGTAACCCACTGAACCGTAAGAATCACAGAAAATCTCATGGATTACGACGAGCCTCTGAATATTTATGCACAAAGTGGTCTTTGACGAAGAATCACTTCTTGTGTCCATCTTGCAGATTGACTTTGACAAATACAGAACCAGTGAGAACTCATGGAACTGAAAATGTTGACGTGAATATTCCCCAGGACGACGAGTTGTTACCACTCGATATGGATAATTATGATGATGATGATGATCATGATCATGATCATGATCATGATGATGATGATGATGATAATAATGATGATAATAATGATGATAATAATGATGATAAAAATGATATTGGAGAAGATAATCATCATGTTCTTGGAACAGCATCATCGTTAACACGGCAATCGACATCGGAAAAAAGCTCATGTCCAAGTGAATCTTTATCACAGCAGCTCTCATCTCAACTGAGCATTGATACCCGACTGTCTGTTGTGAACAATGCTTTGGAGTTACTTGAGGAGTCACCAATTCCAAAGAAGAAATTGAAAGTCGAAAAATGGGTTCGCAACAAGGTAGAACAGTGTTCTAATAGTCTCAAACGGTCACTGGGAGTTTCAGAGCTCGAACAAGTTCTGAGATCGATAGTCGTGACTTACACGATATTATTGATAGATTGAAAGAGAAACTCCATCTTGAAAACACAAGCAGAGCTGAGAAAATCCAAATACTGACCGTATTACCTCTGCATTGGAGTACAGAAAAAGTTTGTGAAGTAATGGATGTGAGCAAGTTCATGGCCAACGCAGCACGAGAGCTCAGCAGGACGAATGGAATATTATCTATGCCAGAAGCAAAGCGAGGTGTGGAAGGAACTAATCAATCATAGATCTAAACAAATTTTCATGATCTTCCGAGATTTTATAGGTTTATCGAAATATTCTCTGCTTTACAGGCCGATCGATTTCAGAGGATACGAAAACAAAGGTGCTTCAATTGTATAACGACGATCGTGTTAGTGTCAACATGCCAGGCGTAAAGGACTATGTTTCTATTCGAGACGAAAATAACAAGCGAGTTCATATCCAAAAACGATTGGTTCTCTCGGACCTGAAAGAACTGTTCAATTTTTTTCGAGAGGAAAATCCGGATTCAGTGATAGGTTTTTCGCTGTTCGCGTCCTTACGTCCTAAGCATTGTGTGCTAGCAGGAGCTATACCCATACTGTTTGTGTATGTTCAATCCACCAGAACGTGAAATTAATGATGCTAGGTAAGAGCTTAAAATTTGATCAATGAATGATTGCTTTTATTGTCTAGAATCAATGTTGATTATTCTGTGAATTTTGTTGTATATATGAAGGAATATCCTGCTACTTTCCTTTTTTTTTATAGAAAGTCAATTAACAGTTCTCACGAAGGATTCCCGACCACTGAATCACTACACTGATTGCCTGGACTTCATAACATGTTCCAGCTCATCACCAGAGTGTTGCTTTGGAACGTGCACTGCTTGTCCAGGAATCGAGGTTTTGCGTGACTATCTAGATGAAATACTCTACGAGAATGGAATGGACAGTATCACGTACAAACGTTGGGTTTCAACGCCTCGTACAAGTCTCGAAACGGCCGTCAAAGAAACATCTGATTTCGTTGTTAATTTTTGTGAGAAAGTCAAAACTCTTTTACCACATTCTTTCATCGCGAAAGCACAGTCAACTTTCGTGAAATCGGTGAGAGAATCTCTCAAAGATAATGAATTTCTGGTTCAGTGTGACTTTGCCGAAAACTACGCGTTTGTTGTGCAAGAAGCAGCTCCAGGGTTCCATTGGAACAATAACCAGGCCACAATATATCCAGTTGTCGTCTACTTCAAAAGCAAAGATGTTATTGATCATAGAAGTTTGGTCATTATATCCGATTGCTTAAATCACGACTCAAACGCCGTTCACGTATTTTCCCAAATTATAACTGACTTCATAAAATCGATTGATGCGAATGTTTCCAAAATCTATTACTGCTCCGATGGTGCACCACAGCAGTTTAAGAATTATAAAAACATTCTCAACCTCTATTATCATGAGTCTGATTTCAGCATCTACGCAGAGTGGCATTATTTCCCAACTGCGCATGGCAAAGGAGGCTGTGATGGCGTTGGTGGTACTGTCAAGAGGATGGCTGCTCGTGCGAGCTTACAACTACCACCTGATCGTCAAATCACGACTCCACAAGAATGATTCAACTGGGCCTCTCAACCAACCAATTTGCCGAATATCGTAGTCAAATTTTCACCAAAGGGAGATTACGATGTAGCGAAAGACATGCTCGAGAATCGGTACAAAATCGGCAGACCAATACCGGGAACTCAGAAGATCCACTGTGTACTTCCTCAAGCAGATGGAATTATTTTTGTGAAGCCATTTTCCGCTTGTGAAGACCACAGATCTCATAAGATTTTGAAAGACAATTAACTTTTTTTTATGAACAAAAATGACATTGTTCTGCTGTCTTCTATTGTCAAACAAAACAAATGAATAAATACTCCTACTATATATTATAACTCAGAATCGTTGTTCTGTGATCCTGACATTCCATGAATTCCTGGAAAATAAATTTTTCCTTAAGTACGAGCGTTTATTTTCTAAAAACGCAACCATGAATTTTCTTCGAGAGGCTGGCTAGTTTGCAAAGAGTGGAACAAAATGAGAGTAGGTTTTTCTGCAGATTGAATATTTTGAAAAATAATCCAACAAATCGTAGAGGGTCAAAGTCGAATGGCATCGAGTTAGTAGATAGGTAAGATCTCTTGAATTCAAATTAAGAGCAGGTCTTTTCAGCTACTAGCTGATCAGAATTCATATTTGTAGCTTGATTATTCAGTAAATAGCAAGGAAATTCGATTCTGGTATCAAAATATCGAAATATCTGCTCAAAGTGAATTTTTCTCGATTCTTGCAAAATTATTTCAACATTAATGGCTCGTTAAACACAGAAAGAATCGTACTTCCACTCTGGGGATGGCTTGAAAATTTCGACATATAATCACGTATTTTTGGGAATTTTTTCAGATTTTTAAATTTGGGCGTTTTTTTTTTAGGTAAAAAATTTTTTTTCTCAACAAGGGTTATGTAGAAAAATCTGAAAAAACTTCGGGGTGTCTTTTGGACTTGATGTAATCATACAAAAAAAACTGAACCAAATTGGCAGGGGTCAGGGAAAAAGTCCGCCGTTTTCACGTGGAATACCTCATATATATATATATATATCTATATATATTCTATCAATTTTCAAAATAGAAGAAAGAGGAAAAGAAATTGTGAAATAAGAATTCAGGTGCGAGAAAATAGTTTAAATGTAAAACTTGTAAAAGAAAAATTGTGGAATTCTTATTAATGAAGGCATATTCTTGTCTATAATGAGAGAAAATTATCAGGGATAATAATTTTCTTCCCTGGGGGGGAGGAATGTTATGCCCTATAAGCATTATTTAATATTATTCAATTATTTCACAATTACAGTGAAGAAGTTGAACACATTAATGAGTTCAACTTACTTCACATATTATTTGACTCAGCGTCTTATTGCTGCATGTATAATCATGTTGCAATGTGACACTGATAATTGACTATAAGAATCGAACTCACTGATGTTCGAGAGGTCAGTTCTCAACCAGACACGACAGTATGTCATTTTACCTTTTACCTTTATATTTTATTATACATCATGGATATTAATTAATCATTCAATTTAAATAAATACTCATTCCTTTTCTAATAAACCACCGAGTTGAAGTATCTATTCACTGTAGAGACTATCTCTACAGATAAACCCAAAGAACCTACTCTCAGACTTATTCCAGTCCTTACACCTACAGCATTAGACCTTATTGCAGATAATGCTTTGGCTACTTGGACAGGAGAAACCTTACTAAACTCCAACTTTTCATGAGAGAATCTCACAAAAGAGGAAACTAGAGGATTACAAGAATCAGAAATCTCATTTTTCGAAGCTGCTCCCACAAAATAGTCATTCATACAATCTAAATTTACATCAGGTGGCACTCCATAGTTGACAGCTGTTCTGCTCCACCTCGTCAAACCCAATTCATCAATGCATTTCCAAAGATCTCTCGGAGGCCGTTGTTTAGAAATACAGTGAAAAATATGTTTCTTTTGTAAATTACGAATTGTTGTCTTGACCTGTCTTCTGAAAGATTTATATCTATTGTAGCGTATCCCCTCTCCAATATTAAAATTTATAAAAAAAGAAGATAGAAGATGCGCCGTAGCAACGAACTTCATTTATTCATTATTAGAAGAACTTCACTTTCAATAAAAAGATCAAGCTGTAAACATCAAAAGCTCTTTCGTGTTAATAAATCGCCCATTTATTTTATTGGAGTGTATTGTATTTAAAGAAGACTTACATTGGTGTCAGAAGTGGTCCTGAAACGTACCTATAACGTGCAGAAGGATTACCCGCGTGTGTACACATGTGTGTATTAAATTGAATTGAATAAAAATAAAAAAAAAATGTCCAGAAGTGAAATTGAAATGACATGAATTGAAACAAAATGAAGAAATAAAAAAAAATTAATAAATAAATAAATAAATAAAAGAAAATAAATTGAAAATAATCCAACTAGGATAAAATAAAATCAAATTAAATTAAATAAAAAAATATCAAGTGACAGTTAAGATGGCTGAACGCCAACGCAGAAGAAGGAACTCTTCAACAAACCCGACACAATCCCGCTACGGACCCCTCGCTTCCGGTTTT
The DNA here is from genome assembly GCA_963942555.1 of Aleiodes leptofemur. Lineage (NCBI taxonomy): Eukaryota > Metazoa > Arthropoda > Insecta > Hymenoptera > Braconidae > Aleiodes > Aleiodes leptofemur. The sequence goes on from OZ012612.1 coordinate 10,560,657, forward strand.
CAACCGTACACCGCCCCAAATTCTAACCGAAATCTACAAGATTTAAATGACAATCCACTCCAACGAGAATTCTCCAACCATATCGAAGAGGTTCAAAACAATTTACGTGAAGAATTTCGACAACAACAAGGGACACTCCAAACGGAGATTATTGCGAGCATCCGCGAATCCATCCGTCATGATCTGAAGGAACACCGCCGAACAGAAAGAGAGGAACTCCATCGCATTTTGAGAGCAGAAAGATCCACTACACATCACAATATTCCAGTCGACGTTCATCGTGAGGACGAATCAGTTCATCCCCGTGCTACCTTGAATAATTCACCGAGGATTCCAGATAACTTACTTAATCTTCATTCTCCAAATATCATTATGAACAATCCTACTTCTCCTAACCCCAATTTAACACAAACTTTTGCAAAAAATAATTTCATCAAACCAGACAATTACGACGGCACACAATCGTGGTCGCGATACCGACCACATTTTCAAATTGCCGCAGAAAATAACGGCTGGTCAGAAGTGATAAAAGCATCTCAACTTTTAACTCGACTACGCGGAAAAGCTTAATTAATATTGGAAAAAATCTCAGATAATGACAAAAAAAATTACAAAAAAATTTGTGAACTTTTAAATCACCGTTTCGATGAAAGACACCTTGCGCGAATGTATTTCGATGAGTTACAAGCTCGAAAACAGAATAAAGAAGAAAGCTTCCAGAATTTTGCCGAAGAGATTGAACAACTTGTTCGCCTTGCTCATCTCGACATGCCGGAGGGAAATCGAGATCGTATCGCGTGCCTTACGTTCACCAACGGCATCAATGACCCTAAAATCGAATTTACTCTCCGTTTAGAACGTTTTGATTCGCTACAGAAAGCTGTTCAACGAGCCACAGAGCTCAGATCAATTTCACAATTATTAAATACTAAACGCGTCCCTAATCAGACTTCATCCCATCGTTCACAAACTAACAGCCGGAATGCACCATTGGACCTTAATAATCATCAACTTTTGTTGAATAATCGAAACCAAGTTACGTGTTTTAAATGTGGGAAAGCTGGTCATTATGCAGATAAATGTTTCTCTGTAGGAAATAATATTCAACAAAATAATCAACAGAATAATGAGAGAAATTTTAATTCTTCACAATAGTTCCATCCTTATCGGAATTTTGAGAGTAGGAAACGTAATTTTCAACAAAATCATGTTCCGGGGAATATTAACAACAATGGAAATCAAAATTCAAACAATACCTTACAAAATACGGAAAACTAAATTGAGTCAATTCGTTAGGGGACGAATTGACTCGATCAATCGCTAGAATTACTAAAAACTCTCAAATCTCAGCTGATGACAAAAAATTAATTTTAGCATTAAAAATTCAAGGGAAAGTCAACGGTAACCCTTGCTCAATGGTTGTCGACACCACTGCAGAAATTACAATCATAAACCCTAATTTTTTTCAAAACAATTTAGATGAATTGGAAGATGTCATCAAACGAATTTCAATTTTAACTGCTTCGGGAGAAAATTTTCCCTTCATGGTAACAAAAAAAGTGAATATCACTGTTGGTGACATTTTAATAAAATTGGACGTGGTTTTCACAAAAATTGTAGATGAATGTTTCCTCGGATTAGATTTTATTCATAAAACAGGATTATTAAACGATTTTCAATCGATAATACACCGTAATTTCGATATAAATCAACAGAATAAGACTATTGCAATAAAAAAAACAATTATATCTCAACTACCTTCAGAAAATACCGTCCCTTTTAATTCTATTCCGGATTATTTGATGAAATTATATGAAAATTCCTGTGAACTTTTAAACACTGAGGAACGAAAACAAGTTAACCGAATTCTCTTACAATTTCAAACGAGTTTCTCCAGAAACTCTTCAGACTTGGGTAGATATAAAAAGACAAGACATTGCATAATAATAGAAAACTCTCCTCCTATCAAACAACCCATCCGTCCCATTCCATTCCATTATCGTGACGAGGTCTTGAAATTACTTGAAGAAATGAAAAGTCAAAAAGTAATTGAACCAAGTTGTAGTCCGTGGTGTTCCCCAGTTATATTTCCAAATAAAAAAGATGGTTCTTTCCGATTTTGCGTAGACCTCCGCGCAGTTAATCAAGTAACAAAAAAAGACGCAATGCCCCTACAGAGTCCAAGAGACAATTTTAATGCTAGTCCCGGTTCTAAATGGTTTTCATCAATAGATTTGAAATCTGGTTATTGGCAAATAGAATTAGAACCAGAAGATAAAGAAAAAACAGCCTTTGCATTAGGGAATGAACTTTGGCAATTTACCGTTTTAGCTTTTGGACTTTGTAACGCTCCAGCTACGTTCATTAGAGTTATGAATACTGTTCTCGAAGGCTTAATAGGTAGAATCTGTCACATTTATTTGGACGACATAATTGTATTTGGGAAAGATTTTAATGATCATTTGAACAATCTTCAATTAATTTTCTCTCGATTAGCTACCGCAAACTTGAAAGTCAATACAAAAAAATGTTTATTCTTCAAACACAAAGTTCCTCATCTAGGTCACATTGTGTCGTCTGAGGGAATAAGCTGTCTCCCTGAAAAAATGACGACTATTTCAGAATGGCAAATTCCCAACACAAAACTGGAAATGAAAAGTTTCTTAGGACTGTGCTCGTACTATCGAGAATATGTAAAAGGATTTTCGTCAATTGCGACACCCTAATACACTTTAACTGAGGAAAGAACGGTCTTCGTGTGGTCAAAAGGAGCTCAAGAAAGTTTCGAGAAATTAAAATCCGCCCTCTTATCGCCTCCAATTCTTGCAATACCTATTATTGGGATCGACTTCATCCTCGACACTGATGCTTCAGCTAATGCTATGGAAGCAACACTGTCTCAGATTCAAAAAGGGAAAGAAAAAGTAATCGGTTATTTCAGCAAATGTTTTAACAAAGCTGAAAAGAATTACTGCGTTACTCGTCGGGAACTTTCGGCCATTGTCAAATCAGTCAAAAATTTTCATTATTATCTGTTAGGACGGAAGTTTTTCATTAGAACTGATCATGCAGCACTCGAGTGGCTTTTATCGTTTCAAAACCTTGTGGGAATTGTTTTCCGCTGGTTAGAAACTCTTTCAGAATATGACTTCACAATTTCTCACAGATTGGGTCGTCTTCATGGTAATGCTGACGGCCTTTCACATCGTCCCTGTACTTGCAAGAAATGTGAGAATACAAATAATCACGAAAATTCTCAAAACTTAGTTTACCGTACAATCGTTACATTCAATGATGACTTCAAATGGAAACAACTTCAGTCTGCTGACCCCACTCTTAAGTCCATAATTCTATATAAAGTTAACAATGAACAACCAGAATGGCAAGATATTTCCTACTTAGGGTCTGAGATCAAGATTTATCTCTTATATTGGAAGTCTTTAGAACTAAAAGATGGAATTCTCGTTCGTCGTTGGGAATCTGTCAGTCAGACAAAGTTGGTTTATCAAATTGTCGTCCCTAAAGAAACTGTCCCCGAAGTTCTCAGAATTTCTCATTCTTCCCCTGTCGCTGGTCATTTTAAAGTAAATAAAATATTAGATAACATTCGTAAACGATTGTTCTGGGCTTCCTGCAAATTCGATGTTGAGAAATGGTGTAAATCATGTTCGATTTGCTTCAGTCATGATGGTCAAAAATATCGAGACAAAGGACAACTGCAGATATACAATGTTGGATTACCTTTCGAGAGAATCGCTGTAGATATCCTAGGACCATTACCTAAATCTTCTACGGGTAATCGATTCACTCTTATGGTTTCTGATTACTTCTCACGTTGGCCTGAAGCTATCGCACTACCTAACCACAAAGCAGTCACTGTCGCGGAAGCTCTAGTTTCTCAAGTAATTTCTCGCTTCAGAATTCCTCTGGAAATTCACTCAGACCAAGGAAGGGATTTTAAAGCAAACATTTTCGCACATGTGATGAAGCTGCTTGGAATTCACAATACACGGACCACTCCTCTCCATTCTCAATCTCGTGGCTTGGTAGAACGTTTAAACAGAACTATCTTATATTATCTTGCAAAATTCGTCGACGATAATAAAAAAGACTGAGACAGATGGCTTCCTCTCTTTTTAATGGCCTATCGCTCTTCCAAACACCACACTACAGAATTTTCTCCAGCAATGATAATGTTAGGTAGGGAATGGAGACTTCCTCTTGATTTACTTCAAGGTAATCCACCTTCAAATAAAATGTATGACGACATCAACCCAGCGACTTACGTTGATCAATTACAGAATCAAATGGTCGACATCCATCAAAGAGTAAGGAAAAATTGTTCATTAAAAAGTGACAAAATGAAAAACCGATTTGACTTGAAAGTTCACATGATTTATTTACAACCTGGACAGAAAGTTTGGCTCTTTGCTCCCAAAAGAGTCAAAGGAAAATGTCCAAAAATTCAACGAGATTGGGAAAAAAACTTATGTAGTACATTCAAAATTAAATGATGTAGTTTATCGCATTCAAAAACTCCCTAAAGGGAAATTCAGGTAGTTCATGTAAATCGCCTATGGCCAATAGAAGAAAATACTCAGCCGTAATTTATGATTATGATCCGTGGTTAACGGAAAGGATTCGTGGTTAACGAATCATCAGTGGTTAACTGATTTGGGACTCCGTGGTTAACGGAAAGGATTCATGGTTAACGAATCATCAGTGGTTAACTGATTTGGGACTCTGTGGTGAACGGAAATGATTCATGGTTAACGAATCATCAGTGGTTAACTGATTTGGGACTCCGTGGTTAACGGAAAGGATTCGTGGTTAACGAATCATCAGTGATTAACTGATTAAAAGTTCATAATTTAATGGATGAATATTGGAGGAATTTTATTGTTTATCATTATCATTTTTCGGAAAGAATAACTTGAATTTCCTTGAAATACTGCTTTTGTAGGAATTGTTGAATAATTTTCATTATAATTTTATCAATAGAATTTCTTTCTTTGTTGAAAATTACAGATTTCCACGTTCGTGATGAAAGAGGATTTAACGAACGTTAAAAAAAAAAAAAAAACAAAAAAAAAAACAATTGTATATGAAGCATGAGTACGAGAATTGAGAGTGAATTTGATTACAACGGAATGAATGATAGAAAACACTTGAATTTGTATTGCAAAATTTTAATCAGTTTATATCGAGTCATGTGTGTATGAGTGTGTCGGGATTGTTCCTTCAGTGTTGATTCCTGGGAGGTTTGAGCTGAAGAAACACCTGGAGTCCTCCCTATGTGGGATTTTTTATGTATCAGCAGTTCACGCGATTTTTGTTCAATTTATTCTTTGTTAACAATTTTGCTATTTCGCTGAGGATGTTGGAGACATAAAATATCTCAAATAACTCCAGTGGTTGTTGGGCGACAACCTTTTTCCAAAGGGGGAGTAGTGTAGCGCATTCCCTCTCCAATATTAAAATATATATATCTGCTACATACACAAAGTCAAGTTTCATTGTTTTATGTAACCTCAATAATTATCCTTTTCCAATATGAATTATTCACAACTCTTCATTCGAAATAAATTGCTCAAAATCCCAACCGACAACCTGCCAACAACTTACTCACAAGTTGCTTCCGGCTCACGAACTATTCACTCGCAATTCACCGGCTTTCCACATACAAATCACTTCTAACTTACCGACAATTCACTTGGGATTAACCGGCACTTCGTTGGCGATTTACCATTTTATGCTTGTCCAGCGATGGTCAATTTACAAAATATGAGATGAGAATTACGCTCATCTTACTTTGTTTTTCTTATCAATCTACTATCGAATCACTGTGCACTAACCGCGAATGTATGGTGCAAAATTTGCACAAACACACTCGTTATGCACGGTGAAATCACTATAGTTCAGAGGTCAGAGTACCTTATTTCACGAGTCAAGTGAAATCACGGTGAATTCACTGTCATTTTCCCTCAGTTTGACGTGCTTCCCAGCGTGACGGCAAAACCGTCAGGGGCAGCATTCGGAAGCAACTTGCTAATGAATTAGCAGATAAAACTATAATGATAACCATTATGATAGCAAGTTCCCACTTGTTTTTACTCTGATCCAATCATTTTTGAGAAAGATACGGCCATTTGGAAAACTGCTGAAAATGAGGGACTCTTTTTGATCCTTTAATTGTTTCCACTAGTGTAGTTAATTAGTCAATAAAATTCAAACAGTCGGACATTTACAGCTCTATACAGGGTGTCACTAAATAAGTTTAAATCCGGTGAGCTACTGGTGCAGGAATGTACCTAGGACACTAGAAAAATATTGAAAAAAATCATTATTCAATAGATTTTGAATAATTAATTTTTTAAATAGACCAATGAAACTTCGTGTTTCATCGGATAGAAAACCGTGTGGAGGGGATACATAAAGTACGCACCATGATGTGAGTAACGTGAACATAGCGTCTGGGTTCACGTCTGTCATTCATGTTTAGTTGAGATAATTTCGCGCGTAATTTTTTCAAACTCAATTCAAAGTTAGGCTGTGCGCTCCAAGATGATTCAAATTTGCCCTGATTAATCATGGCTAACGTAATTGATTAATTTCCATTTAATTTCATTTCCGTGCTAGAAGTTTGATTTTTGTAGTACGAAAATTTGGTTTGGTGGTCATTAGAAGATGATTTTTTCTCCAATTAGACAGGGCAAGTCCTGGAAACCCTGAAGTGCAAGTAAAGACCTGATCTCGAGCGTGATCGTTTGCACTTCTAGTGCATAGCATGTGCACTCCCGATTCATAGGAAAGGCACTTCCGATGCACAGAACGTGCACTTCCAGTGCACAGAACGTGCATTTCCGCTGCACAGAGAGTGCACTTCCCAGCCACTTTTGGTACGCAAAGTGTGCAGCTCCGACGCACACAGTCCACTGTGTACTTTCCGGTACACAGCGTGAACTTCTGGTGCATTTCAGGTACGCAGAGTGTGCATTTCCGCCGCACAGAGTCTGCACTTCTGCTGCGCAGAGTTGCACTTCTGGTACACAGAGTGTGCACTTCGGGTACATGGAGTGTGCACTTCTGGTGCATAAAGTGTGCACTTCTGCTGCACAGAGTGTGCACTTCCGGTGCACAGAGTGTGCACTTCCGGTCCACAGAGTGTGCACTTCCGGTGCACAGAGTGTGCACTAGAAGTGCACATTTCGCGTACCAGAAGTGCACACTCTGTGCACTAGAAATGCACCGAAAGTGCATGCTCTGTGCACCAGAAGTGCATGCTCTGTGCATCAGAAGTGCATGCTCTGTGCACCAGAAGTGCACTCTCTGTGCACTAGAAATGCACCGGAAGTGCACGCTCTGTGCACCAGAAGTGCACACTGTGTGCATCGGTAGTGCACTCTCTGTGCACTAGAAGTGCACATTTCGTGTAGCAGAAGTGCCCACTTTGTGCACCAGAAGTGCACCGGAAGTGCACACTCTGTGCAACAGAAGTGCACCGGAAGTGCACACTCTGTGCACCGGAAGTGCACACTCGGTGCAGCAGAAGTGCATCGGAAGTACACATTCTGTGCACGGGAAGTGCACACTTCATGCATCAGAAATGCACACTTCATGCATCAAAAGTGCACATTCTCTGTACCCGAAGTGCACCCTCTGTGTACCAGAAGTGCGCACTCTGTGTACCAGAAGTGCAGCTCTGCGCACTAGAAGTGCAGACTCTGCGTACCTGAAGTGCACCTGGAGTTCACGCTGTGTACCGGAAAGTACACAGTGGACTAGACGTACACACTGTGTGCGTCGGAGCTGCACACTTTGCGTACCAAAAGTGGCTGGGAAGTGCACTCTCTGTGCAGCGAAAATGCACGTTCTGTGCACTAGAAGTGCCTTCCCTATGAATCGAGAGTGCACATGCTATGCACTTCGCTCGAGATCAGGTCTTCAATTGCACTTCAGGGTTTCCAGGACTTGCCCTGTCTAATTAGAAAAAAAATCATCTTCTAATGACCACCAAACCAAATTTTCGTACTACAAAAATCAAATTTCTAGCACGAAAATGAAATTAAATGGAAATCAATCAATTACGTTAGCCATGATTGATCAGGGCAAATTCGAGTCATCCTGGAGCACAGAGACAAGCTTTGAATTAAGTTCAAAAAAATTACGCGCGAAATTATCTCATCCAAACATGAATGACAGACGTGAACCCAGACGCTATGTTCACGTCACTCACATCATGGTGCGTACTCTATGTATCCCCTCCACACGGTTTTCTACTCGATGAAACACGAAGTTTCATTGGTCTACTTAAAAAATTCATTTTTCAAAATTTGTTGAGAAATGATTTTTTTCAATATTTTTCTAGTGTTCTAGGTATATTTCTGCACCAGTAGCTCACCGGATTTAAACTTATTTAGTGACACCCTGTATCTCTCTCTATTCGGACCCCTTTGAGTCGGCCTCAGTTGTAACATACCACTATAAGTACTCATAACGAATTGAGAGTGGATGGATCTTTGTCCACAAACCAGAGAGAGATAGCTTAGAGTAATGAATATAGTAGACGAGACGTGAATTTATTTTATCCAAAAATACTTTTTTTTATTTCTTATTTTACAAAAAAAATGATGAATGAGAGGAGCATTTATCGTCTTGACAATAAACAAGAAAATAGGAAACTGGAATGGGTATCCTTCTTTCTTTATCAAATAATATTTCATTATCCCTTGGATAGGATGACCGTGGAGTCATAAGACTCGTTGGCGTTGCCGTGGGTGTGAGTTTCACCGTTGGCGAGTGACTGATGCTCTCTCCATGTCACGAGCTCTTTTTATCCTCGTGGCACGGACTTTCGTCTGAGTGGGGATGGTCTCCTCACGATGATGAGTTGCCCCACGAGTTGGCTCTCACACTTACTTCGGGAGTCAACTGCGTTTGTTCCCCCCACGCTTTTACTCCCTTCACAGCACACAAATAATCACAACGATTCAAATTTCATGAATTTTTAAATTTTTCGGAAGCGACGCTCAATCCCTGCTTTGCAATATCGTTTTCCAATTTCATTGGATTGCAACATTTATGAAGCCGAGATTTGAATTCCATACGTGAATATTAAGTATTGAGTTTTAAATAAACACTGGAAACCCACTGAGTCTAGATTCCAATAGTGCATGATGCAGCAGAGGTTATGATACGAACAAACAAACCACGTAACTGTCGATATGAAGAAATGGCCAGCAGCACTACCACGTGAGGATAGAAATTCATCGAGATACTGTTATTCGAATGAAAGAACATACATTGCAATGAACAATAGCATTGGCGCTAGAATTTCGGAACCCTTTCGGAAAGAACACGTGAATTAATAAAATCAGTTTGTATAACTTTATTATATGCAAATAAAATTAATGTTAACTCTCATTCATTTTGAACACTTATGAATGATGGAAAAATATCGGAATTAATTCCAAATAAGTGAAAAAAGTACATAGTGTCGAAAATCAGTACCTGAAATGATTTAGAGAAATTTTTTTTTCTAATTTTCAAAAAAAAAATAGAAGTTATGGAAGGTCTCCTACCAGACTGGGCTTGTAAGCTGTTGGATAGATAGAAGTTTGAAATTGAAAATTATCAAAAAAGTTGTAAGACACACACATGTTCAAAAACACAATTTGAAACTCAAATCCTAAAATTTCAACTACAAACACTTGAAATATTTTTCACTTCTTTGTTCCTGTGGAACACATCTGAAAACGAAAATTTCAGCAAGGAAAGTCCAATTTGGACCTTGAATAAGAAAGTTACAAACGAAAAAGTTGAAGAAAAAGTGATTTTTTCGAAAGTTCAACATCTTCTAAATAAGTAATCAAAAAATTTGCGAAATTTACGGTGAAGGCTCTTTTGAGGGATACTAAAAAATACCACAAAATTGGGGATATCGAAAAGAAAAATTTTTGAAACCGGTCGATTAGGCGTGGAACGCCCCATATATATTGTAACCGGGTGAGTCGGGAGCTTTGCGAGAGATACCCGACGCGTCATTAGACAGAGTCCGAGAGAGGCTCTATGGAGAAGCAGTCATTCGAAGCCGGCCGGCGAAACGTGACATGGCGTTGGGACCCGAGTGTTGAAAGGATGACCACACGCATAAAGAGTGTTAATCCCAATAATTGACATTTAGAGAGTCCAGAGTTGTGGAAAATAGTAAGGAAAGAGTGTGGGGAGAGTGAGAAGTAGTTTTACATGTTATTTCCCGACGACGAGTGAAGGGCAGAGCCCTGAGGAGAAAACTTAGGTAGAGTGATTGTTGTCCCCTCTAGCCTGGTGAATATGTTGAGTTTCCCGCAAATCCACCTCGAGTGTTGACAACGAGAGAAAGAGATTCCCTTGATCACATTGATCTCCTTCCTCCACATTTTTCACTCTCATGCTTTGAATGCGGAGTTCCAAATCTTTTACTAGTCTTGGAATCGGTAATTCATCATACTCTATTTCCAACCCAAACTTCGGTTTCAGACACACCACTCGTTTCACCTCCTACGATGAAGGAACCTCTGAGAAGTTGAAGATGGCTGTGTCCTGGTGGGGGTGACCTTGATTGGGTGGTTATCATTCAGAAGGGATTCAAGTTTCTTTTTGTTCTTCATCCTGTTATCTTTCAAATGAGCTCCATGAATCTGTTGGATTTTACACTCAATAGAATTTGATTTTATCGACCGTTCAATATTAAGATTATTTTTTGATTTAAGTGGCTTTGCGGTCATAGAGAGGACGCGTTCGTTTATGAATCATCTGTTCCGAACGGGGGGAGAGGTCCCAACTAAACTTTGTAGAATTTTCCTCCCACCCCTTCAGGTAACTGACGAGACTCAAATTATCGCGTGAAATGATGGAATAATTGAATTAATTGATTTAATTTCAAGAATTAAATCAATTTCAAAATTCATGCACAAATTTCTGGAAAAAATTGAGGAGTTCAGTATCCGATCTCGAGTGAGTATCGAAATCACATCTTTCCACTATACGGGCGAATGCTTTAAACCATTAAGCTCCCGAGACCCCTCACTCCTCAACGAATGCGCCCTCTCCATGACCGCAAAGCCACTTAAATCAAAAAATAATCTTAATATTGAACGGTCGATAAAATCAAATTCTATCTATATAATTTGGCTATGAACACGATATGAACAAGTTTCTGAAAAATTTGAGGAGTGAGGGGTCTCGGTAGCTTCATGGTCTAAAGCATCCGCCCGGATAGTGGAAAGATGTGATTTCAATACTCACTCGAGATCGAATACTGAACTCCTCAATTTTTTTCAGGAATTTGTGCATAAATTTCAAAATTAATTTAATTCTTAAAATTAAATCAATTAATTTAATTATTCCATCATTTCACGCGATAATTTGAGTCTCGTCAATTAACTGAAGGGGTGGGAGGAGAATTCTACGAAGTTTATTTGAGACCTCTCCCCCCGTTCGGAACAGATGATTCATAAACGAACGCACCCTCTCTATGACCGCAAAGCCATTTAAATCAAAAAATAATCATAACATTGAACAGTCAATAAAATCAAATTCTATCTATATAATTTGGCTATAAACACGATTTGCACAAGTTTCTGAAAAATTCGAGGAGTGAGGGGTCTCGGTAGCTTAATGGTTTAAAGCATCCGCCCGTATAGTGGAAAGATGTGATTTCGATATTCACTCGAGATCGAATACTGAACTCCTCAATTTTTTTTCAGAAATTTGTGCATAAATTTTAAAATTGATTTAATTCTTAAAATTGAATCAATTAATTGAATTATTCCATCATTTCACGTGATAATTTGAGTCTCGTCAATTAACTGAAGGGGTGGGAGGAAAATTCTACAAAATTTATTTGGGACCTCTCCCCCCGTTCGGAACAGGTGATTCATAAACGAACGCGCCCTCTCTATGACCGCAAAGCCACTTCAATCAAAAAATAATTTACACTCAATGTCCTTCGCGACATTCGTGGGTTATTCATTGACCTTCTAAATTCACCAAGGTCTTTTTCTAGTTGTTTTATCTTCCACGCTCTTATTGAGATTTCTGGATTCACCACGGCACTTTGGAACTTCTTTGAGATCCAGCCCACTCACCTTGTACGGATGGTCATCTAGTTGTATTGATGTTATACAATTCATATTATTGTCGATATAGGCTGGCGTCAAATTATTCCTCTTACATTCCATAAGAAAAATCCTTCTGTTTCTCATTGATGCAAGTTTTTCCCAGATGTTCTGTCCTCGTTGAATAACTTTCCATGCTTGGTCTCCATATCGATGTCTGATGTGATTAAGAAAAACCCTTCTGATTACAATTGATTATCGGATTCATTCCCATCAAATTTCGAAGTCTCTCTCTTGTCTTGCTGATTCCAAGACTAGTGAAAGGTCTGGAACTCTGCATTCAAAGCATGAGAGTGGAAAATGTCGAGGAAGGAGATCAATGTGATCAAAAGAACATCATTAAGTCAAATACAATTAACATCATCTCCAACTTCTATAATAAACTGAGCCAACATAAAAAGAGCCAATAGGAAAAAGATATGTTGGCTACGAGGGAATCCTTCAACGAATATGAGGTAATTATTCTCGCTGAATCGGACAAAAGGAGCGCAACGGTCGTAATGAAGAAAGAGGAATACGTTCAAGAGATGAAAAGAATGCTATCTGACGGACGAACGTGTAGTAAAATATCTAAAGATCCAACGACAAAGTTCGTGAAAAAAATCAACGCGATCATTGATGCACTCGGAGCAGAAGGAGTCATAAGTGATACAGCTCTGATGACACTGAAGAGCCACAGCATAGTGGTACCGAAGATGCACGGCCTCAGAAAAGTCCACAAAGTGAGACCCGTGTTCAGCTGCATCGAAGCTCCCAGCTACAAAGTAGCAAAGATGCTGCATTTAATTTTCACAAATGTATCAAAAACATCCAGGTACACTCTGAGAAATTCCGAAGAGTTCGTTAAGTTCACCAAAGACTTAGTGCTGCCTCAAGGTTATGTCATGATTTCACTAAACGTCGTTTCACTATTCACTAACATCCCGAAGGAGTTGGTGTTGACAATAGTCGAAGAAGTATGGGATAACTGGGCTCCTTCAATTGAAGTACAGAAGGATACACTCATTGCTCTCATTCGATTCTGTCCCGAAACTAGCTATTTCTGCTTTGATGACGGAGTTTCCCTACAGATTGGTGGCAGGTATTAGACAAGTAACCTTTTGAAATACCTTGAATGAAACTATACGTGGATAATACCGTACTTCCTGTTCCTAAGGATTCCATAGACCTCACTCTGGATTATTCCAATTCGATCCACGGAAGAATTCAATTCATAGTCGAGACTGAAGCGAAGAACACCATATGCTCTCTAGATGTAAAAATCCACCGATAGGAAGATAGACATTTGAAATTGTATTGGTACCAAAAACCCACCAGTTCAGGAAGAGTAATAAACTTCAAATCAAATCATCTGACTGCCAATAAAATCGGAGTGATCTGTGAAATGCTACACAGAGCCATCGGCTTAAATCATGAGGACTTCCACGAGGAAAACGTGGAAAAAGTGGAGGATATTTTGAACTAGAACGGATATCCGGAGAAGTTCATCATGAGATGCGTTACGAATTTCAAAAGCAGGAGAGATAATGAGGAATATGAAAAACCCCTGATCATCGGGACAATCAGTGTTTCAAATTTTCGGTGATCAAAGGATTAGCTCAGCAACTAAGACGGTGCTTCAGTAACCTGAACGCCACATTGGTTTTCTATAATCTCCACAAAGTAGGAGACCTTTACTCAAGTTTGGAGGACAAGGTGCCAGTGTCGGATAAGCTAGAGCTAGTGTACAGAATTCCGTGTGAATGCTCAAAATGCTATATTGGGCTAACAATACAGAGACTAAAGACCAGATTGAACAAACATGAAAATGATTGCACTCCAATAAAAATATTAAAAATAGAAAAAACGGCTTTGGCGATTCATCACTTTGACACAGGTCATTCTTTTAAATTTGATGATACAACCATACTGCACACTGAACGAGACTGGAAGAAGTGGAGCATCAGCGAGATGATCTTCATCTACCTTAATGATGAAGTCAACGAACGGGAGGACATACAAAACTTAAGTAGGATGTACAGCGGCACTCTGAGTAAATGCACGTTTAAAACGTGCTGTTTGGCAGGCCAAAAATTGAACTTGGGTTGGCTATGCAAATAATAGATGAGTGGGCAGAAAAATTAAGTGGCCAATCAAAGATTCAAAAAATATTACGCAAAAGAATGGAAATAAAATCCAATGACAGGGAAAAATATAAAGGGAGCAGGGAGAAATTTTCAATTCAACTCATCTATCTATAATTGAAGCAGTAAAGATGAAAAGATAGGCCTTTCTACGTAAGAAAATCGCTTTGTTTTTCCACTATTGGTAAAAATGCCCATGGCGCGCCCGGTTTTTTTCAAATAGCATTCTGTATAGTTATCGTTCTATAGAACGACTTAACTTTATGAAAGCTAGGTCAGTCACCTCATAATCATCTTGATTTTCAGATGAGGAAATATTTATCACTTCAAGATTCTCATAAATCTATGAACTCTCTATGAATCAAATACCAATTTGAACAACAACTGGTTGAGGTTTTATTCATTTCTTTTTAACTCTTCGGCTACTTCTTCCATTTCCTATTAATAAGTGCGTGATACTCTGAAACAAATGCTTTTTCTCATACATGTTCGTTGAAAATGATGCGTAATTATCATCATTTTCATTATGTTACGGAGTGATTTGATCTATTTGAAAGAAACCGGGCGCGCCATGTGCATTTTTACCAATAGTGGAAAAACAAAGCTATTTTCTCACGTAGAAAGGCCTATCTTTTCATCTTTACTGCTTCAATTATAGATAGATAAGTTGAATTGAAAATTTCTCCCTGCCTCCTCCATATTTTTCCCTGTCTTTGGATATTATTTCCATTCTTTTGCGTAATATTTTTTGAATCTTTGATTGGCCACTCGATTTTTCTGCCCATTCATCTATTATTTGCACAGCCAACCCAAGTTCAATTTTTGGCCTGCCAAACAACACGTTTTAAACGTGCACATGGCGCGGTTTTTTTATTTTTAATAATTTGTCGGTCCATATTTCATTTCTTTCGCGTCATTTTTGATATTGTCATTCATACAATATCGTGAAAAACTAGATATTCGGACGCAAGACTTATGGAATCTCGTGATATTTTTTCTCATATTCTAAATGTCTTGAGATAGAATCTCAACCCTTGAGAACTCGCGATATGAGTTCATGAATATCAAATACTAGACTGAAAATATTAAATTGAGACTTTTTGAATAATATTGCGAATCGGAAAAGACCTTTTTTCTGTGATATAGATTTTTTTTGTATGAAAAAATAATTTTTTGTGGATCTGATCCCGAAAAGTGGCACGCTCCTCACTACGCGACTGGAATCGTAGTGAAAATTCGTCCGACCGTGTTGCCATGTCATTTGATTTGCGTGTATTGAAATGGCTGGTACTCCGAGTCGTTAATGGTTATTGGCGACGTCGCACTTTACTAAATACGTGCGGTGCTGCGCTCATCACGCGACGAAAATTATCAATCTCAAGGATGCGAGTTCACAAGTTTTAAAATTTTTTGAAAACAAAGAATTTGACTTCAAATTTTAGCTAATTTTTTGTTTCTTCCGAATGAGATTCCATTAAGCTTAAGGTTAACGAACGTGAGGATTTCCGATTCGAATTTTTTCTGTGCAAATCACTCGAAATGATGTAGAGAGTCTGAAAATGATATTTGGAAAAAATGTCCGTATGTAGGTATGTAGGTCTGTGTGGATTCTTTTTTAACTTAGAAAAGGTAAAACTTCAACCTGAAAATCTTATGTTTCTACAGTATATTTGTCTTGATAAATGCTTTCGTTCAAGACCTTGTCGCTTGAAACTCATTCAGTACTGTTGGAGATATAATGAATTTCGGATTTTTTCAAAAAAATCAATTCGTTAAAAATTTCTCGACCGATTTCGTCCAGATGAATTTATAACATTTGATATCATATTCTGTAACTGCGTAAATTTCAAAAAGGTGTCAGTGGAAGGCTCCAGGAAGAACTGTTCCATCTCGCTAAGTTTCCAATTTATTCTGAGAATAGTGAAAATTCGAAGGAATGGGTGAAATTATTGCAAAGAGAGAAAGAGAACATTACGTGGGATGCTTTGGCAGAAAACTACACAATTTTTGGAGGATCAATTTCATGTGACAGATTAGAACGCTGTTATTAGGTATTATAGAATTATTATCATTTAGTGAAAAAAGAATGAAATAAAAAAAATAATCGAGAATTTATAAAATAATGTAGAAATGAAATTTTCTCAGAAATTTCGAACATCTGTATCACCTCATTTCAATTGAATTCTCAATAATGAATTAATGAAATAATGAGGAATGTCCCATTAAAATATGAAGTGATTTTGGAGCGAAGTTTTCAAACAATTTTTGAAGTTCTAAAGTTTGTACGGAGAGATATGGGAAGCCGATAGGATTAGCATGATATCTGCTTTACCGGGCGAGCGGTATAGAAAATTCCGTACTTTTTCCTGTTCCCGTGTAAAATTTATAATTTCAAGAATTTCTCTCTCAAAAACCAAACTACAAAATTACTTTGAATTTTGGCACGATAATCAAACAATTGATTGAAAATTTTCAGAGAATTTCTCATTTTTAATTATCAGTCTTAATGGACCTTCAAAAACCTCGGAATCTTTTTTTTCATGATTTGATCTGTGGCCAATTGTATTCTTTTTTTTCTTGAATCACTCAGTTATTCCAGTATGAGCTGTAATTTTTTTCCATAAATTTCTCTCATTAATTCCTATTTTTTTATATCAATTAATAATTTTTTTCGTTTGAGAAACTGCCTAACACGGTTTATATTACTTCGAACTTTTTGAGGTTAGGGCTCACTGTTTTTATTATTTTGACGAGTATACATTTATAATCAGTGCCGCCAACGTTTAAAAAAAATGTCTCACCGATTTATTTCAGCCAGCCAAATGCAGCCAACGTTAGAACGAAATGTCTCACCCGACTTTCATTTTAGCCAAAAACGTCGGGATGGGGCGTGACTTACATGAAAATATTTTTTTTCAAACAATAGGATCGTTTTTCTTCAGACTTAAAGTCTCATTTTTCACTCAAATACTGCATGTAACATCCAATATTTTTCGTGACAAAGGAAAGGGCTTAATTAAAAAAATTTAAAAAAATTCTCTAATCGGAAATGTATAGTTAGCGCTGTGCACGTTTAAAACGTACACTTGGCGCAAAACGCTATCGCGTTTTCTGATTCAGAAAGGAGCGGGAGAAGTGAAATTGAGCGGATAAGTCAGGAACCGGCGTGATCATTGCGGAGCTGGGTAACTTTCAGGAGATACAGAAGGATGAGGATCAATATTCCAGTCAGTGTGTCATTGTATTCCTGTGTTATCTGTTGAATTTATTTGTAATCGTGTAACGTATTCGTTCATTCATTCATTTTTCAAATGACTTGTTGCAAGGAGGGGAAAGAGAATATTTGAGGACTGCTTGTTAACCCATATCATGGAGAATACCTGTAAGCTGACAAAGCATCAATCATGTCAAGGTAAGAGGGAAGAGAGTTAGTTTTGAGGTTATAGACAATCCGACGTTATATATAAGATTCTATGCAAGTGTGTAACACAACTGATTATTCCAATTCGTAATTCATATTGCTTGTTCTACGAATGATATACTGTCATCATGAATAAGGATTTTTTACTTTTGATTTCAGAGCCTGAAGAAGTTGAAATTGTTCAGCGAAACGTCGCGATTTGATAATAATGAATGTTGTTAATAATTTTCCAATATCCCTATGAACAATTGGAGTTCAATATGTAGTTATTTGAATTCTTATTTCTTCGTCTAATATTAGGAGGGACACACAGAATTTCTCATGGCAAAAGAGTGGGCTTGAATCAAAAAACGAAAATTCACAGCCTTGTGACGTTTATTGATTGATTGATTGTTATGTATTGTTCGGGCTAACTATTTGTGTGTTAAGTACTTGAAGTTAAATGGACTTGTTCGAGCTCATTATTTTATCATAATAAAGTGAATGAACTGTTCGGGATTGAATTGTGAAGAGATTAAAGATTTTCAGGCCAGTTTAATTAAAGAGAAACGGACTCGATCTGAGATATTTCATTACCAGATTCATTCAAGAATATCGAATGATTGGTGCCTATTGGGGATAATCATTACAATTGTCTAATAATTATCCAAGACAAGTCTCGTCTTGTGGCACACCCATGGTTCTTATAAAAGTTCCGTCATCCGCTGGTGATAAACTGCGTCCAGCGATAACCCTTTTACTCACTCACTCTATCTCTCTCAGACACATTCTCACTCTTATCTGAACTTGCAATTATGATAACTCATTAACAAATCATGATATTGTGTTTATTCTTGTGCTATCGCTCGGGGATTATAAGAACGCAGCACAATACGGGGCTCCCAATAATTAATACAATTCAAATATGAGTTCATCAGTAATGAACTGTCTCGTGCCACGTGTTGGTAGTGCTACTCAAAATGGTGTCACTAATACTCTCATCAATCGACTCCCATCGAAAAACCAACAAATCTTCGCAGAACTGAACTATATATGTCAACTCACTCTGCAGATATTTTCGCGTATAATGTGCGAATTGTGAATGAATTAAAACCATCCACCATAGAGTCTGCAGCCTGGTCATGTAGCCTCTCCAATTCGGCACACTATCAACTCAAAATTACATGGAGTCTACCTCATGGTCCTGCATCCGCCTATTGCGGTCATTGTTAAGCCTAGGTCACACCATTGGATCTGATCGTTGTCTCTCTCAATTGATCCATGATCCACATTTGGAAAGGACTGGTTGTAGGGGGCCGTACTGCATTGCCTATTCGGAACCGAGTATATGATAAACCAGTGGGTTCATCGGATCCAACGATGACTTCTGCGAGTGGTTCATAAGAACGTCCTGAGTGATGAATGTGTCAAATCCCCTACGCCTTCTATGACTTGTATTCATTCATTACTTCACATTATGCAGATAAAATCCTCCTTTTCGCTTTTTCGGTTGGAAGTCAAGGATTTAGTAATAAATGAGGATAACCTTTCCTTCTCATGTCACCTTGATCTTTTATTTCCTAATCTCATCACAAGTCATTCTTCAATACATTTGTTGAGCTGATCCCAATCACCACTGCACTTCCAATGTTTAATAATTTATGACGAAACCCTTATCACTCAATTCAATCCCATATCACATGCATGACACACTTGAATAATTGAGCAAAACCTCTAAAAAATTTCTAATGTAATAATAATCAGAGAATTTAGCGTACAGAATGATGAAACAGGCAAAGAGCAGTGACGCATGTGAGGAAAAAAATTGGAAAATGGTAATGAGGGATCTATAAGGAGCCGAAGACACCCACATGCAACAACCGTTAGGATAAGTCTGGAATGAAGACATGAAGAAATGCTTGCTCATCATTCAGCGTAGCTATTGGTCAATTTCCTGGGCTTCGCTACCCCATGAGGGGAGATCTTTCAGTGAGGGAGTTTCAAATGTGTACCCATTCTTAATCCATATATAGGGCCGGGACGTTGGTTCGCCGTTTTTACCCACCTGAAGTTCACTCGATTCGAAAATGTGTCAGAATGTTTTTACCTGTCAGTCTGACATTTGGTAAATTGGATTTAATTGAATAAATTTAATAATTGAGTATTATTCAATAAAATTTCTGGAAGGATAGCTGCATGAAAGTGTCCGAAAAAGGTGGGTTTGAATCCAATTTATATTAAATTGAAATTCTTTGATTTCTCAATTAAATTAGAATCCCATGTTTTTTCTGTTCTGAGAAAGAAAATATTTTGTTGTATGAAAATTGACTTAGTCGAAGAAAATTCACTTCACTCCAGAAAATTTCAATGTACATAGATATAAAAATTGTGAAACAAAATTTTATTAAAAGACCATTTTCTTGCTACAAGAATTTATTTCCTCAGTGTGGTTTCTTGAAATATTATCTCTGAAGCTACTGGAGATCGCACATTTTTTATAGAAACTTTCTTTGTGGGCATTTATCCCCTCTACGAAGAAGGTTCCTTCAAAACTGCTCTATTTCATTTTGCTTCCAAAATATTTTGGAAAACTGGAAAAAAAAATGAAATGCTGATTTTTTTTTTAGTTTTCATGGAATATTTTGGAGTCTGAAAGGGGTATGACACTTTTCACCATAGACTTTTTCATAGTCCTTTTTCTCCTCTACAAAAAAAGTCTCTTCATAAATGTCTCTATGTCGTTTAGATTTTGAGATATTTTCAATAAACTAGCCCCGAACTATACGGATCCAACCGAGTATTTCACATCGATTCCAGATTTCTCAGGATCTAAGAGAGGTGGTGAAATTTTGACAGGGACCTTTTTTGTAGATGAGAGATAGGCCTATAAGAATAGTTCATTCCGAAAAGATCGTATATCCATTAGATTCCGAGATATTTGGGAAAAACAAGTTTTCAATCAAAATTAACAACAAGAAATTTTGTTCTTAGATTTCCTCGAATACTCAATGGTATAACAGAGATATTGCATTTTTCCCAAGAACATCTCCAGCAGGTTTTTTTTCTCCTTTTCAGAAAAGCTTCCCTCGAATTCATCCTTATCTCAATTAGATCTTAAAAAATACTATTCTCAGCAATCAACAATTAGTCAAAAGTTAGAGAGTGTGGTGTACAGCTCTCCGTAGCGAGTCAAAACTCTGCATTACTTTTCAGCATGAGGGAAAAATTTCTGCTTGTAGTAAAGAAAGAATGATTGAAGGAGAATCATTCCCTTACATGAATAAATAAGCAGTTGTTGAATTATTTTGGGTTTCCAGTTGAAATAAAATGATAATGTTGGATGAGTGGTCGAGTGGTCGAACGGATGAGACTCGTCAGATACCAGTGATCGACCATAAGAAATTCAATAATAACTGATATATTTAACAATTTCATTCACTCTGATTCGAGTTGATAAACATATTGTGTTTTGAAGTTCCGAAAAATGATATTTCGCTGGATTATAAAATTTTCTCGGATAAATACATTAAATAGTTCGATCACTGGACGAGTTTGAAGACTGGTCAACTCACCTTACTATGATGATATTACGCGGAGCCACGGACAGAAAAAAACCACCCTCGACGAAAATTTGGCACTCTCGCTTCGTTTGGGAGGCAAACTTTGGTCGAAGTCAGCTTCTTCTCACCCTAGGTGTGTAATATATTATTGTTCATTCATGCTGGCAAGTGGCCGTTTCCGGACGTTTCGAATCCTCGAAGCTCATTTTTCCGCAACAGAAAAGAATACGATCAAGTGGTAGATTATTGGTAGCAAAAATCAGAAATTCGGCCTTTTCGGATTCGAGATCATTGATAAAAATCGGAAAGGCCAAGCTTCTCATTTTTCCTACGAATAATTTGCCATTTAATGATATTTGTTCCTCTTTATTATTATTGATTCTCGCGATTGAGTGAGGATTAGCGAGATAGTCCCCGCTCTTGCTAAACTTGGCTACTCCAAATTATTGGATAGATGGACATGTTTTTTTTTATAAAAACTGCAGTTTCTGTTTTTCTTCCTCCATTTCATAGTTCTTCGGAATGTCAGAGTTTTCAACGTGAATTCATTCCCGAAAGTCGATGATCACTTGCCAATGAATCGTAATTTCCTTTATAAAATTCGGATCTCAATATGATAAATGGTGCATTCACCAGCTTGATGGAGTCAATTCATAATAGAGCCAACCTTTCAGAAAAAAAATGTAATGGATTCTCGAGACAATATTATTGCGAAAGAATACACTTATGGCTGTTGTTGTGGGTGAATATTATACATTTCAAGGGGTAACACCACTGTAAAAGTCTAAAAAAAGGCGTTTCTTGGCTATCTATTTTTCTATAGAAAAAGTGGCGATAAAATAATGATATTTGAGGGAGTGACTGAGCATATATTTGAGTCTTCAGAAAACAAAATTCATCAAAAAATATGGAAGAATGATGACACAAGAGCCATTTCTGCGAGGCCCTTTGAATTTAAAACACTTTGCGGCACGCAGTGTAACTGGTGCAAATTTCCATTGAAAAAAAAAAAATTGGCTCAGTCTAGATACACATAGCTACGGAAATACGTAGGGAATTTCGAAAATATTGTTTTTCGTGGGATTGGTGACCATTTGAATGAAAAATTCAAATTTTGACCAAAAAACTGGCAATTTTTTATCAATAGAAAATGTGCAAATCAATTCTTTTAAAATCCCCTACGTATTTCTGTTCAAAATATTGTTTTCAAGATGCTGTGGAAAATTCAAATTGAAAATAATGAAAATTATTGGAGTTATGCTGCGTGCCAATTTGAAAAATCATGTTTCTAGAAAAACACGATTGAAGTTTTGATTTAGGCTACGAATATGATGAAATGCCTTGAGAAAAATTCAAAATTTCATGTGAAATAATGGGTTTCAGGTGATAACTTTCCTTGCACGTATTCTGGGAGGCCCAAAGTAATTTTTGAAGCAAGAAAAAAAATCGATTTTTTGAAAATTCTGCAGTAGTGTTACCCCTTAATTGTAGGAAAAACTAACATCACCATTCGAAACCCGAGGCCCAATTGGTTGATGTAACTGAATCTATTTTTCCATGGAATCGTTGCGTTTCTGAGTTATTCAATAATGATCGATGAAAAGTCATGGTGGGTGGAGTTATTTCAAGAATATATACGCTCAGCAGTCGGGCTTCTGAAGATATACCTGGCCCAATACGCTATCACGTATTTAGGGTCGAATCCAGATCAGTGAAGTTGAAAGTCAATCTCCAAAAAGCTGATTTACTACTCTAAGCCTCGAACCACCTAGAGTTCCCACATTAACCATCGATATATTCCTTTTCTTCTTCCCTGCTATAATCACTACTGGATCTTTTTCTATATATTTCAATTCAGAGATCGGAATATATTCAACATACCGCTTCGATTTATTACTTCATATGTCTCCCCAGTCTGTCTAACGTTTTTTATTACCATTGATTGTGACTTTGTTTTTCTCTTTTCCTCTTCCATAGATTCAAGATTCCTTACCGCTTCCGTTATCATACCATTTCCTGGATCCTGTCGGGGAGAATTGAATCCAACCACCCTCATCCACACTGCCCAATATTCTGTTGCTCCGTAATGATGTTCTTCCAGTCGATGATCGTTTAAGCTTAAGGAATGCAGAGAGAACAAGTTTGGAATAGGATCCGTTTAGAATTGCAGTTACCGAATGATGTCTATCAATGGGAAAATGATGCAGTCGTCTGCCCCGTTTGTAACCACAAACGTCTGAGAACACTCAAAACACGGAACTTTGATAATCACAATCAAAGTCAGCGTCATCAAATCAATTTGCAGAATTTGGGGAATGAAATCCCAGTACGATGGGAGAGGATTAATGCTCAGCTGAATTTGGATCCAGAAATTTACTCATTACGGAATAATCTGATCGAGTGTGCATGTTGTGATGAGCGACTAGAAGTCGTTACATTGCCAAATATTCGAAGACATGATCATTCTGCAAAGCATCGACGGAAACTGCGATTGTGGAGGCAAAACCCTCGGCCCTGGGCCCAAGCACGAGCTGCATGTAGTTCGAAGCAGAATCCATATTGGATGGAGCTTACGAAAATGCACTTAGCTACTGATATTCCACTGGATAAGCTTCGGAACTCCCGTTATACCGAGTTCATGGAAAAATGGACGAAGAAAGAGTTACCTGATTCGTCGACGTTAAGAAAAACATACGTGCCAAATCTGTATGAGTCCACAATGCAACAAATCCGGGAAGAAATCGGAGACTGCCCACTTCATCTTACCGTCGATGAGACCAAAGACTCCAGCAAACGAGCCGTTGTTAATGCCATCATCACTCCGCTCACAGACGATCATCCCGGGATTCCACAATTAATTCATGTGGAAGAATTACAGACAGTGAATGCTCAAACAATATGTCGATTCGTGGAAACCGCACTTGACAAATTGTGGCCCAACGGCATCCATTGAGATCGTATTCTTATCTATGCTACCGATGCGGCATCATATATGGTACTCTCAGGTGAACTATTGAAGAACAACTATGACTTTAATAAGTTAGTACACGTCCGATGCATTTGTCATGGATTGCATCTGGCTGCTGAGCGAGTCCGTGCGGAATACGATGATGTTGATCAACTCATTGCAAAGATGAAAAAAGTGTTTTCAAATGCACCAAATCGTATTCAAACCTTGCGTAATGTGGCACCAGGTACACCGATGCCACCTTCACCCATTCTGACACGTTGGTGTACGTGGATTGATGCATGTACCTACTATGTCCAATATTTCAATATATATGGAGACGTTTTTGATGAAATTGAATTTGGTAGTGATCCCGCACGCACAATGTGGTTGAAAAACAAATTCGGATCTCCTGAAGTTCTAGATCAGCTTGAAGAGATCACAGAAAAGTTTACATGTCTTTCTGAAACGATTACACATTTGGAAAGCAGAGATCTCTCACTCCATGAATCCTTGGGAGCATTCAGCAATCTTGTTGATGCCATGATGGGAGATGATGAAATTCCAGTTTCAGTTCGTAGGAAAATCACCCGCGTGATTGAACGCAATTCTGGATTACAGACGATGATTGACATTAACGATTGCGTTAGAAGAGAGATTTTCGATGCTTTGCCGCAAGGATGGACCGTTGGAGATGCTATTGCTGCTCGCTTCGCACCCTTGACATCTGTCGAAGTGGAACGATCTTTTTCAAAATTCAAAAGTTTATACAGGGACAATCGTCGAAGCTTCACGTTTCAAAATCTCCGTGCACATATGATAATTCATTGTTTCAATTCCTAAAGAGAAGTCGCAAATCAAAATTTTTGCTGAATGTCCATCGACGCTACTTTGATGATGATCAGTTATAGATTCCTACCTCTTTAAGGGAATCTTTGACATTTCAGCTCAATTGAAAGTGTTGATGCTTCCTGAATCCAATCATATCCTAAGCTCATTGGAATCAAAATTCACGAAATTCCATTCTGCAGAACGATATTTCATGCAGATATGCTTGTATACACACGCTCCGCAGGATAAGGGAGTGCACTTTACCACTACCCTATCATTTTGTTTGGAGACATGGTAATTTGCAAGTTTTTGTCAGATATTCAGTGATTATAACGCCACGGAGTTATTCC
This sequence comes from Aleiodes leptofemur, assembly GCA_963942555.1. NCBI lineage: Eukaryota > Metazoa > Arthropoda > Insecta > Hymenoptera > Braconidae > Aleiodes > Aleiodes leptofemur. The sequence goes on from OZ012612.1 coordinate 10,586,026, forward strand.
TTCCAGAAACTTACTTCACTCATTCTTTAAGCTTATCTTGACTGTTCTGAGACTACGTATAACTGCACACAGTGTAAAGGATTCGTAAAACAGCGAAGAGGTGAAATGAGACGAATTCATTTAGATTTACAGTACATTTTATGTAGATGAATGAAAATTTGCAATGGAGCTTTTCCCATTGAAAATTGCTAATGTAATGTGCTCGTTCCGTGCGATCTCTCCAACTTTTGGCATTTGTATATTTGTGTTGAAAAGATATTATATTTCTTGTTATTAAAACTATTGTCACATGTTCAAATGCATTTAATATTTTCAATTAAAAGAAATGTTTTTCATGTTTATTTTTCACACGTCGATCCGCCGAGCTGAATACTGAGCAGTGCAGAATGAACAGCAATAAACCATATCTGATTTCACCTCTGAATAGGTTCCTCTACTCTGATGCTGATCTGCTATTTTGATTCCCACCTGTAGCCCAGGAAATATAGCTTATTTGATGGAAAAAAGTGCCATACGCAGTTTTTTTTTTCATCCTCTATATATGAATGTGAACAATCATACTCCCAATTTGGACCCCAAAATTCAAACAGGAAATAATTATTTAAACAATTAAAGCGGTTCTTTAATGGTTTCTTCTATTCATCTCCACAACAGTCGCTCTTAGCACCAAAGGACTCCTATACTTTTTTGTTCCTTGTAAAATTTCCTATAACTTTGTCCTCAGCGGTTTTTCTATCAGAGTCACGACTCAGCTGATATAGGGCCGCAAGCTGCGGGACCGCGCTTCCAGCCGCCCGACCCAATGCGTATATATGAGTTTCTCCATGGTTTTGTCTATCGTGAGAAAAGAGGGAAAAATGGAGACATACTGGAGATAATAAAACAGAAAATTCATGAAAAATACATAATTTATTAAATAGTTACAAAAATATCATCAATGTAATCTCAATCTTTTCGAAACTGGAGAATGATGCTGCTCGGAATCTTCAGGTTTTTCCACGAGGGGAATGAAATTCTGGCTGTCCTCTGCTTCACAATTGACATCGATGGATAGGAAGTTTTCGCTATCAATGTCAATTTCATCATCAACTGCTTCTTGAATATCAAAGACTTCGCTGATATTTGTACAAGTTTTTCCTTCGCAATTGAGGCATATGATGGAACAATATAAGCCCCTTTTTCTGCAACTGCAATTGCCAGTACATCCTTTCAAACACCTGCAGGAAATGGTTCTCAACAGCTTCTCAGGGGCTGGATCTTTTCTGGTTGAAATTGGCATCAATCCAGTAGATGTACGCTTCCAGCCCCAATCGGTTGGACTTAAATGATTGCCTTTCCAAGTTTGGACTTGATGATACACTCTGAAGGCATGCTCCCGTACTGCTTCGCGAGTTGGAGGCAATGAAGCAAGGTTGAAGGAATTCTTCGTTGAATTCTTCGCAAAACAGGAGTATCGGAATTGATCCAAGTACATTACTTCATTGGTCGTTTTGGCTCCGTATAAAGCAAGTACCAGTTTCTGAGCTGCAAAGTCCAAAATATCATGAGGAGAATCAGAAGCCACGAAAGGTGAGAGAATGATGTTCAAGTCTCGATCATCTTGTAACAATTTTACAAACTTTTTTTTCCCAATTTCAAAAAAAGCTGAAGTAGCATCACAGCCACTGGAAGCATGTATCAATAAAATGGATTCTCTCAGGGATGGATACTTGAAGCTGCTGGTAGTGGACAATCTCTGTTCCTCGTTCCTTCTACCAGGTTTTAAGAAATAAAGGTTGGAATTCGTGGGATTCAACGCCGTCATTATGACTAAAAGATCCACATCTTCACCAACAATTACCACCGCATCATAATCTACTGATATCTCCATAGCAGTGTTCACAATCAGGGTATCTGCATCTTCGTAAGCTTCTTTACAAAAGAAACCAGTTTCCCTCAGTTTTTCACTCAGCATAGCAATGAGCCTGCTTTTATTTTTGCCATTAGACAAAAATATGTCTTGAGTAACCGATGCTTTCATAGTAATGTCGAAATTAATGTCAACACAAGATTGTTTTTGTTGACGTCGGTGTCTTTCAGCATATTTCGTGCTGTCCATCAAGGCATCTTCTGGGTATCCATCGAATACGACAGTGCTGTGAGGTTTGAACCATTTTTGTACATAACTTACATACTTATCAATCATTTCCGCGAATGTTTCTTTTTGGTGCCACGATACACGATGAAGGAGATAACCACCATCGATTACGTGAGTGAAATTGGTAATAGAAAAGGGAATTTCAGATGGTTGAAAACATTCGTACAATTTCGATTTCGTTGTCTTACGCATACCGATATCATCGAACAATGTAAGGGAATATGGTGTCAGTTCATAATTTAAGAAATCTTTAAGTTTTTCCTCGGATCTTTTTGCGACTGAAATTCTCTGGAATAAAATCAGTGGGTCAACGGATACTGTTTTACTATTAACTTTAATGGAGGTGTGAATATTTGAAATTGGTTGAACTCTAGAATTACGCTTGAATTTGATATCTGCAAAACTATTTCCAGTAATTTCGCTCATCAATGACATCCCAATTTCCCAAGCATCATGACAGTTGATCTGTTCTGTACCAATGGTGCCAGTGCTTAGTGACCTAATGTTTGGACATTCAGGAAATGGAGGATGCAATAGAAACCAGTCTGAGAATTTTTTAACATCTCCATTATCCCTTTCGATACGCGTTGGCCTTCCATCAGAATGTTGTTCTGTTGTACCAAAATCGATTCTACAAAATTCAGAAAGTTTGTCAGTCAGCTCAATGATAGATGGCATTCCAAGAATCCATTTACCAAGTACGCTGTCTGTTGTCCCTCGGCCATGTGTGATGCCCCCAGTACTTTTGCAATCTCTCATCAATGTTTGTTCTATCGTCATGTCGGTCCAAATACCTGCCCAGAATTTATCAGTGCGCCTGATCATGAAGTAGCCTTGATTAACAAATTTATCATATTCTTCAGCATCCAATCTAGAATCCAATTGTATCATATCTTGCAGATAAAGCTGACATGATTTAGCATAGAGGAAGTGTCCACTTGCATGGAAAAAAGGTAACATTTTTTGAATCGTCTGTAAGTGTAATGAAAAATTCGCTCCTCTTTCGGCTTGAATAAATTGTTTCACTAGTGTCACCATATTGAAATATTGTACCCACAACTTGGCAGTAGCTCCTCGATTTTCCATCTGTTTCAGTGTCTCTTGAAATTTCATCAGGATTAATTGTACTTCTGCAGTTTCAGATTTCTCGAAAATCGTCGTTAAGTCCTCCAATACATTTTGCATGAAATTTTCATCGTCCGAGCTGAAATCTGCATGTGACAGAATGATTTTAGACAGAGTCAAATGGACTAGAAGATGCGCTCTAATTGCCCTTGCATACGCATGACCAGTTAGCATTTTGTCAACAGACGATGGTGCATAAACAATGCTAAAAAGTTCCTTGAGGCCACTACCATCCATGATGAATCCTATCGTACCCAAGAAGGACATCAAGAGATGAAATCCACCTAGTCTCACGATAATATCACACTGATCGCGGTTAAAAGTTCCAGATGCGACAATCTCTTGACCTTTAATGTAGAGGGGTTGATCGAACGTTACGAAGCAGGCTTTTTGATTCTGTTGCACAGCTTTGTCAAAAGCAGTCACAAGAGCTGTATAAACTGTGTCATGATTACCAGGTGGCGAATTAATGAATGGGAGAAACAGTATGCGCGAAGTCGAGAAAGAGAGATGAGATGTGATTTTTTCCATGAAACAATGTCAGCCTGGAAGATCGAATTTTTCCGTTTTCCATTTCCCAAAGAGCCAGATGAAATCAGTTGGTAATAGTTTTATCTCATTGTTTAGTGGATTGACTTCCTGAAGATCCACAACTGCAATTGACTGGAGACCTCCTGATTGTTTCTGAAATATTTTTGTGGGTATTGTTCCATAACTTCCAAGGTTTTGAGCAGCTGGAATATTCTTTAGCCTCGGAATCTGTCCATCGGTTACTACAGAGCCAGTTGGTGTTACACATTCGATCCCACCCATAGCATGAAATGTATTTAAGCCATCAAGAGTACTGACATTATGATCCGCATTATCGAATACAAATTGTAGATATGCGTCAGACATGATGTGAGTCGGGGAATGCATTATAGCCGATGTTTCAAATAGCACAGCTTCATGATATGTTGCACAAAACCCCAATGACGCTAGAATTTCGAGAAGAAGTTTAGAACCATACTTTTTATTTGATACAGCTGCCAATCTCACTTGCAGAGCAGAGGTGAAAGACCTAGGTTGGGCTGCTGCAATAAGAGCACGAGCAATTGAGATCATCTGAGAAGTCCAATTGTCTGGCTTTCCTTTCTTATTTTTCAAAACAATAATTTCAATCAAAATCTTCAATGTATCAGGCACATCACTCTCAATCCCATCGAGGAACGAGTGTGGCAAAGGATAACTGGCTGTTTCATAAACTTGAGACCGAATATCATCAAGGATAATGTTGGCCGCTTCACGCACGATTCTTTTACGTTTTTCTTGAATATCTTTTTTTTTGCTGGAATAACATGCATCTGCGAGGATTTTATGACCTACATTTCGAAAACAAATAATCGGATCCTTTTTGTTATTCGATGTAATAATAATTTCATCACCATATTTCTCCACCAATTTTTTTTTAATAGTCTTTTCGCTTGGAATTTCACCTTCATAGTCCTTCAGTATTTCTCGCAACGAAAACTGACATTCGTCTCGATTCTCTTCAATATAATTTGCTATGAAATGCACTACTGTTAGTATTTGTGGATCTGGAGGTCGTCCTACATCCTTTCTCGGTCTCACTTTTTTCTTGAAATTAATGTAACAAGAATGGTGATATCTGCCCTCAGCTGCAACAAGATCAATGACATTTGTTATACGTTCTATGACTTGCTGATCCCATTCATCGTTCCGCTCCCTCGCAGTTAATTGTAGAGTTTCTTTAAAAGGGATCGTTGAGATAACATGAACCAACATATTTTTATTCCCTTTATTTTTCATTTTTGTCTTCACAAACTCTTCTGAAGCATCTTTTCCACACAACAAGCAATTGTTTTTAAAATCAAAACCTGGCTGCCGCAGAGATCGACTCGTACTCGGTCCATCACTCGATGCCAGTGCTGCCTTAATTTTTTTTTCATGGCTATACTTAGGTCTACATGCAGCATGCACTGCAATTGATGATAAATTCTGCAGTAATTTATGTTTATTATCGCTACGTTTCATACTCGACGCAATATAAGTTTTTATCGCACACTCTTTCACAATCACTTGATCTTCACCTAACACTTTTTCACAAATAAAACAAACTTTGGTGACATCCATTCCGAAATTTTGTTGTGTGCATCTTCCGAGTTGGCTCAATACTGAATTTGGCCGTTAAAACGAAGTCTCAGTATACCGAAGGGGGAGACTAGGGGGAGTCCAGGTATAAAGGGACGACTAATCCGACCATCTGCTCAACTACAAGACCGGCCTAGCACGTTAAACAATATACAGTTAGCGTTGTGTGCCGGTATCTTCGAAACTATAACTCGGGGCAAAATATACCAAGAGACTTTTTTCATAGATAATTTTATCACAAATAAAAAAATATAGGAGTAAATTTAAGCTACGAGGCATAGTTGAGGAGATATTTCCGAAAAATGATAGAAAGTCCCTTTTAATTGTTTATATAATTTTATCCTTTACGAATTTCGGGGTCCATTTTGAAAGTATCATTATTTACACCAGAATGAAGCTGAAGAAAAAAAAAATCGCGTATGGCGGTTTTTTCCACCATGCCCCGAGTCTGAGTCTCTATTTCCTGGGCTACTGGCTATGCGCTCTGATTTCATTCTTGCCCTTCCGTCTGATTCACAGTGCGATTTTTCCCTGAACGACTTCTCAGAGTTCCGCTGATGCTGACTCTATGCCTAGATGATAATTGTCACAGAAAGAGCTCTTTGGATAGCTACTCCCAAACTGTATCGAACTACTTCTTAGCTCTACCTTGGATCGCACACGCTAAAGAGGGGGGGGGGAAGGGTAAGGGTTAACGCGTGAAAAAAATGCTTTTAGTACGAACTTTTTTTTAAGACGTATGGATTGAGCAAATTTATTGAAACCTTTTGACCATTATTAAGTATGGATTCAACAACATTGAGTAATTTTTCTATACGAAAATATCCCCAAACAAGCCGGTGACGGAGCTTTTCCAAGACTGTCTTTTGAAATAGACGATTTGCGGTGATCACTGTATCTCAGCTAGAAAACCATTGAAATTTAGTGAAAGTATCATGGAATCGTCCCCCCAACGATCTCTGATTATATATTTTATCATTTTTCAATTTTTGGTGGTAATTTAGAGTAAAAACTGCTATTTTTTACGGAAAATTGCGCCATTTTGTAGGTGGAAAACTCCCGTACAGTAAAGAAAAAAATCAAAGATCGTTGGGGGGAGAATTTAATGATACTTTAACTAGCTCCCAATAGTTTTTTATTTCTGATAATTTCCAGCTGAGATACAGTGATCACCGCAAATCGTCTATTTCAAAGAAAGTTCTTGGAAAACTTCCGTCACCGGCTTATTTGTGTATATTTCCGTAAAATGACTCAATGCTGTTGAATCGATGCTTAATTATGTTCCAAAGGTTTCGATAAATCTGCTCAATCCGGACGTCAAAGGAAAATCGTAAAAGAAGTGTTTTTATTTCACGCTTCAACCCCTACTCCCCCCCCCTTAATCCTGATATTCTTCTCACCGGGGGAATACTGCATTCTCGTAATATAACAGCAAAGCCTTCCATTGTAGGAATGCTGTCAACGTATGTTGTTTATGATCTCACTACAGTGAGTACAACCTTTATTTGCTGTTCAATTATTATCAGGCAGCTAAGTGAGTTCAATGCTGGATCCTATGATGAACTCTCCTGAAGTTGCTGAGGAATCCTCCGATGTACTTTGTAGCCTGGTTAACTCCTGAGTCATCTACAAAATTCCATTCATGTTTCCTCAAGCAATTCCAGCTACAACGGACTTTCATTCTTTATTCCCAGAACTTGTTGAAGTGAACAGTCACCTTTGTTCACTTCGGTATTTTACTTCTCTGCTCAATTCGTAATGAAATATATTGGATTACAACGACCGATTATTCTAGAGTGACGCAAGTCTGTGATTTTTTCAATAAGCTTGGATTAATTTGCTGAAATTTACTATTGATTGGAAAGCTGTACTCTTGAAGATAGAAGACCCCGCTGTATTATCTGAGGTGACTTGCTGTCACCATTGAAAAAAAGTGATACTTATAGTCACCGGGTATGAGCCTTCCATACCTGTTCGTGTGTGTGCTCTGGAACGCTGAGTCTTCTTCCACTTTGTTATTTTGCACTTCATCGTTCCTTCTGTGTTACCGTTCAAAATTCTCTCGTTACACTGATTCTATCATCCAATGAATGTTCAATAGCGAAATAACTAGAACTGAAAACTCATCATACCCTGCGAACGAGAGGCAGCAGCTGTTGATATGAAAATCCTCCAACAATCTGTCTGAGATTGGTTGAATCATTCTCGCAATATCAAAAAATATATTGTGAAAATGCCTGTTCCCCGAACATCTATGGTTGAATTGGGCTGAAGTTTTGTGAAGAGTGAGCAGTGGAGATAGTAAACGAATCAATGGACGAACCCACACAAATGGACATTTTTCAGAATTGTTCCTCAATGTTCTGAACCATTCTAACTCTAGACTGGTTCTTCTATGAGACCAACCACATTTCGCCTTTTTCATTCTTTTATAATCATTTGGCTGACCTGAATATTGGAAACAAAATTGAATTGGTTCGTTCAAATATTTAGCAGACTATCATATTTTTGAAATGAGGAATTCTGCAGAGATGATGAAAGAATAAGATATATTTGAGGAGTTATTAAAGTTTCTCTCTGCTCAACTGAATTGTCTAGTAAGCGGCGTTGCCGGAAATTCCATAAACGTGCCCAAGGAGTGGAAAGTGAATTCGACAATGTTGCAGCTAAAATAATAGGTCGGGAAGTCCCTCATAATGGGAACAAACTCGCAGGGGGGAGTTAGGTGACCAGCTTGAGGTTAAGTCACATTCCAATGAACATTTGGAATTGAAAACAGTGACCACTTTAATTTTTCTATTCGGAAGCCAACTTGATTAATTCATATCTTTCATTGAAGAACTCTGCAATGAAAAGAGGTATGAAATGAGAGGACTTCCTAGGGGGACGAGTTCTTTCGAAGCCAGTCGTAAGTATCTCGATACACGAAATGACGGTATATTGCCGATTACCTTTTCCGTTTAGCAGTATCCAAGGTGGGGAGATCAGTACAAGAATTTCTCCATCTCTCTTAGTTTCCAGGATAATCAATCGAAACTTCTGAGAACAAGATATTCACGACCCACTCTCGACACATATGTGACACAGTTGAGCTGCATTAATGACACACTTGTAACACCCTCGCAACGTTATCCCGAGCGCGTGCGTCGCAAATGCGATGCTGAAGCGTTTGCTTAAGCGTTTGCTGAAGCGTCGTGAATGCGGTGCTAAAGCGTTTGCTGGAGCGTCAAATATGCGTTGCTGAAGCGTCACCAGTGCATTGCTGAAGCGTCGTACATGCATTGCTGAAGCCCCGCAAATCCGTTGCTAAAGCATCACACATGCGTTGCTAAAGCATCGCACATGCGTTGCTAAAGCATCGCAAATGTGTTGCGGAAGCGTCGCAAATGCATTGCTAAAGCATCACACATGCGTTGCTAAAGCATCGCACATGCGTTGCTGAAGCATCGCAAATGCGTTGCTAAAGCGTCGCAAATGCGTTGCTAAAGCATCGCACATGCGTTGCTAAAGCGTCGCAAATGCGTTGCTGAAGTGTCGCAAATGCGTTGCTGAAGTGTCAAAAATGCGTTGCTGAAGCGTCGCACAGGTGACGCTGAAGCGTCGCAAATGCGTTGCTGAAGCGTCGCAAGTGCGTTGCTGAAGCGTCGCAAATGTGTTGCTGAAGCGTCGCACATGCGTTGCTAAAGCGTCGCAAGTGCGTTGCTAAAGCGTCACAAGTGCGTTGCTGAAGCGTCGCACATGCGTTGCTACAGCGTCACACATGCGTTGCTAAAGCATCGCACATGCATCGCCAAAGCGTCACAGGTGTATTGCATGTGTTAATGAATTCAATAGCTGTTAATTAAATTCAAGTGTCGAACAATTATTACACAATCATGATACATATATGTATTCAATTTTAGCAACAATTCAGGAAATAACGCAATGAATTCTCAATGATCCTTCAATAGTTGCTTCGGAATTAACGTCGAGGATTTCGCAATCTTCTACAGAGTAAACTACAGACATCACGATATTCATTGTGATCCAAAATCTTCGTGGGATTATGAGTATTCATGAAAATTACGGAGAAAGAGAATAATATTCATTTAGAAATTGTTTCAACTTTCTGAAACACGGAATAAATCGAAGCTTACTTCGCACATCTTTGTAAATTCGAGTCGGAATGGCATCAAATCCCCTGCAAGTATGGCCGAAAGGTGTCATTTTAATCAATTTATTAGGTCCAACCATTTTCAGCAACAACTGTCGGACCATCTCTCGTGGGTTGTCTTTTTGCTTGTACAAAATGTTATCCAGTTCCATTTTGGGAATTACAATCGGGGATCCTTCATTGAGAGCAATCAAATCATCATCGCCTGTGGATTCATTCGAGAGAGAATACAACACATGAGCCTGAACTGATGAATCAGGAGATGGGGAATACTGTTATGATGCAGTGGGGATTTCCGAGATTGCTGGGAGTTCATTCTTATCACAATGTCGATCAGTTATTCCAGATGACGTTGACGGTTCTGACTGATCTTTCACATTGTCTAACGAATCTTCATGTTGGCAAGCAGAGGAAGAGGTCTCATTAGAAATTGATTTCGTTGGGATTCTCTTCCGATCTGCAACAATCCCTTTTTGACACGATGAAGGTCGGTGGACAGGCAAAATCACAGACTGATGGAGGGAATTATTGGGTGTAGAGGGTCGTGACAATGTTGGAGGATGTGATCATTTGCTCTCAGGAATCCTCTTACAGGAAGAACTAGTAACAGATGTTCGCATTTGATGATCACATGTCGGCGAAGCAGGGGTCTGAGTGGAAACATCTTCCCGAATTGGGAAGTGTAGTACTCCATTTGTATCCAAATTCAATGACAGGAGGAAATCTCGATCATCTGAAGCGTAAGCGAATGAGTAGTTGTGAGTAAATAATCTAATGAACTGATTCCTCAACTTCATGAAATCATGTAAATGATATGTAGTATCAAGGGAATAAATTACCATGCTGGGCAACAACTCTGCCACGATAGAAATAATTATCCTCATGCCATCGAATTCTCGTACCTTTGCTTGAATGTTCTACACCATTCGATAACTCCACACTGGTAGTCGTATGCTTCCAGAAAACCAGTGACCACATAGTTCTTCTTTTTATGAATACAATCGATGATTATACAAGAACTGCGGAGAAGGAAGAACAATAGTTTCAATATACAATCAATAATATTGCGCAGTCATTGTTGACAAAAAAAACCAGTGACTTTGATGATCATGTGGGAGAAATGATGATTCGATGGACTGATGGAGATTTTTCAATTGAATTTTCTAAAAAAATTATCATCTTCTTCAAATTTCTCATCATTTCCCTTTCGAACTCAATTTATACCGAGGTATCAGGGGGCTCAAATTAGGCTAGTTCTCTACACTAATCCGGATAGTCCAGCAAATGGAAAATTCCATAAGAACAAGGTCAATTTTTGCTAATTTTCAATTTTAATTTTCTTCTGAAACCAGTTTTCTCCGAATATATTGAAATCTAATGGAGATACGATGTTTTCTGCAGAGACTGGTTTTGCAGACCTGCCTCTTCTCTATGAAAAAGATCTCTCAAAATTTCTTCATCTCTCTTAGATCACAAAATATTACTAGAAATCTGGAGCCTAGGTAAAATACCTGCTTGAATCAGTGTCATCCGAGGTTAGATTATTGAAAATATCTAAACGACATAGAGACATTTATAAAGAGACTTTTTTTGTAGAGGAGAAAAAGGACTATGAAAAAGTTCATGGTGAAAAATGTCATACCTCTTTCAGACTCCAGAATATTCCATGAAAACTGAAAAAAATCCAGCATTTCATTTTTTTTTTCCAGTTTTTCCAAAATATTTCGAAAGCAAAGTGAAATAGAGCAGTTTTGAAGGAACCTTTTTTGTAGAGGGGATGAATGCCCACAAAGAAAGTTTCTATAAAAAATGTGCGATCTCCAGTAGCTTCAGAGATAATATTTCAAGAAACCACACTGAGAAAATAAATTCTTGTAGCAAGAAAATTGCCTTTTAATAAAATTTTCTTTCACAATTTTCATATCTATGTACATTGAAATTTTCTGGAGTGAAGTGAATTTTCTCCAACTAAGTCAATGTTCATACAGCAAAATATTTTCTTTCTCAGTGCAGAAAAAACACGGGAATCTAATTTAATTGACAAATCAACGAATTTTGATTTAATATAAATTGAATTCAAACCCACCTTTTTTCGGACACTTTCATGCAGTTATCCTTCCAGAAATTTCATTGAATAATACTCAATTATTAAATTTATTCAATTAAATCCAATTTACCAAATGTCAGACTGACAGGTAAAAACATTCTGACATATTTTCGAATCGAGTGAACTTCAGGCGGGTAAAAACGGCGAACCAACGTCCCGGCCCTATCCATATACCATTAGGCTGTAATGGGCAGGAGGGCCCATTAATTAAATTTGCTAGCGTTCATATGAGCGTACTTCCCTTTCGGGAAAGTGGGATCTTTTCAATTCTCATGATTCCTTCTCCAGCACGAACTTCCCAACAGATCATTCAGAAGTGTGAGGATGCAGCCACGATACTAGGGAACTTGAGCATGAGAAAAAAAATCGAGAGCAGAATTTCTCCTAAGCCGCAACAGCTGTCATCGAAGGACGCTGCTCTGGTGGACCGTCTTCCAGAGCACGCAAGCCTGCTCAGTTGGAATTCAGCTGTGTACGAGTTTACGGTAGCATCGGTTTTTCGTACTCGCAGTGCGGGTCAGTGCGAGGGGCCCGAATGTTCAAGCACTGTATACAGCTACAGGGAAAGATGAATCTAGCGCAGGAACAGGCGTTCTGAATTCACTGCATGATGAGTTTCATCAAGTGATTGATTGGTTGACTTCATCGATAGTTTCAGCCGGTGATGCCTATTCCTAAAGAAGGGCTGACCCTTGAGCAAGTTGAGAGCACCTACAGGGAGTGATATAGTCATGAGCTGGAGTCTCATGAAGAAACTCCATCTGTACGATGCTGTGCTTCATTCTGTCCTGTTTATTGGAAACAGAGTCCCGAAAGTTGACCTTCACTTCATCTTCTCGAGTGCCTTGAGCTCAATATAGATATAGTCAGATGTATAAGAAATCTTGTGCCACTCTGGCAGAATCGCTTGACCATAACATCTGGTGAAGCAAGAGTTAGTACTGGAGGGGTACAATGCAAGAGAGACATGTTGTGATCTATCACATTCTGGGGGAGGGAACTCAACATAGTCATCAAAATAGTGGTCACATATTCTCATGAGGTGAGGATGTTCCATTGAATAAGATAAATGTGCTGTCTTTCACCTCAAAAGGATGGAGATGTTCAGTTCGTAGATGGGGCGCAATTCAGGATTTTGGGGCAGATAACTCTCATCGTTATCTCGGGTGCGACCGGCAATCATTGATCAAGTTCGAAATGGTGGGAGAGATTCTTCAGAGCAAATATAGTTGGTGGCCCCAGAAAAATCAGGAAGTTGGAATTTTTCTGAAAGAATAAATCACTGCAGTCACTTGATTCACTGTTCCAATTCTTCTCCATTCCTTCAGCACTGACAAATGGAAGAGAGATGAATAAAGGACAATGGACATCATCATGCCGAAAATTATGCACCGGCACAGCAGTCTTCATCTCCGATCTTCTAGGTCCTTCTATTTGCAGATTGCCTAGTATCACCATTCCGGAACAGACAAGATATGAACACACCTTCTTCTAAAAACAGATTTCACGGTGTTTTGCAGCATTTTCAGTCGCATTTCGATCAAATATCTGAATCAAACATTATCATGCTTACATTCCTCATTGAGAGTGGAGCAAATGAAAATTCTCCAGGGGAAAATGTTCTGTTAATGTTTTCTGTGAGGGAAACTGTCTGTTGAATTTCTTGAAATACATTTTTTTAAGTATTTGAAATGTGTTTTAAACGTTATCGATTGTCATTCATCTTGAATGATCCTACACAATCTTCAAGGATCCCGAGTATAATGGGTGGATCCACCCATGAGCTCTCTCCAAACGAGTTAGTCGAAGAGTCATTAATGATCATGGTTTCGACTGGCTGGTTGAGACGAGTGGGAAAATTGACGAACTTTTGAGGACAGTTGCTGAAAAAGCCTACACGTAACAATAGTATTTCCAGGATTTGTAAAAATAAATTTCTCCACTGTGATTGATTCTCCCAATGGCCAAGGGTTATAAGTGCTTTATCATGATATTGCTTAGTATCTATAATTTTCCTCTTGAACTGATCATAATGAGCAAACGTTTAATTTGCAATTCCAATGAAAATAACAGCCTCCGTTATTCCTCCGAGCTGAGGAGGAGAAAGAAATAAAGATTCAGTCTCAAAACCGAGTGGAGCAGATCTCAACCTGAGTGGAGCACTCTCAAGTTAAACTCACTCAAGTCAAGTGTTCAAAGTGACTACATGATGAAATAATTCTAAGAATTTTCATTAACTCGTTCTTGCCAAATCACTTAATCACTCAGGAATTCAGATGCAAGATCATGAATAGGAGCAAAAATTTGCATCCGAAAAAATTACTATGTTCCGCACGATAATTATCCTAATTCATCGAGTGAGACCTTTTTACTGACGGCCATGAGTTAGATATAACTGCTGAGTTTTCTGTTAGAACATATTCTACAAATATATCAGCGCCTTGGGAAGAAAATAGCCTACTTTGAGCTCAAAGCAGGAGTGTTCAAGTGATGCTTTTCCTCCTGATGAGGAATCTAAGGCAGGCATGGTAAACATTTGAAATCAACAGAGCACAACTTATTCTTGCATAAAATTTCACAGTGCTATGAGATTTAATATCAGATAGATGATTGAATTTCATTCACTCCGGAGCTAAAAAATTTATCGATAAAATTTCTCTCATGGCACATGACAATTTAGAAGATTCTCTTTAAAAAATTGAGATTGTTACCATCAGACTTCTTTTCATTTTTGAGGAAGAATTTCAAATGAAAGGACTCTTCGCATCCACTTTATGGGGCGAAATCATTTCCCTTGTATTTTTCTTTCCACATCTGAATGATGAATCAATGTGAAGGGAAAATCGCTGAATATTCAGCATGATTAGAAAAAATTGACTGGATAATCACCCCAATAATGTCACCAACTAGAGAAGCCATGAACATATTATCCAGTTTCATGTCGTCATTCTCTATGATATCTTTCAAACTTCCCCTTGAACAATACTCGACAACGATGCAGATGTTTGGCGGATCTGTACAGGCTCCAATGAACGCATTCAAATTGTCGTGTCTCAAATCCCTCATCTGAAATAATAATATTAAAATTTCAGTAGTGAAGTGGTGGAATGAGATGGATTTTCAATCGATACAGATGATCAGAAAATATCTCGAAATAGAAGTACAAGGGAATAGTTTTTGGGATGTTTTCTTTGCGAAAAACTCATATTTCTATGGCAGAATCCCACCTCTTCATCATCCATTGTGAGATATTTTTCAACCCCTGTTTCGAATGTGCAGTCAGAATCACTATTGAACCTAGATAATAGGAGTTTCGTCAGCTCATTTATTTTCTAGAATCGTGAAGTGAATGGAACTTGTTCAAACTCTCTTCATAAATTCAGTTTGTTTTTTATTTGGTGGTATGAAAATTGAGCATACTTCTTTTGTAAATTCGTTCAAATTCGTGAAACTATTTGCCAGCAAGGTGGGAGGAAAAAAATCAATAGAACTTAAATTTAATTGAAAAAGAATGTAAGTCCTACGACGAGATCATCAAAGAACGTCAGCTAGTGATTCAGTTTAATGTAATGTAAAGTCACGAAATTGTCTTCATGTCGAAAAGTATAGACTCTCCTGAGTCAGTTTAAATTTATTTGTATTATTTTTATTATTTTTTCTCTCCTCATTCTTGAAATCCTCAATCGGAGAAATCCCCAATTCCAGTCTATTGGTCGAAAGATTAGGACTAAAGCCGCGTGAAAAAGAAATTGTTAATGGGGTTAACTGTTCAGTTTGGGGGGATTTGATAATTTCTATCTCCTCTTCTCGTTAGAAGAATCCTCATTAACCCTTAACGGCCACACCTCGATTTGGCCACATAGCGGCCACACGGGGTAAGGAGTTCCCCACGTTAGAAAAACTTAGTTGTAAAAGAGATACGGGTATTTTAGAAGTTCTAATCGATTGTTTCGTGTTTGTTGAAGAGTTCTTCAACATTTCTCATGATTTTTTCAACATTTCTTTTTCCGAGCCTGGGGTAACTAATTACCCCTAGTGGCCGCTAAGGGTTAAAAAGCAGATGTCGAACGGACATAACAGCTGAATGAATACATCATTTTCTTTCAATCAATTCCCTGGACTAACAATGAGTTATTAGTAGGGCCCGGACGTTCCTTTAAAATCCTGACCAACGTAAATATAACGCTAATTCAAAATTTTTCAATTTATTTATTTACGTCAAACCTTAAAACTGACAGCTTATAAATGAATAGAATTTGAGAGAAAATTGAATAATAATGATTATGCGTTTAAAAATTTGTGAGAAAGCTTAAGGTAAGAAAAATACTATATTTCGCAGAGGGAATCAGGGGGGAATTCGGAAAAATATTATATTCAATAGGGGGAATTCGAGAAAATACTATATTTCGATGGGGGAATTTGGGGGGAATTCTAGAAAATACTATATTTCATAGCGGGAATTGGGGAGGGGGGGGGGGGGGAGAATTCTTCCAGAACACTTCTGGACAAATTCCCCCCAAAATTCGCTCAGCAAAATATGGTATTTTCTCGAATTCCCCGTGCAAAATTATGATTTTTACCCGAATTCCCCCCACATTCCCCCTATTAAATATAACGTTTTCTCGAATTCCCCTCAAATTCCCCCTGCGAAATATAGTATTTTTCTCACCTTGAGCTTTCTCACAAATTTTTCACTGCATAATTATTATAATTTGATTTTTTCTCAAATTCTATTCATTCATGAGCTGTCAGTTTGATAGTTTGACGTAAATGAATGAATTAGAAAATTTTGACTCAGCGTTATATTCACGCTGGTCAGGATTTCAAAGGAACGTCTGGGCCCTAATTATTAGTAAATGCATAGAACGTCCGGGCCCTAGTTATGCAGTAAATGCATAAATGCACAGATAACCTTTCCACTCGTGACCTCAGTCAGTAAAAATGTGATATTCAATCATTTGGGAATTGGAATCTTGTCGATAATTGGCATCCAGTGTTATGACTGGCTGAATGGGAAGGTGACAAATGGTAACCTCAATAAACTATTTAATGTCCAAGTCTCACTGTAAAAAGCTCATTTTCAATCCTATTTTCGAATGCATTCATCCATTCTGGGTAACGATCAGAATTTCAATAGTTGATACGTAGATGAAGATGAAAAGTTGAAAACAGAAATTCAACTATTCTTTACGTTCTTTGATATTATGCCAATTTAAATTCATCTAAAAGTAACTGAGAATGATGATCAATATTCATTAGTCATTCTTGTTGCAGGAAAATTGTTGAATTGATGTGTATGTTTCAATTCATTATTTTCGAGCCTGAGGAAATTCCTGGTCAGGAGCCAAGCATGGCGAATTGAGAAAATGAACATAGAGATTGACATTAACTATTCATTCTATTTGGTCAAAAATCCCGTGTCACCTCAAATTCTGAATCAATAAAACGATATTGAGGAGGTGCACGCGTATCTCACGTGAAAATTATTTTCTACATTAGCCACATACAAATCCGTGAACAGGGAGCTTGAGGCAATGTTCAACTTGTGAAGAAATTTCACATCAATTTACCATTTAGAAATTGGTACATCTCATCCAAAAATAGTGACTTTTTAATGGGCTGAACATTGCTTCAAACTTCCTGTTGACAGAATTGTATGTAACTAAGTGGAACAATTATTTTCAAATAGCTCCCACGGTGGGCATGGTGAGTATAGTGGTTTATACCAATTCAATATAATAATATCATATGCAAAGAACCTAAACCAATCCTTCTTCTATCAGTCAAATATTCAAAAAATACTCGTTCCCTAAATTGATAAGAAAATCTCTAAGTTTCCTACTTACCAAGTTTGGAGTTGACTTGAGAACATACGCACATTATTTTAAGATGAACACATTGCTAAGGAAAATTTGACATGATTTTGTGTGAAATGGTAGGTAAGGAAAAATGCTTAGGGTTTTATCACTCGATGGTTTAGGAATTGAAAAATATTTCTTAATGAATGATTTGAAACTTAGGTACTCTGAGCTTGATTTCAGAATGAGGTACTTAGCCTCAATTTCACCAATGATTAGTTCTCATGAAAGAAGAGTCTTAAAGCTAAAGAATGTTGGATTCTTACCATTTTGAGTTCTTTCTTCATTTCTCTAGTAATTTCGATAGACTTCTTCCCAACTTTCTTAACAGCAAACATTCGCCCTCGATAAATACCAATTTGTGTATAAATCATGGAATATCGGAAATCTGCTTCAGGATTTGAACTTAGCGACACTTGACTTGTTCTTACAATAGGCTGAAAAATAATTAAAATCAGTTATTCGAGTGGAGATTGAAAATTGATCAGAAATTAATAATTGGATTCATTTCGTCGCGATTTAACAATGATTGATGTTGTTAATTATTTTTCCAAAATCCCTATGAAAACATCAGTAAATTGATCAGAAACGCACCACTCAATGCCAGCTTATGAATCACTTCGACTTCTGCAGTTCCCCTTACACAAAATATTAGACATAGGAAGAAGGAAGAAATTGAATTGTAGAAAGCATCCCGACTCAACCCTCTATTCACGAAATCAAATAAAAGCGTACCCGCGACGCTAGCCTATCACGTGTGCTCTCATTCCCACTACCTCAGTTGACGAGACTCAGACTTGGTCATTACTCAGATACACTCATCTGATGGGTTGCCTTAATGCTCCTTCCTTTGTTATGTGATAGTCTTGAATGATCTCAGTTTCAACATTATTTCTGATGAGATATTATCTAAAATTATGCAAAATGAAACGTAAAACTTAAAACCGTTAACTGACAATAACACTCCCAATGGAATTCCAAGATAAACAGTAACCTCGCAGTAGGTCCAGTATTGCTTGTCAGAGCTCATGGATACAAACTAACACGGATACGTGATGCCTGCTCAACCCTTTCTCGACTAAGCTTGAACCCCCACCCTTAGTTTTAATGGGACGCATTTCACTTAGAGTGAGAAGACCGTTCAGAACTGCCAGCGGTTCAGTACTGTAACGAAACTTAACAAAAGGGCAATAATATTGATAACTCATTGGAGAATGAATGGAAAATATTTTCGAGTGCTTCTGTACGTAACAGTCTTTTGTGACGTGTGGAGGAATCCTACGTCAGCTATTTTTCTCACTTCCTATTTCATTGGGGGCCATCCGTAAATTACGTCACACGCTTAGGGGGAAGGGTGGCGGGTCTTAAATTTGTGACAAAGTGTGACAGAGGGGTCCGGGGGGGTCTTGAAGATTGTGATGTCACAGAAGTAAAATTTAAAAAAGTAGGAAATTTTTAAATATATCTTCAAAATTTCCGATTAACGTGCCAAAGAACTTTTATGCTTATTAAATGAAGACGAGAATGCTGTATGGATTGGTGAAGGAGAAGTCGACTCTAGTCTCATTCCGAATGATATTATGGATTATAATGATGAAGGAAGTGGCATGCAAGTGATTACAAATATAAAGGATCGGTGTGTCAGTCCATGGATGGAAGAGAAATAATATATTTTTATTTTCAATACCACAATAATATTATTAAATGATATTGAATGAAGTCTTAAAGATGTGACCAAAAAAAAGTCTATCCAATTGCTCTCTCTAAGATTAATTTATGCAAAAAAAATCCTAAAATGATTGAATCTGGGGTATAAAAGTGATTGTGTGACATCACAATACGGGAGGACGGGGGGGTCAATGAAAATGTGATAGAATGTGACGAGGGGAGGGGGGGTCTAAAAACCATGAAATTCGTGTGACGTACTTTATGGACCGCCCCTTGAGTATGGAGAAGAATGAAAGAAAAGATTTCCATGCAAGAGTAATAGACGAGGGATGAGCATCTTCAGTCACGAATAAGCGTCCAGTTCTTCTTACAGAACTGTTTGCCTGTGATAATCCACTTTGTCCATCTTTTTTGGGAACCAGATGGACCCAAGCGTCGGAAGACTTATCCGGCAGTTCTAAGTACAGATGTGACGGTTAAAAAACCACGAAGTGGAAAAGACGCCCAAAAGCGTTGAAGAGTTGAAAGATGGAATGTTTCGTGAGTATCCAGCACGTGATATATTTTTCCAGACCATCTTGGTAGAAAAAAGAAACGAGCAGAAACCCTACTCTCAGTGCGTTACTCACAACCCTCACTCCTTGTGCGACATGGAATATTTAGCCAATGCGACTGGCAAAATGCTCCCGAATGGAATTTTACCAATAATGAATCAAATCACTATTCATCTTGTCCATTGCTCAGGAAATAACATTATTTCCAAAACAAATACGCACTTAGGCATTCCTACAAATATTGCTCCAGACTGTATCGATCTATTCAGGATTCCATCTGCGGTACTTCAAATCAGCTTGGGACTTGGAATTTCAGCTCAAAATAATCGATTGAACTGCAGTAATGTCAGTTGATACATAAAAGTTAAATAATAAATAAAAACTGAGATCCTACGATAAAACTTGAAAATTGAAGTTCAGGTTTCAAATAGCATTTCCATTTGTTCTGAATGTCATCAGAATGGAAATTTGCTCATTTCGTAGAGGGAATTGTCTACCTGCGAATGGTAAAATGAAAAATAGTACTGTTATCAGGGAAAAAGCGGAGAAAAACCGTAATTTTTGGAAAAATTAATTTATCGAACACTTTTATAAAAGACTTCTTCTGGAGAATCTGAAATTCTCACCATTTGTGGAGCTTATGGAGATGAATCTGTTAAGCTAAACTTGAATGCAATTGCTTGGATAGTTTTGGAGATATAACCTCTTTTCATAGAATGGTTTTTCACCAATATCTTGTAAACTACTGGAGCCAATTAGCCCAATGTCAATACGAAACTTTCCGTTCATTACATGCTGGAAGTGACGAAATCTAAAGTCTTTAACTCGAAATTTTTTGAGTTATCGTGGTGACAAAATCCAAAAAGAAAATCACTGTAATTGAAATTATGTGCAAACGAAAAACCAGTCAAATTTACTCTGAATGAAAATTGTAAGTTCAAATGAGATGCATTTCATCGCTCAAAGTGGGTGTCGGTGTTTTGAAACATTCTGAGTCACATTCCGGTGAAATTCTGAAATCAAAAAAAAATTGCGTTTACAATGCTTCCATTCGGAAGCAAAAAAAACATTTTCGTAGTATTTCATTGTCTCAGTATTCGAGTGAGATATATTATCACCCCACTGAAAATATAGTCAGGGTCATCACCTCCTAAGAATCAGATTAGGCTGAGGCAACCATAACTCTATCAGGTCTGCTCGATATATCGAGTCTGATGCTACTCACTGCTCTTAAAAAAATAATGGATTGAGATGAAACTACCTCAATCAGGTAATCATTTGGACATGTAAGAATAGCTTGATGTAAAAAAGTAAACAAGGTAATTTTGATATGGATGATTTCCCATATACACACTAAGAAAACTACACTACTGTCGAAACCATACTAGTCACAAGTATCCTTGACTTCACGTATGGAAACGAGTGGAAAATCGCATTCCCATGTTATGCTGATAGCTTCATCTGTTAATTGATTAATGGTTTGCTTCGGAATGGTCTTGAGACAGGCTTCTTTCATATTTGAATGAATTCTTAATTGTTGATCAAATAAAATCTTGATCTAATTCTAATTGAATGAATTTTAATAAATTTATAAGACAAAAAGACGTAAAATGAAGCCTACACCGAACGCGGCCTGGGTCAATGGCTGCTCGGGCTCTATTGGTCGGAAATAATTATAATAATTAATTATGTTGGGCGCCAATTAGTTTTCGGGAAAACTAATAAACCTTCAAACAAGATGATTATGTCCAACGCACGTCGATCAAAGCGGAAAATTACGAATATATTGGGTTCGATTTGGGTGACCCAGAAATAAGGAGAAATTGCAGAGTTAAGGAGACGAAAAGTAATTACACCTTTACTTACAATTGATCCAGTACTTTATTCAAAATAGTTTGATGGTCGGAGTTCTCCTCAATTATATCAAAAGTATATTTTAATATAAAATCAAAGAATAAATGGAAATAGGTGATAATAATGACCATAATGGATTTAATAAATTAATTGCGTACTGCCAAAACACGTGGCAGTCGCAACGACGCACGAACAACGAGTGATTCGCGTCTCTCGCAAGCGTGTCGGCGTACCTCACCTGACCTTTTTGATCGACAATTGGACATATACGCTCTTGTCATCTTTGACCAGTTAATTGTCCATATCCACGCGAGATGTCGAGGCAACCTATTTATCGATATCTCAGACCTCTGTCTCAATTCTCCCCCATCGAACCTTGACATCTCGAGTGAAATTCTGCATCCTCTGGACCTGTAAAAGTACAATTACCATCATCTCCAGTCACTGACCCAGTGACCCGAGTTAACTCTGCACAATCGTTATGCTAAAGAGATTATTTTAATTTAAATATTATTAGCTTATACAGTGATTGTTGCAGATGGTTGTTGATGATGCGCTGCTGATGGCTTCTGAATATAGCTCTTGATCCATTTATTCTTGACCAGCCATTGATGACGACCACAATTTGTACTGAAATAGAACCAGGATCGTTATGTCTCAATCGTTGTTCAATTTAGGTTCAGCATGGAAGATCTCATCCGGTTGTCTAAGTGCTCATGACATGTCAGACGCTTCAACGGCTAAGTGAATTTCTTACATCAACCGTTTCTCGATCAAGTTTACTTTCACATCTTTGTTCGGTTATGACCTGTTGTGCGACCTCTCTCTTATAAGGAGACGTGAGTCCCGTTTGGTCTATCACTAAAGCTGTTGGATGTGGACCAAAATTCTCTTCTCAACATTCCTTTGCTTTTGCCCTGGAAGTGAAGGATCGAGCGTCTTGCGCACTCTAGACAATGTCTGCCGTATGTCATATGTGGTAGTAACCAGGATCACCTTCATACGTTTGATAACGGCCTGACTTGGTTGAGTTGATCATTCGGCCGATTTTCAGCGATGATTTTCGGCAGCAGCTAATAGGAGCTGATTTACACTTTTGAGTTAGTGCCGTCATTTTGAACAATATGGTTAAACTTTGTGCTGTCTAACGAGACTGCAAGGAGCTATGGGCTTGATTTTCGCTTCCAAGATCTGAACCTAAGCTTTTGGCTGGAGGTCCCATCCCGTCAAAACTCTGATGTCTTCTACGTCAGTAGAATTGATGATCAATGGCTGATCAACTGGTTGACCTCCTATTGTCCTAAGAAATCGCTGCCTTCGTTTCGACGTTCTCAGATTATTGACCAAATAATTCCCGACAATTTTATCGAATTCACTTATCAATTCTATGATCATCGGTCCTATTCTTTTCTGACATAACTCAGACCTACATTTATATGGAGAATTCTCGCGAAATAACCATCAGCCTTATTGCTCAACCATCATTCAAGTAATAGACCTCTGAACCTTTTATGATCTCGAATGGTGTCTTGTTCGTGTCAGTCCTGGCGAGCAACGCGTTTTCTCAACTAATTCTAATCTCGCGTCTGAATCCATTGACGTTCTATCTGTTAATCTATTCCTTGTTTCTCAACCTTATTTCTTAATCTATTCTTGAAAAAGGTCATAATGCTTGTCAGCTAATTACTAATTTTTCAAAATAATTGAGTGGAGCCGTCAGTCTAGCGCTCGAAAATTCGAGGTATTCTTAGAATTTATTTTAAAGGTTACAATAATTACCAAGGATATTCAAACTTTTCAGGTATATTATAACACTCATGCTGCATACAAAAATATTTTTTTCGAAATTCAAAAAATATTTTAATTATGTGAAAAATGGCGCTAAACAATACCGCCTGAAAAAAATGAACCCGGGGGGTGGGTTTGATTTCGACTCGTCTATCCATCTGGAAAATAAATACCAAAAAAAATTATTGATGAGTGTGAGTGCAGTCATGGCCCGTACTAGAATGGAAGAAAGTAATTGAAAATCGATAGAATGAAGCGCTTTTGAATCTTAAGTTCTACAAAAATTTCGAGAACTTAAGATCCAAAAGTGCGGCATTCTGTCAATTTTCAATTTTTTCCTTTTTTTCTAGTACGGGCCATAACTGCACTCATACTGATCAATAATTTTCTTGGTATTCATTTTTCAGATGAATAGAAGAGTCGAAATCAAACCTACCACCCAGGTCCATTTTTTCTGAGGGGGTATTGTTCAGCGCAATTTTTCACATAATGGAAATTTTTTTTTAATTAAAAAAAAAATACTTTTGGATGCAGCATGAGTGTTATAATATCACTGTGAAGTTTGAATATCCTCGAAAATTATTTTGACCTTAAAAAAAGAAAAATACCTCAAATTTCCGATCGCTTGACTACCGCTCCTCCTTAATAATGTTGTTGACTCTAGTCGATTGACTTCAAGTACGATCGATTGCTTAATCCCTTTATTGATATTAATTTTCAGAACATTCTACTCGATGTAACTAGAGGGAAAAAGGGCATGATAAGAAAATCCGAAAGTAGATTGAAAGGAGAAGGGAAATAATGTCACATTGACAACTTTTCAGATGAAAATAAATAATAATAACGAATTGTTTAGGAAAATTATTGATTTTCCTTGTCCAATTATCAATTTTGAGGAATTTTTGAAAGCAATTAGTAATTTTTCCCACTAATTATCAATTTTTGAAAGTAATTAGTCATATTTTCTTACTAATTACTAATTTTCAAGAGTAATTAGTCATATTTCCCCACTGATGACTGATTTTTTAGAAAGATTAATATTAGTGTCTGACTAATTATTAATTTTCTATGAAAATTGATAATTTTTTTTCACTAATTACTAATTTTCTATGACAATTAATATTTTTTCGGGCTAATTACTAATTTTCCCAAAAAACCAGTAATATAATCGAAATCGTTGACGAAAAAAATCGGTGATGCCGATCCCTGGCTCTTAGTGAGTGTTTCACAGTGAAGACTTGTTAAATGAATCTACAATCATGCCAAAAGGACCTCCAGAGGGCATTCTAGCTGTTCGCCAAATAGGTGAAATAAAGAGTGAAGAAGAGGAAGAGAAGAAAAGAGGTGACAAGAGATTCCTCAAAATTGTCCTGGAGTAAGCCACTATTGAAATCAGAGAAGGGAGACATTTTTTCCGGAGCGATATAGAATGCAGCTCCTGGAATTGAAAATCTCGATTCCACTTCACAACAAAGTAGTGGAACAAAACTTACATATGCTAATTTAAAGATGCTTTTGATTCAGGGAGAAGCATCGCATAAACAAGAGTATTATCACAACAGCTCATATGGTCAGAAGAGAAAAAGACCGATGTTCAAAGTGTGGAGACAGTGGTCATCATGGCATTTCCGTCTTTCCTAATAGACGCAAGGAACCCAAGTGTTCTCGCTGTAATAACTTTGGACATAAGGCCATAGAATGTTCACTGGATGCAGGTGCGGGAATATCCAGTGGCAGGGACAATTTAAGACCAAGGTATGATAAATTTACTGATATTGCAAAGCTTCCTGTGGATGAAATTCAAAATCTATTGAAGAGAAAGTTAAAAGATGAGAATAAAAGAATGCTAAGACAGGAACATTTAATTTGATTTTTAAGAAAAAAAGACGAAGATCAGAAATATGATGAGGGTAGTAATCACAAGAGCAATAATGGGAGTAGAAGCAGGAGTCATAGAATTGACAAATCATCAGAAAAGAATAATTCAAATAGAGGTAAGGAAATGAGTGGAGTAGTTAACAATAATAATGCGATGGGGAGGGAATCAGTAGAGTTAAGTCCAGGGGCAATGTACACAGGTACAACTCAAATAGCTGATACT
Organism: Aleiodes leptofemur; assembly: GCA_963942555.1. Taxonomy (NCBI): domain Eukaryota; kingdom Metazoa; phylum Arthropoda; class Insecta; order Hymenoptera; family Braconidae; genus Aleiodes; species Aleiodes leptofemur. Next base: position 10,611,522 of record OZ012612.1, read on the forward strand.
AAATTCATCTCAGAGTTCATAGCAGGCTCTGGTGCTACTGAGCACCTGACAAATTTCAAAAACTATTTTTGAAACATTTGATGTATCATATCAAAGAGTGATAAAATGCACTTGTCGCGTTGAAATTAATCTACTAATTCCAGATCACTGTTTAACCGTTTCTTGCATTTAATTGTGTATCGTTCAGGCCAATTACTTGCGGGTTTCAATTATTCAATGTTCACAATTTAATGTTCGGGCAAAATAGTTCATTCGAAATCGGTATGCTCACCTCATTATTCATTTATTGGAGAGTATTTTCCCGAAAGAAAACACAATCATTCGGGCTTGATCATTTACTTTGAGAGAATAATAAGATGATTCGGGCTGAACTTTGAAGAAATTGACAAGAATTGAGATATGATAATTAACAGTTCATTTGATATAAAGCTAATATCGTTATTTGTTCAGGCAACTATGGATATTTATTTTAACAATAAGGAGAAGTTTCTCCATGAGACACCCACTAGGTTGAATACAGAGTATATCACATGTGGGGAAAACGCTGCGTCCAGCAATATTCCCCCACTCCCTCACTCCGTCTCTCTCAAACTCACACAACCGTCTATCTAGCCTTTAGATATAGTTAATTGTTCATAAACGAAAAATCTTTTGTTGAATTATCTTTTGTCGTTTGCCAATTATCATTCGGCAAGTGACTACGAGCTTATTTTCTCAATTAGTTTAATATTTCAACGGAAGTCACGATTAAAAGGATGACACAACGTGCCGACACAGCTACTCAAAATGGCGTCGCCGGAGAAGCCGGCGACGTTGTTATTTTCTCAATGATTTATTATTGAATTCCGGGCACGTTTGACTGACTCTTGATTAATAATTATCAACTGTATTACTAAACTTCCGAATTCGGACTCAGGCCCTTCGTAGTTAATGACACGAAATCGAATCTGGGCAAATTATCACCACGCGGTTATGATGATTTCACACAACTCACACAGACCTGTCACTGCAATTCCAATATTTTACTCACACCAAATTACGCTCAGGTCACTCAGGATAATTCCGTCTCTCACTCAGATCGTCCGAGTGGTCCAAATTGTGTCTACAGGCCACTCCTCACTTAACTTAATGATAATAATATAAAAAAGTGAGACAGAAAGTGAAACCGCTAATCGATACCTCTGACCTCGTTATCAGTCGATAACAAATTCACTGCCACGACACATGGTAATTGCCGTTTTGGGCTTCCGGGGAGCCATGTTCACTTGCTACTGCCATCTGGTTCTTTGCGTGGCCCTTTTTATCTCCTTTTGAACTCGTTTCCGTACCTTTTTCCGGGATCTACGGCCACTCCTCTGGACGTGGTGAAGCTTTTTCGGCGATGTGCTGCTCTGCTTTCCTCTCCCTCTGCTGCTCTTCTCTGAGCGTACCTTTGCATCTCCTTTTCTTCCATTCACTCACTCACACACTCTCGTTCATGCCGAAATAGGAAGGGAAGGAGAGACATGCTCATTAGGGTGGTCGTTAAAAACTAAATTTTAGCAGACGCCCCCCAGAAAGCTTCTATTTGGTGAAAAACTATCACCATTTTTTTTTTTTTTTTTTCGCCCATATTAACACGTGCCGCAGAGCACTTGAAGTTTATTTTCCGTTTTACGGGAAAAATGGATGAATACTTTTTTGTAGAGAATTTAATTTTCTATAAAACTTGTAATGACCATTTTTGCCGTAAGATGTATATTCATGGAGATATTTGCTAAAAACTGTCGTAAGTTTCATAAAATGAGCATTCTAAGTATTGAAAATGTTAGGAAAAATATTTTCTAAAAGGTGGAGGAATAAAAAGCCAGTTATAATGATCATAATATTATATTCAATTGATAGAAAGAATAGTGCACCCATCAATTCTATTCCAGAAATAAATAGTGATTTTTTTTCGAAGCACACTGTTCAATCTCACGTTTTGAGTAAATCTTCTTTGGTATTTTTGATATTCTTAGTCCTATAGTCATCTCGAATTTGGATAATGAATTGCTTCTGTTCTTCATCCTTCGTAAATGAATCGTTGTACACTTGCATCAATTTCACTCCTCGTTCTGCATTATCATTTATAACTGACACATTTCTCACAGGGTTCAAACATTCTTGATACTTAGCATTTCCTGACCAGCTTTCACAATTCTCTTTCAGCCAGCTTGTATCCAACCCAAGTTTATTGAAGAAATTGATAGAAGAAGGATTGATGAACTGTTCTAATCCTTGTTCGAGTAGCTTGGGTACATCTGATTGAGATATCAAAGCTCTTTTGCTAATCTGAATTTGACCATCGTTCAATGAATTGAGTTCATCTGCACCATCTGAAGTATCGAACAATTTTGTGACCATTTTCTTCTTTGTTTCTGTATCAACATCTTCATCGAATAAAGCCATCAAACAATTTTCAGAATTCAGATACCATAAATGGTTCAGAATTTTATCTAGAGCAGCTTCAGCTATTTTTTTATCAATAGATCGAGAGTTCTGAATAGATTTGATCAATTGAAAATCACAATTTGGCGCTTTGACTGATGATGGAGCTGTAAACCATATTTTCACATTAATTTTTACAATAAATACGCAAATCATAGCTAGGCTCTTCTTTTCCTCTGATGTTAATTGAAGGGTAGCCCTTAAGAGGAAGATTTTCAGACAGTATATTGCTTTGGCCATCCACCTTGCTTGGTGCAGAGCTCCAGGAATACGAAATGTGACTTCATCCGGTATTTTTCCAATGAATATTGACGTCAATTTCAACAGTTCTAAATAATCCTTCCTTTCATGATACAAACTTAGTTGTTTCTCAAGAAATTCATGTATATCGAGAATATCACCTTCGATATATCATGAATGATCGGATCTTCCATTCCACTTCGGAATTTCGTCAGATCTAATGCATCCCATTCTTTTTTAAATCTACCGAATAAAGGTACATTTGGTCCAGAAAAATTGGAGATTTGACTGTCAAATACAGCTCTCAATATAACTTCAAATATATGATGTCGGCATGGAAATAGAAGAAGATCTTTTTCTAATAATCCTTGAATCGAAGTTGCTGCACCATTGAGTCGGCCTGAGTTCGAAGCAGTGGTATCACAACATAAACCAACAACCAAATCACTAATCCCATATTCTTGTAGAGCATCAAAAACTGCATTTGCCATTGCATTACCGGTAGAACTTTCCAGTTGTGGTATTGATAAAATTTTAGTTTCTTTACCAGATGAAACTATTATTGGAAGACGTTCCACGAAATTTCTACCGGTGATATCAGGTAAGTGTTTAGCGTCCCAATGAACAACCAATCGACAAAGATTTGTGTTTATGAATCTTTCCTGAATTTCTGCAGCTCTTTTTTCCCGGAATTTTTCTCGTTTTTGTTTAATTGAAGTTCTATTAACAATGTATTGACTGGCATCAAGATCAACAGCTTGGAGAAAAGTAATCAGTAAATTGACTGCATTACGATCACTAATTTTACATTTATCCAACATCGTGCAGAGCTTTGGAGTAAGGATATCTAATGTTCCACGAATTCTTTTTGATGGTGGCGATTCTTCCAAATCGCATGTGAAACTAGGATCTTGATGGAGGCTTCTTTGACTGTGTTAGGTCCAGAATAGTTTTTGAATATAATTTTTCCAAATTTCCTTTTTCTTTTAAATTTAATAATGTAATAAAGTATTTAACACTTGATTTTATTCAATATTCAACAAAGAAATTATATCGGTCTTTCGAAATAACAAATTGATGAGTAATGGAATTCCACATTCAGTACTGTGGGCGCATTGAACCCATTTAAAACACCCAACTTTATCCTTCAATTGCGAAATTGACAAGTCGACACAACGATCAGCAATTTCACAATATGAAGAAACTTTCTTACAGGCTAACAAGGGAGGGAAATTTTTCAATAATCGTTAGTCTTATTTTTGCCACCGGAAAAGTAACAATTGAAAACTCCAAAAAGATTGTACTGTGAAATTGGCCCTTTCTTGTGAACGACTTGTCAAAATCACTAATATAATAGTTCAACGATAATTTCTTAATGAAACATAAGGAAGTGGATAAAACGTAGTCTTTAGCCAAAAGTAATTTTTGCAATTCGACAAAATAAGGAGGAAACTTAAAAGTGAACAAATCAAGTACTCAAATAATAACTCAAAACCACAAAAGAAATAAAAGTGGATTTTCAATCACCTTGAATCAAAAGATTGTTTTCGAGGCAAATCAAGGATTCACTAATAATAGATAAGATAAGAGATACAAATTTTATAACAAACGAAAAACTACAAAACTCTGTAAGTAGCAGTCAGATTACTTTTAATTAGGTTCTTAATTATAAAATCTGTCAAGAAACTCTCATTTTTGGATTTTATCAGAAGAAATTGTAAAAGAAATATTTGGTGCTAGAAATATATAAATAATAAAAGTTAAATAAAATCATAACTCCTTCATTAATTCCAAATTACAACAAGAGTAAAAATAATCAGCGTCCTAACAATAAAAAAAAAAAAAAAATAATAATTAGAAGCTGTGTGAGATAGAATAGATTGTCCTCGACGCAACAATCCAGTCTCGGACATAACAACTGAATGAACTCGGTTGTGACGATGCGGCTTGTGAAGTAGCTTGGGAACTTTCTAAATTAATAATAAGAAGAGTATGAAAAATCGAAAATTTTGATAAATGAAATACCAAAGTTGTATTCATAGTTACCAGACGTTATTTCTTCAATGTCAGCAATAAATCCAACACGACCAGGTTTACGTTGATCCAATAAAAAACTCTTCGTCTTGTCATGAACCATTGTTAACGCATCATTGTGAGCAATGTCGAATAAGTCATTTAAATGTGATGAAAATGACGCTTGGTTATTTTTTTGAGTCTCACTTGCTCTTGATGGACTTTTCTGCAAATTTCGCCACTCATTGTATAAGTTGTCAATTTTTGTGATGCATCGACATTTTTTTGAATTGGTATTTTTGCTTTCTGCCAAAAAACCATCAACTCATCATACACTAAACTTTCACTATCACGTAAATTGAAATTCAATCCTCGGATATTATGGAATAATATTTTCAGGATTTGTAAATTAGATGGTAATTGATTCCCTACAATCTGATAATGAGTACTACCAATCAAAAATACATCTTCTCTCACGTCTTGCATCATAAAAAACGATTTGATCAATTATCAACGCCAAGGGAATAAAACATTTATGTATTGATAAAATGATAATTGTTGAGAATGTTGAAGAGAAAAGCAGATGAATTCAATTCGTGTCAATGAATTGTATCAAGTCGTAAATTTGGAGTCAATATTATCATTAATTCAGTTGTCAGTTACTTTGCCCAATGTATAACCTTAGAAAGGCACGTATCACAACACTGCACTCGTATTGTATTCCATTTTGCAACTCTTACACAAGATATATCATTTAATGTCCACATAAATTTAACGAATAACTATTGACTGAGCTCGGAGAATATGAAGAATGATGAGAACACTTCATAGTTGATGATTAGTACAGTACGAACCGATGAAAACAATTCACAAGATGATCCTCATGAGAACTATATCAATGACGACGTCGATAACCTAGTCGATAAGAATGGAAACTCACCAGGTAATTGAATTACAGTAGAACCTCGATTATCCGAACCAATTGGGACTGAGACTAGTTCGGATAATCAAAAGTTCGGATAATCGAAACGTGGGTTTATTGGGACAAAATCATAAACAACACCTTTTTGCAGAAAATTTTTTTTACATTTTTATATACATATATATACACCCAGGAAAAAGAGGGTGCGTGAGATCCCCGCGCGGTAGAAGTGAAACTTCTTGCCTATGAGGTATAGATAAAGATAAATTATTAGTATATCTTTATTGAACAAGGGATAAAATTTTTCGTTAACAAATTATAGTCTCTGTCACAACCAGTATTTAGACCAATAGATTCTTTCAATTCATTGTGTTCGTAAATTCTCGGGAATTGCTCGAGATAGAGCGATTTTGGCACAATCCTTCTGTGTAGGTCGCGAAATTCTCTGGAAAAAAGGATTAGTGCAAAATCGCCCGAACCTGCTTAAATTTCGAAATATTCAAAGAGAATTGCTGATAAAATGAAATTGATCCGTCTGAAAATTTTCTTGTATGTATTTTTTCAGCATTCTTTTTTTTACGAACATTTCTGAAATTGAATGGGATAAGAAAATTTTTCTGAAGACCTTTTTTGTGAACAATTTTGAAAACTGCGTAAACGGTTTCTACAACAATTGCTTTCTTTTGCTTGGTTTCTGAGATATTCATCAAAACACTATGACAAAGCATAGACTTATAGATAGGGTCTCCGTTGTAATGGTTTTTTGAAAGAATCCATCGAAATTTGATCGAGATATGCTCATTCATCTTACTCTCTTTTTAATTCTCGAAATTTTCTACGAAAAGGGATTCGGGTGAATTAACGCTATCTCTCTTAGTTTCTAAAATACTTATAAAAAAGTTTACCGAAAAAAATAGACTTATACCTGGAATTTCTGCTCCAATAATTTTTCATAACTATCTTCGGAGATACTTTGGAAACTAAGCGAAATAGAGCCAGTTCATCCCAATCCATTTGTATAGCTCTTAAGACTCTCTATAGAAAAGGATTGTGGTGAAATTACGCTATCTCGCTTACTTTCCGAGATATTCTTGAATTACTGATGATAAGAATTTATATCCTGTTTTATCTCTCACCTATTAGATTGTTTTTCAACGAATACCTCAGAAACTAAGCGGGATACAGGGAATTCGCCTGAATTCTTTTTAGCAGAGAACTCTAAGAGCTACGTGAATGGATGAAGACGATATCGCTCTATCTCCTTTAGATTCCGAGATATTTCCAAAGAATTGTCAGCCTTTCTGACCATTACACTAGCATCTAGCATGCTACAGAAAAACTAGTGAATGAATCGACATCGGCTTCCTTCGGCTCCCATGCCCCACCGTATGAATTTCGGCTTCGGTACGCCTCGGCTTCCGATTCTTTTCTTAGGACGACTAAACGCTACGTATCAACCTACTCCCCCCCCCCACTCCGCTAGCTCCCTCACACCAACTACGAAAGATAGGCTTTCCCCACCACTCAGAGCGGGACCGAACATCAACAACGTATGACTTCTCCTTTCCCCCACTACTCAACTACTGCATTCCCCTCAAAAGTCTACACATCAGCGTGACGCTCGAAAAAAGTTGGTACCCTGCCAAAAGAAGTTTCACTTCAAAAATGTTCAGATCTGATCAGATCAAATTAGATCTAATCAGATCTAATTTGATCTGATCAGATCTAAATATTTTTCCCCGGGTATATATATTGAGATTTGACATCCATATTAACGTTGAAATATATATATGTGTATTTTAAACATCTGAAAAAAATATGCGACGTTGCATGCCCACGATTCTTGCAAATATATATCAGTGCTCATGGCGGTGGCAGCGAGCACAGTGTATCTTTCGCACCAACGTTCGGATAATCGAGCGTTCGGATGAACCAAGTCATCGTTCGGATAATTGAGGGTTCGGATGATCGAGGTTCAGATAATCGAGGTTCTACTGTACTGATACGAATTTTATTCTGGAAAGTTAATGAGTAAATAATTCATATTTAATAATGAAAATAATAGTGTTCTATCATCGACAGTATCAAATATATTATCAATCTATCACAATTCCATTACTTTCAAGGGGCGATATCACATGAAGGAACAATTATTGAAAATCAGTATTTAAAATATTTTTGATATAATTATTACCGGATTTTCATTCCTATACATTTTGGAAAATATTCTTCCTAACATTTTTGATACTTGGAATGCTCACTTTATGGAACTTACGACAGTTTTTAGCAAATATCTCCATGAATATACATCTTACGGCAAAAATAGTCATGACAATTTTTGTAGAAAATTAAATTCTCTACAAAAAAGTATTCATCCATTTTTCCCGTAAAACGGAAAATAAACTTCAAGTGCTCGGCGGCACGTGTTTATATGGTCGAAAAAAAAAAAAAAAATGGTGATAGTTTTTCACCAAATAGAAGCTTTCTGGGGCGTCTGCTGAAATTCAATTTTTAACGACCATCCTAATGCTCATTCTATCATTTACCATTTAATTAGTGGACCCTTCTGCCCATTACACGCTAATGAAGCGGAATCTGCCAATTCGAAATCAGAAGGCGAGGGAAAAATAGAAATTGAGCTGAACAATAGTAAAATACCAGAAGGAGATAATGTAGTTTGTGCTAAATCATTGAACGAAAATCTACTGTCTCTTAGTAAATTTTCTGAAATGAGGTTAGGTATTCATCTAGATGATAAAAAGATAAATATTATAGATAAACAATCAAAAGAGTCATTTATTAGTGGGGTATAGAAGCAACCGTATTGAATGTTTGAATTAGAAATTAATCATTTGGGGAATGAGTATTCAAGACAGAATATCAAAAGACGGATGGTAACAAACCTGGCAAAAGGAGAGCCTGGTGTGAAGAGATATTCAACGAAGAGTGCAACTAAATTGTTGAATCAACAAGAGAGTATGAATGAGAGCTGCAAAGAGACTCAAGATGGGATAAGAGAGAGTCAGAATAATGAAATGGAAGAATTAATAACTACAAATGGGAATCATAAAGTGAATGAAATCAACTCTGAAAATGAAAGTGAAATGATAACAAGGAAGCCTCCATAAGAGCGATCGAATTTCGATGTTTCTATATGGGATCGGAAATTTCAAAACATAGATGAATTACCTCATACTGAAATAAATGAGGGAGTAACACTTTTTACGCCTATCGATGAACAGTTTCACAAAAACAACAGAGCGTTATTATTGCATGTAAGATTTGGCTATGCATAAATAGCTTATCCCAAGGCACTACGAAATAAAATTCCAGAAACTAGAGAACTAAGCAAGCAGTACTTGATGGAACAGTACTAGATTGTGAAGTATGCAAGATTGCCAAATCTAACAAGCTATCGTTTCCATCAACGATAAACAAAACGATGCAACCGCTGAAAATAATTCATTCAGATACTATAGGATTGATAAATCCAAGTTCTCATCCCAAAGGTTACAGATTGATATGGCTTATCTCTAACCGTGCTGGATTCGTTTGAGCAGGGTTCAGTTGTCAAGGACATGAACGATGGTTTCACATCCGATAGACTACGTCCGTAATCGATAGCTCAGATCGCTCGCAATAGTATGCGATGGTTTCCATCGGATGTAACTTTTTTTCAGTGGCGCATCGGACGACAGATTTTTGCATTCTCTGAACATTACCACCAGTGGGATCCATCCAGTTCTCTCAAATCCGATATCTGAATTGTTGGAATGATTCATTCACAACCAATGAGATATGCCGAATGAACGATACAAAGTGCATATATCGGTTGTACCGGATTTTTTGACTCAATGCCGATAAGGTAGAGAATAGTCTACCTTATTCATACAGTGTCTTTCATTTCCACTCCGCTAGATGGCAGTAGTGAAATGAGAAATCATTTCTATACAATAATAAAATACAAAAAATACAACAATAAAAAATGACTATTTAATCTCAAATTTTGAAATTTCCGAGAAGTCTCGATTTCTTCTATGCAATATATCGTATCATATGCATATATTCTCATATTCATCAAGAAACATCTTTATCTCACAATTCTGTTGAAGATGTCTCTTAGTCTCTCTCTCTCTTGAGAGCTTAACGTTTTTAGCGCAATATAAACTGTTAAGGAATGAGGTAAAAAAACTAATTGGTGAGGCACGAAATAGATATCATCTCTCTCGCTTCGGGTCGTTTATTTCACCTGAAGAGACATGGCAGGAACTCCGCAGATTGGGCGTCGGGAAAACGAAGAATGCTGATGATACTTTGAGAGTCAATCTTGAGGAGCTATCGACGTATTTTGGATCGGTTGGAAAAAGTCGATCAATGCAAAATCCTGAGAATATTGGTGCTACTGTGGATGATTATTAGACTGTGCCAAATTTGACGACTATTTTTTTTTTCGGCTCCCAAGTGAAAATTACATTTTCCATTACGAAAAAATAATGCTCCCCGAATCCGGGCTTCCTATCTTTTTTTTCCAGTTAGCGCTCGCGTAAAGAAGGTTTTTTCAAGGGAAAATTTAAAAAAAATGATTTGAAACCTCTAAATTCATGGAATATGATCTCTAAAAAATTTTAAAACGCATCGTTCCGTCAAGAATTCAGTGCTCAACGAAGATAATCGTGGACGAAATCAAAACAATGGCCTACACGCCTTGTGGACCAAATATAAAGCGAATTTCTGCTTAATTTATTACTAACATTCATTTTTATACACATATCGAACAATGAATGTGCAATTAAAACTTATGAATTCCATTTTCTAGACAATCCTCATGATCCAGAGAACTCATTTTCGTTCCTCAATTCTTCTCTATATTTTTTTCTTCAACGAAAAATCATAATAATAGCAAACAATATAAAAAAAATTATATCATTTCATCACTGATTACTCACAACTTTTATTGAGTCAGAAGTTTTTGATCAATATTCATAGCGTTGATGCTTCTATTCATGGCACCAATTATAGTGATTGACATTCGTGAGTGATTTACCAACATGTTACTCCAAATATTAGGCAGAAGATGTTGCTAGCTTCTTTTTGAAGTGAAACTTCTTATACGAAGTCCTCGCGTTTAACGCTGTTGCGTTACTTTTCCACGTTTTGGTGGTGGGGGAAAAGAAAGAGAGAGAGAACGAATGTGCGCATGCGCACTCGTATCCCTGCAGCATTGCTCGTCATAGTAGGACTAGCGAAGGGATCGACATCGGCTTTCTTCGACGTCCATGTCCCACCAAATAATCTTTGGCTTCGGCGTGCCTCGTGTGTCAATTCTTTTGTTAGTACGACAACACCTGTCCTGTTACTGTTCATTTTTTATCATCAGTTCAAGAGTATCTCGGAAACTAAGTGCGATAGAGTGATTCTGCTCTCCTCCTTTTTTGTAGATCTTTAAATTCTCGACAAGAAAGCTCGAAGTTGAAACTGCTCTATCTTATTCAGATTCCGAGATATTCTCAAGAAACAATTGACAAACAAACCAAAAAAACAGGAAAAGGTTTTATTTGTTGATAATTTTCTTGGAATATGTCAGAAACTACGTAAAATAGCGTTATTTTGCTCCAATCCTTCTTCATAGCCTTGGAAATTCTCTACAGAAGGCCGTTAGGTGAAATCGTTGTATTTCGCTTAGTTTCCCAGTTATTTTCGAAATACTATTGACAAAAAGAAACCTACTTTTCTTGTTATTTGGATTATTTATTCCCGAAAGTTTTTTTGAGAATACTCAGAAACGGAGAAAGATGCAGCGATCTCACTCTGATTTTTTTTCTCGAATTTCAAGACAAGCTATTAGGAAGGATTAGGTCAAAATGGCTTTACCTCACTGAGTTTCCAAGATATTCTTGAAAAATCATTGGCATAGAGTTACTTTTCTTTCTCAAATAAGTCTGTTGTTTGTTATTTGTTTTCAATAAATATCCCAGAAATTGAACGAGATAGCGTGATTTTGCCCTAATCCTTTCTTTGTTGAAAATTTCGAGAGCTTCAGAAGAAATTGAATCAAAAAGGGCGTTTCTTCGTTAGATTTTGATATATCTATAAGTCTATGTTCTGTTCGTAGGCTTTTGATGGATGTCTCTGAAACTAAGCAAGATAATGAAATTTTTGTAGAGACCCTTTTTGTAGTTTTCGAGATTCTCTGCAAAAAAAAAAATCTTCAGAAAAATTTCGTCATCTCGCTCACTTTCCGAAATATTCTCGAAAAGAAATGGATGTTAAGGAAGAGAAAAACATCAAGTTTGTAGACAAATTGAGTGCTCTTTATCATCAATTTTCTTTGAATGTCTCGGAGTCTAAGCAAGATAGGGTATTTTTGCACTGATCCTTGAACGAGCAGCAAGAAGTTTTACTTCTGCCGTGCGTGAATTTCACGCACCCTCTTTTTTTTCTGAGCTTTGCAGGTGTCAAGTATTTTTATTGAATCATTATGATTTCAGTTTAAAGGAAAGTGCAAAGAAGAATGGAAAGAGCATAAAAATTAGTTCTATGGATCATGAGGATTGTCTAGAAAATACAATTCGGAAGTTTTAATCACAAATCAATTGTTTGATATGTGTATAAGAATGAATGTTAGTAATAGATTAAGGAAAAATTCGCTTTCTATTTGGTCTACAAGGCGTGTAGGCCATTGTTTTGACTTCGTCCATGGTTATCTTCGTTGGGCATTGGATTCTCGACGAAATAATGCGTTTTTTTATGTTTAGAGAACATATTCCATCAATTTTAAGGTTTAAAATCATTTTTAAAAAAATTTTCCTTGAAAAATGCTTATTTACGCGAGTGCTAAGGGGCCATTCATTAATTACGTAAGGGTTCCAAGGGGTGGGGAGGGGTTAGAAAAATCTCTACATGCCCTTATCTTGGGGGGAGGGGGGTAAAACCATTCTTACGTAATATTTTATAAGTCCAAATTCATCACTGCATCTGATGAGTTACCAATTGTTTCCGATTGGACAACATGGCTTGCTAACCAATTCAGTCCAGACGACAATTGATGATCTGAATTGATCTAGGTTTTACAGCGTAATTTATTTCCTTTAAGATTAATTCAAAACTAGTCGATCATTATTTTAAAAGTAGTATTCCTTTGTAGACTGTTCAACTGATTTATGTTTGCTCACTTCAAGATTATTTTGAAACTTCCTTTTAATTATCATAATGATATTCCAAAGACTAGATAGTTGTCTAATTATATCATGATAATCCATACCTGATAGCAATAAAAGAGTGCAGCCTAAATTATCTGTTGAAAAGTCAACATCTTTGATTTACGTAAAACTGTGAGTTTAAGTGCAACTGATCCTGTTCTAACAACATTTTATTATTCCAAAACAAGCAGGCCTTCGCCCTTTGTGTGTCATTTGAATTCTCAGATTTACTATTCTATCAATGCCATTGGCAGTATGCTTCCGAATGGAATTCTTGAGCTCTAATTGGAGCATCGCGACTTTTATTAATTTGATTCAAGTTCACTTATACTAATATGAACACATAAATTATTTTCTATTGTTCATTAATTACATTTTCCCATACGATGGGGGTTCTAATCATCATATCAGGATGCAAATAATCTCATTTTAGGTAGAAAAGTACCTATTTTATTATCATGAAATAAAAACTATATGTGTTCTTAGCGAAAAATCAAGGAAAATTGAAATTCTGATTTTTTCTAAAGAGTTAATTTTTTTTATAACAAAAAAAAATACTTGACCAATAAATTGGGAATCTACAGAGTTCATTCCCTTCATTATAATTATTTTTTTGAGTTCAAGTTGGTGTAAATCAGCCCAGTAGTTTTTGAGAAATTCGCCTTTTAAAAAAATTCATTTTTTGCAAATATCTCAGAAACCACTGGACGAATTTCGCCTAGATTCAATACCAAACTCTACCTTCATCAGATATACAAACTGACAAAATTTTAAGTCTCTAGCTTAAATACTTATCGAATTATCGTTCCGCTAAACTCTGAACTTAAAATCACTAAAATTGAAATAATCTCCAAAACGAAAAATCAGAGAAAAATTTACCCCGAGTAGAAAATGTGAGTTTTAATGAGATGAATATCATAGCCCAGACAGGGGGCTACGAATTGATTTTTCATCGAGAAAATTCGAAAAAACGCTTTTTTGAAAATTTCATTTTTCTCGGAAACTATTCAACCGATTCCGGTGAAATTTTGTTGAAAACATTTCGCACACAGAGGAAAAATACTGTCAAATTTTGAGAACGCTAAGCATAGCCGTTCCAGAGAAAATGACGATACATGTCAATACACTCAGACCCACACAACCACACACACACACGTACAGACCTGATTCAAAAATATGATTTTTCGACGTTTTGGATCATTTGGAGAGATATTCCGATGAAAACTCGAAATCGAAAAATCCGACGTTTACAATGCTTCAATTCGGAAGCAAAACAAAGTGAATATTACGTAAGAAGAGGGAGGGGGGGTTCTAGAAATCTTATGTACCCTTACATGGGGGTAGGGGGGGTCAAAAATGGCCAAAATCATCCTTACGTAATTAATGAATGGCCCGTAACTGGAAAAAAAGATAGGATGCCCGGATTTGGAGAGTATTATTTTTTCGTAACGGAAAATGTAATTTTCACCTGGGAGACGAAAAAAAAAATAGTCGTTAAATTTGGCACAGTCTAATGATTATGGAACTCGGTGTGATGAGACTGATGGAACGAGTTTTGTCGTTGATGAGATTACTGCTCAGGAGATTGAAAGGTTCATTGGCTACTCCTCCTCTAAATCTTCCGGCCCTGATGGGATCTCACCTGGTCTGGTTAAACTGGCTTTCCCGGCAATTGCTAAGCACATCAGTCACATTTTCAATCTGTCAATTGAAACCAGAACTTTCTCGAGACTTTGGAAGAAAGCCCTCATCAAGCCAATACCGAAAGTTAAGAGTCCTAACAATCCTTCTGATTATCGTCCAATCGCTTTAACTTGTTACCTCTCGAAGGTTTTTGAAAAAATTGTATCAGTGAAAATCACGGAGTTCCTGGAAATCAACCACCTACTGGATCCCGTACAGTCTGGCTACCGAAGGGATATGAGCACGGGAACAGCACTGCTGAACCTTTCTGAAGACATCAAACAAGCAGTCGAGCAGAAAAAAGTCACTATTTTAGCACTCTTTGACTTCAGCAAAGCTTTTGATATGGTGGACCACTCTTTACTGCTAAAGAAACTATCGGACTTGAGAATTCCTAGATCGGTTTGCTGCTGGGTCTGTTCTTATCTCACTCGAAGGTCACAGGCGGTTGTTGGTGATGACGGTAAGTTGTCGCAGTGAACTGAAATGGAAAGGGGGGTTCCTCAGGGAACTATTTTTGAACCACTCTTCTTCATCTGCTTTACCCATGATCATGCACGGCATCTTAATTTTGTGAAACACATGTGTTATGCTGATGATCTTCAGGTATATCATCACACGGATATTCGTAATCTCAATCAAGCGATTGGAGAAGTGAGCAAGGATATCAGTACCATCTGTACTTGGGTCGCGAAAGCAACCACCTCAAATTAAATGAGGCTGAAACTCAGGCCATTGTGCTTGGTACAAACAGACTAATTAATTCTATTGTAGTCAATCAAATTCGTAAGGTGTCAGTCAACTCTGGGCAAAAAATGACCAGGTCTGTGTCAAGTTCTCGGAAGGTGACCTCACTCACACCATTCTTAATCTGGATTGTGATTGGAGAGTGATTGTTCAACTCTCTCTCTCTCTCTCTCTCTC